>QTSX02006404.1:381724-721979 GCA_014839935.2 Entomophthora muscae
GTTCAAACCTCTCAACCTCCCTAAATTTGACAAGCAAGGGAACGTTCATTCCTTCCTCAGACTTTTCAAAATGGCAATGAGAGGCGCCAGTAACCACCAGAAGGTGACTACGCTCATTACCACCCTAGACGCAGTAAGCGTCAACTTAGTGATGCCACAACTACCTGCAACTGACTGGAGCTACCAAGAAGCAAGACAGGCTGTACTTGAGGAGTTTGGTGGAGAGGATATCCTCTTCACCAGAAAATCCAAGTTTGGAGCCATAAAGCTTTCCCCAGGCAAAACTCTGCAAGAATTTGCATAAATATTCTACCATGACGTGCTGGTACTCCTTGGCTCTGGAACAGTCTTCACCTTTGAAATTTGCGCTTCAATGAAGCAGGTAACCCATCCTTATAAAGAACTCCACAGAGAAATGGCCTCCACCTACTCAAAGGGCAAGGATGTGTCAGAAATTGTGGACTGTCTTTGTAGCAACACTGAAACATTTGGTCCCCCTAATAGGCCTAAACCCAAGCAACTAAAAACAGCCTACAAAAAACCACACTTCCAGAAGGAGGATTCTGCTAATTCCTCTGCACACCCTCCTGATGTGAAGGGTCCCTACTACATTGCCTGTAACACAGCAGGACACTGGGAATTGAAATTCCCAACCAACACCAAGAAGTTACATGTTGTACAATCCCATCCTTCTAGCATCAATGAGAGAAAAGCCAAGGCAGAGTAGAAGAGGGAAATTCTATCTCCGCTAAATCCCTCAACATTCCCATCAAACGTGGCCCCAAAGTACACTGCCCCAAAGAGCTACATGAGGACGCAATTTATATGGTTATAGCCAACAGCCTCTAGCTGTGACTACCTTCTCTCAAACTAAAGTCAAGCACAAAGAGGCCGCCCTGGCCAAAGTATCAAAACCATATGCAGCTCAATTACAGGACGCCAGAGAAAACTGCCGTTTGCCATGCTCCAAAAACACCCCAAACTTGAAGTTGATACAAGTAGCTTTCCCTCTGGAGGAGCTTAAGCCCGCATACCCTGACGTCTGCAAAAGCTTGCTCTGCACTTTGGAGAGTGACAAGGAAATTGGGATACACACATTAAAAAGCCTTGATGACTCTTATATTGATTGTACCTACATTGACATATTGGTTAACAAACATCACATTTGAGCAATAGTGGATAGTGGTGCTCCATTTAACTCATATCCACTAAGATGATAAAGAAATTGGGTATAGCCTCAGATATTGACTACAGATTGCCCTTTGGTACAGCTGGCAAGGAATCCACTTACTCTGTGGGAGCATACAGCACACTACCTATACAATTTGGCTCCATTGCGGTATCTGCCCCAGCAGTTGTACTGCCAAATGACAACTAAAATTTTCTCATAGACACCTCCTTCCTGGTGAAATATGGAGCCATGACACATTGGGGCCTTGCCACCTTTGAGATCCTTGGTCAGACTTTACTCTTGTTCTTTAGTAGGGAAGGTCAAGACACTGCTCCAAGTCCATGCAAATTTATCAACCTGACCTACGCCAACAGAATTGTCCCCATGGAATATAAACTTGTTGGGAAACATAGACGTAAAACTCCTACACAAATCCTGGAACATAAGGGTATTCTGCTGAGGACCAGGTCTTTGTTTTCCCTAGAACCTGGACACCAGAAGATTGCAAAGACTGGGTTGTCTGTGGTGATCTCTGAAGGGCTATATGGAGAAGTCATCAAACACTGGGGCTGTTCTTGCTTCAAACCGTGCATTGCGCCGGGCATTGTTACCCCTGGTCAACAGGAGATACACATCCTATTGGCCAGCCTCACAAAGAAGACACTCTCTATCAAGAAAGACCAAGTGGTAGGCTTCTTACACTTCTACCCCACAGAGGAACTATCTGAGGTTAAGGGATTTGGTACATTTGAGGAAACAGGTATACCAGATAAACCTGGGCCAGCAGTCCACCTGACTACACCCCTAGCAGACCTTTCCTCCCTTGGTCCTGAGGAGCAAGCTCGGGCATCATCACTGTTTGAGAAATACCGCTGCATCTTTGCTGAAAGCAATAATGACCTGGGTTGTGATGAAGGAGTAACCCATCACATTGATACATGAACCACTCCTCCAATCTGCATGTGCCCCATACAACAATCAAAAGCAAACAAAGAAGTTGTCTCAGAAGAAGTCAGCAAACTGCTGAAACAAGGCATGTTGGTTCTGTCCAAAAGTCCTTGGGCATCTCCTATCCTGCTTGTCAAGAATAAAGATGGCTCTAACCAAGTTGTCATTGACTATTGATGCCTCAACAAGGTCACCAAAAAGGACTAATACCCCTTGCCTTGCATAGATGATGCATTAGATCACCTTGGAGGCGCCAAGTACTTCTCTTCCATGGACTCAAATTGGGCTATTGGAAGATTGAACCACCCCCAAAGAACAAGAAAAATGCACCATAATAACATCCCAAAGACTATTCCAACTGACAAGGATGCCACAAGGGCTGTGTAATGCCCCTGCTACCTTCCAGAAAAGCTATGGACACCATTCTTGGTGACCTTAAACTCTCCTGTGTCCCAGTCTACTTGGACAACATCAATGTCTTCTCTAGGACTTTCACTGAGCATCTAGCTTTCCTGGAAGAGGTCTTCAAGAGGCTAACTGCCGCCAATCTTAAGATAAAGCTGCGCAAATGCCAGTTCTTCAAGGACCAGTTGGAATATCAGACTTTGTCATAGATAGTCAGGGCCTGCGTCCTCAGCCTGCAAAAACATAAAGCCATATCTAAGATGAAGCAGCCTGAGTCAAAATTCAACATACAGGTCTTCTTGGGTATGGTTTGTTACTATTGACGTTTTATCCCCTGCTTTTCAGCCATTGGAAAACCTCTATTCCATTTGCTGAATTCAGGAGATGATTTTGTATTGAGTAAGCAATGTCAAGGAGCCTTTAAAAACTACGCCTGGCCTTGTTGAGCAACCCTGTTCTGATGTACCCAGACTTTGACAGACCCTTTGTGATCCATATCAACGCCTCACTTACAGCAGTTGGGGCTGTACTATTCTAACTCAATGACAAGGGACTCAAACACCCTGTAGCGTACACTAGTAGAATTCTAAACAATCACAAGCGCAACTATACAGTGACAGAGCGCAAATGCCTAGCAGTCATCTACACATGCAAACAGTTTTGGGGCTACATCCATGGTATATGATTCACAGTGGTCACAGACCACGCGTCCCTAGCTTGGTTCTAGAGCCTCAAGGAACCAGAAGGCCAACTTGTCCAAAGGGCGTAAAACTACAGGCCTTGGATTACAAAATCCTCTACTGCCCTGGTACAAGCACCAGAATGCAGACTGCCTATCCTGCTTACCCACGGTGGTCTTGGTGAGCCCATTAGCAGATCAGCTGTATTAAAAAATGATGACTGGGAAGTTCAACAATGAGCCCAAGAAAGTACAGCATATCCTACAAGATCTTAAAAAGGATATAGTACTACGCAATGGTGTGCTAAATAAGCTGATAGATGGCAAGGAACACATATTCTCTCCTCCCTCCAAAAGGACAAGCATTGTTACAGCTGCTCATAAGGCAACAGGACATGATGCCTTTTGGAAAACCAAAGAGATTCTGCCTTGCACCTACTTCTGGGAAGCAATGAACTTCAACATCCAGGAGACAATCAACTGCTGCATTGAGTGCCAAGGGAATAAGCCACTATAGAAAAGCACAACTTACCAAATGGTGCAACCCTATTTTGCCTGGCACACTGTATCAATGGACATAGTGGTACCACTCCCACGTAGTGGCCCTGGCTTTCGATATGTGATAGTGGCTATAGATCACCTTACTAAGTGAGTGGAAGCCCAGTGTGAGGTTAGGCTTATTGACCACAAACAATCAGGCTAATCATTGCACACAGATTATTATATTTACACGCTGTACTATCACTAGGCTGATACGCTATTAAGTGTAGTAATTATATGCTGTATAATCACTAATATATTATAATGGATATGGCAGTTATATGCATATAATTGTTAGTTTATTATGATAGATGCAACAAGTATACGCTGTATTATCACTGATTATCATTCTGATGTGTTATATTATGCACTGTATAATTACTAGTTGATATGGCTATTATATGCCATATAAATGTTAGCCAATATAGTGATTATCATTGATTACACGGCGTGTGACACTAAATAATCAACTGTATATTACCCATACCATCCTGCTGGACGTTGTATCAACTCAGTCTCACCCAGCCTGATGGTTTTTATGAATATATCAAACAAGTGATGCGCATATTTCAAGGAAATACCAAGTTTGGGTCAGCATTACACGGCATATAATCAAGCTTCATATTAGTTCAGGTCAGCATTACACGGCAGATAATCCACAGGTCAATACTGGATTGAGTCTGCTATTATACAGTGTATAATCTCCAATTTGACCTGTTGCATTAATAAGCAGAAGGCTTGCCAGCCAGAAAAGAATCACTGATTAAGCCCTACAAATGGAATACTGGAATTCCACCTTCCAATGTGAGAGGGCTAAACAGGGACAATTTCTAAGCATCAACTAAATACGGCAAAGTTTCACAGCGCAATAATAGGCGTGTAAGATACAGCCAATCAATAAATGACAGTATGCTAGCTCAAGAAGAGGTTAGGCTATAGCTGAAGTGCCATGTACGCCTGTCAAGGCCAGTAGCAACACACATGCCAAGGACAGCCAATCAGGATAGGCGCAGCCAGAAAAGATGGACCTATTGCAAAGGTAGCCACTGAGAACTGTCTGAAAGGACAAGAACAAAAGTTGTTGCAGTATATATTGATATAAACAGCTGAAATGATGACAACAAGCTCTTAGTTACACCTGGATAGATTGCAGCTGCTGGCTAGATTGTACTCCAGTTCCAATAAACGTAATTATCTTCAAAGTTCTATTAAATTGTAGTCTGTAGTGCTCTTGCATAGGATTAGTTAGAGTACATTGGCAAGGCTAACATCTATCTGTAGCTTTGAACATACCAGCAATAACGCAAGTTGCTCAACATTGGTGCTCACTCAAAATTGAGCCTCTGCCAATGCCACAGGAAACTGCCCCTGCCTGCCAAGGATCCTCCTTGGCTCTGCCTCTGCCCAGTTTTGTTGACAAGCATGGGTATGAGATAGAATCATCAGATAGTGAGAGTGCTCCTGTCTCTTCTGTGAGCAGCCCTGTGGTTGTTCACCCTCCTGCAACTGTTCCTTTGGTTGTGGCTTCCCTGCCCTCTGTTCCTGAGGGCCCCGCCTTGGTTAGTTCCTACAATTGCACACAGATTGTAGAGCTGGCCAAGACTTTACTTTGCGGGTTCTGCCTCCGTCCCTCTGATCACCCTGACCAGAATTTAAGCATCTTCTTCCACTACTGGGACCAGGAAACTTGCTGGAAACTCTACTGACTTTACCAAAACACCTCGTTCCAAGATCTTCAGGAGCGCCTTGCTGGTGGAGACCACGCTGTGGAGTACCTTGCTGGCTTTGTTCAGCCCTCTGTAAAGCAACTCCAGCTTGTTGCCGCCCACCATAATCTTGAGTTGTTGTCCCTAGGAGATTTCCTTCTCTCCTGTTGCTGCAACTGGGCTGAGCAATGGGCCACAGCCAACACCTCCTTTTTGGAGATGTGTGCCAGTGTCCTGGCTAATCAGTCCATGGAAGGAATGTGTATGCACAAATTGATGAACTGATTGACATCCTAAACACAAAGTTTAGGGCCATGGTACATGAAGCAATTGACACCTGTGGAGCTTCTCTGGCATGGCTCCAGGACGTGCACAAGTTCTGTGCTGAGTCAGACAAGTTCAGCGTGAGAATGGCAGACAACATAGCAACCATGACCCAGAATGTGATTGCCCTGGACAAAGAAGTGGAGCAACTTGGCTTGCAGCTTCATCAGCTCAAAAAATACGTCCTGGACAACTTCCAGAGACTAGAAATAAAAGTTGACAGCCACTTGAAGGTATTCTTCTCATCCACACCAAAACCGCTACCTTGCCCAAATAGTGCAAAGATTGCAACACTGGAGACTAAAGTAGCAATCCTAGAGAGCATAATCAGTGGATATGAAGAGTAGTTTGCTAGAGCGCATGAGACCATAATGGCCCTGTAAACAGAGCAAACTACCCTGAAGAATGCCATGTCACACCTATTCAAAACCACCATGGGCGTAGAGTCTGAGCTCTGCCAAAGAAGCCTGTAGATGGACAACAGTAATATCCATGACTGCCTGGCTAGAATGAAAACTCAGATCCAGCTACTAGAAACAAAAAGCTGCAAATGCATTTCCATCAGCCGGCAAACATCATCCTCAATGTGTACAGACCACTATGAAGACGCTGCTGACACCTCTGGGCAGGAAGGGGAACAACCAAACAGGGGGATTCCTGAGGTATTCACAACCCTTCCTTCCAGAGAGCCATTCACGCCAAAGGCCACACCTAGGGCTAGGTGTAGCTATACAGCAGATAGGCAGTCAACCGCCTCCCCCTGCCAGCCCACCAAGCCTACAGCTTTGAAAAAACGGTTCAAACCTCTGAACCTCCCAAAATTTAACAAACAAGGGAACATACATTCCTTCCTGAGACTCTTTGAGATGGCAATGAGGGGCGCTAGCAACCATCAAAGGGCAACCACACTCATCACCACACTAGACGCAATCAGCGTCAACTTAGTGATGCCACACCTACCTGCAACTGACTGGATGTATCAAGAGGCAAGGCAGGCTGTGCTAGAAGAGTTTGGTGGAGAGGATAACATCTTCACCAGGAATTCCCAGTTTGGTGCCATAAAGTTTGCTCTGGGAAAAACTCTGCAGGAATTTGCAGAAAGATTCTACCATGACTCGCTGGTGCACCTTGGTTCTGGTACAGTCTCCACCTCTGATATCCGCACTGCAATAAAGCAGGTCACTTACCTGTACAAAGAGCTCCACAGAGTGATAGCCCCTGTCTACGCCAAAGGCAAGGATGTGTCAGAAATTGTGAACTTCCTCCGTAGTCATGCCAAAACATTTGGTCCTCCCAACCAACCTGAGTCCAAACAGCCAAATCCAACCTACAAGAAACCACGCTTCCCTAAAGAGGACCCTGCTTTGTCCTCTGCACACCCTCTTGACGTGAAGGGTCCCTACTGCATTGTCTATAACACAGCAGGACACTTGAAATCAAAGTGTCCAACCAACTCCAATAAGGTACATGTGGTACAATCCCATCCCGCTAGCACAACTAAGGGAAAAGCCAAGGCAGAGTAGAAGAGGGAAATTCTACCTCTGCCAAATCCCTCAACATTCCCATTGAACCTAGCCCCAAAGACCACTGTCACAAAGAGCTGCACAAAGATGCAATCCATATAGTTGTAGCCAACAACCTTTATGCAGTGACTACCCAATCCCAAAGTAAAGTCAAGCAAGAAGAGGCCACCATGGCTGAAGTCTTGAAGCCATATGCAGCCCAGTTACAGGATGCCCGGGAAAATTGTTGTTCACCATGCTCCAACAACACCCAAAACTTAAAGTTGATACAAGTAGCTTTCACCCTGGAGGAGCTTAAGTCTGCATACCCCAATGTCTGCAAAAGTTTGCTCTGCACCTTGGAAAGTGATGAGGAGAATGGTATACACACCTTAAAAAGTCTCAATGACTCTTATATTGATTTTACCTACATTGACATATCAGTTAACAAACATTGCATTCAAGCCATAGTGGATAGTGGCGCTCCATTTAATATCATCTTCACTAAAATGGTAAAGAAATTGGATATAGTCCCCAATGTGGACTACAGATCACCCTTTGGTACAGCTGGCAAAGAGCCCATTTACTCTGTGGGAGCATACAGTACACTACCTATGCAATTTGGCTCATTGCAGTATCTGCCCCAGCAGTTTTTCTGCCAAACAACACCTACAATTTCCTCAGTGGCACCTCCTTCCTGGTGAAATATGATGCTATGACACATTGGGGTCTCGCTACCTTCAAAATCCTTGGTCAGACCTTACCCTTGTTCTTCAGTAAGGAAGGTCAAGACACCGCTCCCAAGCCCTGAAAATTTTTCAACCTGGCTTACGCCAACATAATTGTCCCCATAGAATACAAACTTGTTGGGAAACACAGGCGTAAACCTCCTACACAGATTCTGAAACATAAGGGTATTCTGCTGAGGACCAGGTCTGCCTTTTCCCTGGAGCCTGGACACCAGAAGATTGCAGAGACTGGGTTGTCTTTGGTTATCCCTGAAGGGCTATATGCTGAGGTCATCAAACCCTGGGTCTGTTCTTGCTTTGAGCTGTGCATTGCGCCAGGCATTGTTACCCCTGGCCAACAGGAGATACATTTTCTCTTGGCCAACCTCACAGAGAAAACACTTTCTATCAAGAAAGACCAAGTGGTAGGCTTCTTACACTTCTACCTCACAGAGGAACTATCTGAGGTTAAGGTATTTGGTACATTTGAGGAAATGGGTATACCAGATAAACCTGAGCCAGCAGTCCACCTGACTACCCCCTAGCTGACCTTTCCTCCCTTGGCCCCAAGGAGCAAGCATGGGCATCTTTGCTGTTCAAAAAGTATTGCTCAATCTTTGCAGAAAGCAATCATTATCTGAGTTGTGCTGAAGGAGTAACCCATCACATCAATACAGGAATTACTCATCCAATCTGCATGTGCCCCATACAACAATCAAAAGCAAACAAAAAAGTTGTCTCAGAAGAAGTCAGCAAACTTCTGAAACAAGGCATGTTGGTTCTGTCCAAAAGTCCTTGGGCATCTCCTATCCTGATTGTCAAGAATAAAGATGGCTCTAACCAAGTTGTCATTAGATATCAACGCCTCAACAAGGTCACCAAAAAGGAATCATACCCCTTGCCTTGCATAGATGACGCATTAGACCACCTTGGAGGCGCCAATTACTTCTCTGCCATGGACCTCAAATTGGGCTATTGGCAGATTGAACTACCCCCAAAGAACAAGAAAAATGTGCCATAATAACCTCCCAAGGACTATTCCAACTGACAAGGATGCCACAAGGGCTGTGTGATGCCCCTGCTACCTTCCAGTAAGCTATAGACATCATTCTTGGTGACCTTAAACTCTCCTGTGTTCTAGTGTACTTGGACAACATGAATGTCTTCTCTAGGACTTTTACTGAGCATCTAGCTCATTTGGAAGAGGTTTTTAAGAGGCTAGCAGCCGCCAATCTTAAGATAAAGCTGAGAAAAATGCCAGTTCTTCAAGGACCAGTTGGAATACCTGGGCTTTTTTATAGATAGTCACAGCCTGTGTCCCCAGCCTGCAAAAACCAAAGCTATATCTAAGATGAAGCAACCTGAGTCAAAACGTGATGTACAGGTATTCTTGGGAATGATTGATTATTATTGACGTTTCATCCCCCACTTTGCAGCCATTGGAGAACCTCTTTTCCACTTGCTGAAATTGGGAGTTGACTTTTTATGGAGTAAACAATGCCAAGGAGCCTTTGAAAAATTATACTTGGCCTTGTCAAGCGACCCTGTTCTGATGTACCCAGACTTTGACAGACCATTTGAGATCCATACCGACGCCTCACTTACTGCAGTTAGGGCTTTATTATCCTGACTTGACAACAAGGGACTTGAACACCCTGTAGCCTACGCTAGTAGGACACTAAACGTCCATAAATGCAACTATACAGTAACAGAGCGTGAATGCCTGGCAGTCATCTATGCATGCAAACAATTTTGGGTCTACATCCATGGTGTACGGTTCACAGTGGTCACAGACCACGCGTCCCTAGCTTGGTTCCAGAGCCTCAAGGAATCAGAAGGCCAACTTGCCCAATGGGCGTTGAAACTACAGGCCTTGGATTACAAAATCCTCCACTGCCCTGGCAGCAATCACCAGAACGCAGACTGCCTATCCTGTTTACCCACTGTGGCCCTGGTGAGCCCATTAGTGGATCAGCTGTACCAAAAAATGGTGACTGGGAAGTTAAACAACGAGCCCAAGAAAGTGTAGCATATCCTACAGGATCTTAGAAAGGATATAGTACTATGTAATGGTGTGCTATACAAGCTAGTGGATGGTAAGGAACGCATATTCCCTCCTCCCTCTGAAAGAACTAACATTGTTACAGCCGCTCATAAGGCAACAGGTCATGGTGCCTTTTGGAAGACCAAGGAAATCCTGTCTCACACCTACTTCTGGGAAGCAATGAATTTTGACATCCTAGAGACAATCAACTGCTGTATCAAGTGCCAAGGAAACAAGCCACTACGGAAAATCACAACTTATTGGATGGTACAACCTCATTTTGCCTGGCATTCTGTATCAATGGACGTAGTGGGACCACTCCCACGTAGCAGGCCTGGCTTTTGTTATGTGATAGTGGCTTTAGATCATCTCACTAAGTGGGTGGAAGCCTGGCCTCTAAGGAAGATAGATGCTCATTCTACTGCACAATTTGTCTTGGATGCCATTGTACTCTGCCACGGCTGCTCACAGTTCCTGCTCTCAGACAATGGGACTAACTTTACAGCCTCTGTAATATTGAGAGTGAACAACCTCATGGGAGTTTGAGGGGTACTCTCCATCCCATACTATCCAGAAACCAATGGGATGGTGGAACAAGTCAAGAGTACCCTAACCCAGATTCTCAGGAAGTTAGCTTCATTGTGTACATCTTCCTGGTAAACGTACTTGAGAGCAGCAGTGTTTGCGTACAACATCTTGATTCACTCTACCACAGGAGTGTCTCCTTTTCAGCTGATGTATGGCTGCCATCCTGCCATCCTGCCTGTTCTATACTCAGCCACTGGTGACCCTGGGCAACTTTCCTACAATTGGTACCTAAGACAACTAGCTGACACCCTCATCAAATTGCAGACATCTGCTTTTAGCACCACAGCTATCAAGACCCAAGCCAGATTTGAGAGGGACTCTGCTAATAGCGCCCCATTGCCTTCTTTTGAGGTAGGGGGAGGGGGTTGCATTCTGCGACACTTGAGGGGCGGGTAGATCCCACAAACTAGACAAACTATGGTTAGGTCCCTTTGAGATCATAGAGAAAACCTCACCTGACGCCTACATCATCAAGGATAAGGATAGTGGACGCATATTCAACTGCGTACATGCAAAGTTTCTACGTCCATTCCACACCCCAAAGGAAGGACCTAATTAAACACTATCTGAACTATTCATAAAATAAAATAACATAAGTAATATAAGCACATCATATATAACATACCAAGAAAAATATAAAAAGATATAAAGGATATAAAGATATAAAAATATAAAAATATATAAAATATAAAAAATATAAAAAGTGCATTATATTGAAAGAGGACTTAGTCCTACAAATCTTTATTGGTGAGTGCCCTCCTCAGGCTCCTCAAGGACATGGTGGGTGATAGCCTCTACATAGTCACCAAAAGTGTGGATGGCTACTACCTGATATAAGACAACAACATTCCAGAGCCACATACACCGCGCCTTGGGGGAGAGCTGCTCCCAGTGCATAATGGGCACAGTCAGGGCCAGCTCCCCATCTGCTAGGCGGCCCAGGCCACACTCAATGGGGAAGCACACCCCCAACACCAGGTACTCCACTATAAACCCCTTGGAAGGATAATTGGCCAGAAGACCCTGTTGGCGACGCGACACTTCACATTGGTAAAATTCCATGATGGCCTGCATTTGACCCAAGGAACCTCAAGGAAGCAAAGGTTTTGGCACTATAAAAAGGATCTCCAACAAAGTCATATGAGGGAGATACTGGGCAGGATCTCCAGTCTCCATCTTTTCCAGGGTCAAGTTGATGGCTGCCGCCAGCCAATTGTGCTGATTATCAGCACGCCAAAGACCCCACTGACGGGTAGAGTTGGGACTGGGCCCCCAAGCACGGGACCAGACCCGCACTACGCACAGTTGAAATCTATCACCCATGTGTACCTGGCATACAATGCCACATTGGAGAAAGGCGGCTCCACTAAGACCCCCTCCAGAGGCCAGGCCAGCTTGCAAAGGGCCATGGAACAAACAACAGAAGGGTGATATTGTTTGGAGTAGCAAAGACAGGAGTGAACATCCGTCCCCTGGCCATGAGACAGAAGAACAAAGAGGAACTTGCTCAGAAGCTCATAGCCTTGGAACAGGCCATTCACTTCAAAGTCCGTGTGATTAGGATTGTACGTGAGTACCACTGAACCCAGAAAGGCTGGATCAGAGGTATAAGGTACAGTAGGTGGGCAGGGAATGACAGCCCTGGCCCGCCAGACCTCCAAGTCCACAGAGGTAGCCCAATTAGCACCCCTAGCCACCAGAGGAGGACAATTCTCCTGTTTGACTTCTTGCTCCAGGATTGGACTGGGGGGGCGCTGGAAGGGATTGGTCACCACAGTGGTGGCCAAGGACAACTCAGAGCAAAAATCATCCCTGTAAGCCTGTAATGAAAGCCAACTGTAGAATTGGAGACAACGTGCCTCAATGTTCTGACAGTTGAATTCTTGTTAGCGCTCCTCTGACATGGTTGCCAAGAACTCCTGGTACTCTTCCATAGTACTGAGGTGGGAGGAGGTTGTTGAAAAAGCTATAATGCCTGATTCTCTTCTTACCCTCCCTATTTATGGTCAAAAGGGGGGAAATGTGAGATTAGGCTGATTGACCACAAACAATCAGGATAATCATTGCGTGCAGATCATTACATTTACACGCCGTACTATCACTAGGCTGATAAGCTATTAGGTGTAGTAATTATACGCTGTATAACCATTAATATATTATAATGGATATGACAGTTATACGCCGTATAATTGTTAGTTTATTAGGATAGATGCAATGAGTATACGCCGTATTATCACTGATTATCATTCTTATGGTATATTATACACTGTATAATTGCTAGTTGATATGGCTATTATATGCCATATAAACATTAGCCAATATAGTGATTATAATTGATTACACGGTGTGTAACACTAAATCATCAACTGTATATTGCCCATACCATCCTGCTGGACATTGTATCAACTCAGTCTCACCCAGCCTGATGGTGTTTATGAATATATCAAACAAGTGATGTGCATATGTCAAGGAAATACCAAGTACGGGTCAGCATTACACAGCCAATAATCTACGGGTCAATACTGGATTAAGTCTGCTATTATGCGGCATATAATCCCCAATTTGACCTGTTGCATTAATAAGCAGAAGGCTTTCCAGCCAGAAAAAGATCACTGATTTAGCCCTACAAATGGAATACTGGAATTCTACCTTCCAATGTTGGAGGACAGATTGAGGACCATTTATAAGTGTCAACTAAATACAGTGTAGTTTCACAGCGCAATAATAGGTGTGTAAGATACAGCCAATCAATAAATGACAGTAGGCTAGCTCAAGAAGAGAGTAGGCTGTAGCTGAAGTGCCATGTACACCTTTCAAGGCCAGTAGCAACACACGTGCCAAGGACAGCCAATCAGGATAGGTGCAGCCAGCAAAAATGGACCTATTGTAAAGGTAGCCACTGAGAACTGTCTGAAAGGACAAGAACAAAAGTTGTTGCAGTATATATTGATATAAACAGCTGAAATGATGACAACAAGCTCTTAGTTACACCTGGATAGATTGCAGCTGCTGGCTAGATTGTACTCCAGTTCCAATAAACGTAATTATCTTCAAAGTTCTATTAAATTGTAGTCTGTAGTGCTCTTGCATAGGATTAGTTAGAGTAAATTGGCAAGGCTAACATCTATCTGTAGCTTTGAACATACCAGCAATAACACAATTTGCTCAACACCCAGCCTCTAATAAAGGTAGATGCCCTTTCTACTGCACAATTTGTATTGGACGCCATCATACTTTGGCACGGCTGCCCGCACTTCCTACTCTCAGACAATGGGACTAACTTTACGGCCTCAGTAATATCAAAAGTGAATGATCTCATGGGATTTGTGGGGTACTCTTCACCCCATACCACAATGAAACCAATGGGATGGTGGAATGTGCCAATGATACCCTAACCCAGATCCTCCGGAAATTAGCTTCTTTGTGTACATCTTCCTGGGAAACATACTTAGGAGCAGCAGTGTTTGCTTACAACATATTACTTCACTCTACCACAGGAGCGTCTCCATTTCAACTGATGTATGGCCACCACCCTGCCATTCCACCTGTCTTATACTTGGTCACAGGTTACCCTAGACAACTTTCCTACAATCAGTACCTAGGACAACTGGCTGACACCCTCATCAAATTGCAGGCATCCGCTTTTAGCAACACAGCTATCAAAACCCAAGACAGATTTGAGAGGAACTCCGCTAATAGAGCCCTGTTGCCTTCTTTTGAGGTCAGGGAGGGGGTTGCATTCTGCGACACTTGAGGGGCGGGTAGATCCCACAAACTAGACAAGCTATGGGTAGGCCCCTTTGAGATCATAGAAAAACCTCATCTGACGCCTACACCATCAAGTATAAGGATAGTGAACGCATATTCAACTGTGTGCATGCAAAGTTTCTACGTCCATTCCACACCCCAAAGGAAGGGCATAATTAAACACTATCTGAACTTTTCATAAAAAAAATGACTTAAGTAATATAAGCATCTCATATAATTCATAATAAGAAAAATATAAAAAGATGTAAATAATATAAAAAGATATAGAAAGTGCATTATATTGGAAGCAGACTAAGTCCTACAAATCTTTATACTGAGTGCCCTCTTCAGGCTCCTCAGGGACATGGTGGGTGGTAGCCTCCACATAGTCACTAAAAGCGTGGGTGCCCACCACCTGATACAGGACAACAACGTTCTGAAGCCACATATGTCGTGCCTTGGGGGACAGCCGCTCCCAGTGGATAATGGGTGCAGTCAAGGCCAGCTTCTCATTGGCCAGGCAACCCAGACCACAGTCAATGGGGAAGTACACCCCCAACACCAGGCACTCCACAATAAACCCCTCTAGGGTAGTCAACTAGAAGACCCCGTTGACGGCGCAACACTTCACATCAGTAGAATTCCAGGATGGCCTGCATCTGGCCCAAGAAACTGCAAGGAAGCAAAGGTTTGGGGACCAGGAAAAGGTTACCCAGAAAAGCCATGTGGGGGAGATATTGGGAAGGGTTTCCAGTCTCCAATCTCTCCAGGATAATATTGATTATGTTTGCCAGCCGGTTGTGCTGGTTGTCAGCACAACAAAGTCCCCACTGCCGAGTGAAATTGGGACTAGCCCCCAAGCACAAGACCAGACCTGCACCACTGCACAGTTGAAGTCAATTACCCGTGTATATTTGGCGTACAAAGCCACTTTAGAGTGGGGCAGCTCTATCAAGACCCCCTCCAGAGGCCAAGCCAGCTCACAGGGGGCAACAGAGCAAACAGCAGGAGGGTGGTATTGCTCAGTATGGCAAAGACAAGATTGAACGTCCACCCCTTGCTTGCGGGACAGGAGGACAAAGAGGAACTTGCTCAGGAACTTTTATCCCTGGAAGAGACTGTTGACCTCAAAGTCCATGTGATTGGGGTCATATAAAAGGATAATGCTACCCAACAGAGTAGGGTCAGGGGCATATGATACGGCAGGCGGCGGAGGAACCACGGCCCTGGCCTGCCAGATGGCCAGGTCTACTGAGATAGCCCAATTAGCACCCCCAGCCACCAGAGGAGGACAGCTCTCCTGCTCAACCTCTTGCTCCAAAATAGGGCTGTGAGGACGCTGGAAAGAATTAGTTACCACAGTGGTAGCCAAGGACAACTCTGAACAAGTATCGCTTTTGTGAGCACGTAGTGAACGCCAACCGTAAAACTGGAGGTGGTGTGCCTCCTTACTCTGGCAATTGAACTCCTGACAACGCTCCTCCGACATGATTGCCAGGAACTCCTGGTACTTCTCCTTGGTGCTAAGGCGGGAAGATGCTGTTGAGAAAGCCATATCCTGACTTTCTTCTTACCCTCCTTATTTATAGTCAAGAGGGGAAAATGTGATATTAGGATGATTGACTACAAATGATCAGGCTAATCATTGCATGCAAATCTTTATCAGTTACACACCGTATTATCACTAGGCCAATATTCTATTAAGTGTAGTAATTATACACTGTATAATCACCAATATATTATAATAGATATGGCAGTTATATGCCGTATAATTGTTAGTTTATTATAATAGATGCAACAATTATATGCTGTATTATCACTTGATAATCATTCTTATTTGTACTGATTATACGCCGTACAATACTAGTTTATTATAATTGATATGCCTATTATGCGCCATATAAACGTTAGCCAATATAATGATTATCATTTATTACATGGCGTGTAATCATGTAATCATCAATTGTATATCGCTCATTCCATCCTGCTGGATGTTATATCAACTCAGTCCCACCCAACCTGATGTATGTATATGAGTATATCAAACAAGTGATATGCATATGGCTAAGAAATACCAAGTTTGTATCAGCATCACACGGCGTATAATCAGGTTCTTTATTGGTTTGGGTCAGCATTACACAACAGATAATCCACAAGTCAATAATGGATCAAGTCTGCTATTATACGGCGTATAATCCCCAGTTTGACCCGTTGCATTAATAAGCAGAAGGCTTGCCAGCCAGAAAAGGATCACTGATTAAGCCCTACAAATGGAATACTGGAATTCTACCTTCCAATGTTGGAGGACAGATTAAGGACTATTTATAAGTGTCAACTAAATACAGTGTAGTTTTACAGCGCAATAATAGGCATGTAAGATACAGCCAATCAATAAATGACAGTAGGCTAGCTCAAGAAGAGGATAGGCTGTAGCTGAAGTACCATGTACACCTTTCAAGGCCAGTAGCAACACATGTGCCAAGGACAGCCAATCAGGATAGGTGCAGCCAGCAAAAATGGACCTATTGTAAAGGTAGCCACTGAGAACTGTCTGAAAGGACAAGAACAAAAGTTGTTGCAGTATATATTGATATAAACAGCTGAAATGATGACAACAAGCTCTTAGTTACACCTGGATAGATTGCAGCTGCTGGCTAGATCGTACTCCAGTTTCAATAAACGTAATTATCTTCAAAGTTCTATTCTATTGTAGTCTGTTGTGCTCTTGCATAGGATTAGGTAGAGTACATTGGCAAGGCTAACTCTATCTGTAGCTTTGAACATACCAGCAATAACCCAAGTTGCTCAACATATACCTTTTATGATTTGAATTTTTTAGGCTTTTCACTGATCTTTATCACAAATTTTTTGGTAAAAATCATGGGTGATGGCAGCCTGCTAGTATGTGCTTCTGGTCAAATACCTGGTAAAAAGCTATTTAAAGATAGGGGTGCCCTTATGTTTTCATGGCAGCAATAATTTTGATTTGTAATTAAAATAATATCAGAAATTAATGAGTATATAAAGTTGAGCGCTGAGAAGGCTACCAAAAGGGAAAGCTATGCTAACTCAGTCCTAGTATTCACACTCTTCACACTGCTATCCTTTTCTTTTTTCCTAGCAGATATATGTTTTTGGTAGTTCAGTATGTCTTTTTTAAATTTTATTTACTATTCTGGCTGTTAAAAGATGATTTATTGATATCTAAAGTTTTTTTAAAATAAAAATGATAGCTTTATTATTACTGCTACTTTTCATTAGAGAAGTATTGGTGTATGCTTTGTAAATACTCTATTATACTATTATAAAGGCTTTATTAGAGGTTTGTACTTTTTATTATGCATTATACTTTGACACTTAAGAGACTTGAGATTAATTACAGTCTTTTAAGAGCTGTTGAGATACACAGAAAACCCCAAACATAGAACACCAAGTTTGCACACACAAAAAATCAACAATTTATATATGTTAACAATAAAATTAGCCCACTTAAGATTTGTTTTGTGCATGACTTTTGCGTGCTCAGCACTTGGTTTTGGTTGTCTATCTCAACAGCTCTGAAAAGTACTGTATTTTTTATCCATATCTTGAAACTGCAGCCCTTTTAAATTCTTTATTTTTAGTATATATTTTGAACTCCAATGGACATTACAATACCCATAATAATAAAGATCAAGTACATGTTATAAAAATCTCTGAAGTTTCTGAACCATTATTTTGTAGTTTATAGGCTTAATATATTCTTTTTGCAGCACACCTTTTTACTAAGATACAGTCTTTATTTGTTGGTGACTACCTATTTTATTTATTAACATACTGATAACAATTTTTTACATATATGTTAATTCTATGTGGTACTCTGATTTTTGATATCATTATTTCCTATTTTTGATAAGATAGTGTTTGATTTTGTAGATCTTTTTAGCAATCTAATGTGTTATTATTTCAGCTTCATAGCATTTGATTTGATTGCATTTTATTTTTGTGGGTTTAGTAACCTCTGATAAGTTATATTGCTTTTGATTTTAGTAGAAAACATCATATAATGAAACTATTGTAAAATGGTCTAAGTTGATTTTTTATGAATTTCTCATATATTTTTGTTATCTCAGAAAAATTAATGAGGGTGGTCTTTTAAAAGAGGAACCCTCTAATTTTATGAGCAGAAGAAAGCTAAAAGATCTATAATAGCTACTATATATTATATTTATAGTAGTTTATATGGTGCTGGAGTTTTTCATAAGGGGGTGAAATAAAAATTATTATAAATGTTCTATTTGGGTGAAAAAGATTTTAAGTAGAGTCAGAACACTCTTGTTTTTTATACTAAGACAAAATTTTGACTACAACACCTAAAATATGAAGATTAATTAGAAGTTTTTTAGGCAAATTATAATTTCTTGGTAGAGAACTTAAAACTAAGTAACTTTGAAATATGCATTTTAATAATTATTAATAATATAAAAATAAGATAAAACTTAATATTTAAAGATATAGCTAAAAATAGATTAAAGCAATGAAGTCAAAGAGATCACCTTAATATTAAAAAGTTAAATGTGGCTAAAAAAGAGCTTGTTGGATCAAAAAACTAATTCAGACAAACATTTTTTAGAAAAAAATCTAGTCTCTAAAGAAACTTACCCTCCCAAGATCTGCTATAGGAAGAAATCTTGAGCTTGAAATTAAGGTTAGTAGTTTGGAAAAGATGACTTACCTAAACCATGATCTGCTGCAGGGGGAAATTTTGTGCTTTTTTTAAAAAAGGTTAGTAAGTTAGTAAAAAAGCTTACCCAGCCCAAGAAATGCTGCAGTGAAAAAATGGGTATTTTTTAAAAAAGTGTTAGTGATTAGCAATTTCACTTACTAAACCAGGATCTGCTTCAGGGCGAAAAGCTGGGTTTTCTTAATCCAGGTTAGTAAATTTGATGAAATTGACTTACCCACCCCAAGATCTGCTGTGAACTAAGTCAACCTTAAAGGAGATGAAGGTTAGTAGTTTGAGTGAAATGATTACCTGAAATGCAGCTTCAATTTTTATATTTGGAAAGGAATTAGTTGTTTAAAAATTTTAATTGCCTTTTTAAACTGAAATTAGCTTCGAAATTTAAAGCTTAATATTACCTTTAATATTCTTGATGTTTTTTGAAGTAAATAGTTAGCATAGTGTTTATTTTAAAGCTTACCTTTAGTTTGAATTGAATTAAAGTGTTTGAACTGAATAAGTTAGTATCGAAGCTAGGAGGCTTACCTTGATCATCAAACTCTAATCTTGTCTCCTAGGTTTAAGATTATTATCCAATCATATTTGGATTGCCACATCCTTTGCACCAATGATGAGTGATGCGCGAAGTGCGACGTCGGCCGTCGTCGGACAGGTTTGGACCTAAAAATCAACAAATCAAAATCAATAGAGACAAATTAAGCTCCAATAAAAATCAGTAAGTTTTAATATGAGATTTTAAATATCTTACCTTTTAATTGAACCGGACTACTTTAAGTCCAAAATTTATTAGTTTTACTTTAATCGACACTGCTGCAGGTAGGGAAGCCGCGAGACACTGCCAAGTGTCCAGCAACTCCTTCTGCAGCAGCAGCATCTACAAAACTTTCCTATCATTTAGGCACGATCACTATCGTCATCGCCTCGTAGTTTTATCCAACAGCCGAAGATTAAATTTTTCCTAAATAGAGATTATTTGGCTTACCAAGTATTTTCGACTTGAACATATAAGGACGGTGTTTTGCGATGCTGCGCTGGCAGATAAAAACTAAAACACCGACAAAACAAGTTCGATTAGCTTGACACGCCATTGGGCAACCGCTTTGAATGCTTTTTTGGGAGTATTTTAGCGGCCGAAGCTGTTTCGTAATAATTATGATTAAAATAGATAAATATAGCAGTAAAGCCGATTAGTACTTGACGCCCCTATTACGCGACTACTTGCCAACAAACTTTGCTCTCTATTAAGGCGGTGTTCTCCATTTTACTTTATCATCAATCCTGGTGGTATAGTTTGATACCAAGTCGCCTATAAAAATCATTTCCCCTTAACATGCTATAAGTTTTCTTCGACATACTAAATCTGCTGGAATGAAAAAGGCCACACCTGCTCAGTTCCTTGCCGAACTCCACGGGTAATTCATATTTATTCTTCAAATTTGATGACAACTAACTCCACTTCATCTAGGTTGCTCTCTGATGGCTCTTATAATCACATCATTTCATGGAATGAGACTGGCAATGACATTGTCTTTAGCAATGTTGGAATTTTTGAAACCCAAGTTCTCCAAAAGCACTTCAAAAACAAGACAGCCAATTCCTTCTTCCGCCAGCTTAAGGTAAACTACTACCCTAACTTCATAGCTAATTCTTTAGCTGTATGGTTTCAAGAGAACTTACGATGGAAGAAAGTCTAGAGGCAAGGGTCTTGATATGCATTCCAGCTTCCATCACGATAAATTCACAAAACATGTCCCACTTGATTTAAGCCTTATTCGCCGCTGCAAGAGTAAATCAAACTATGTCCCAGTTGTCACTAGAAAGCCCAGAAAATCCAGAAAGAACAACCCAGACTTCTGCCCATATGATATGTATTTTCTATATCTAGTGAATTCTCGTGGGCCTCTCTTGGGATAAAGCCTTTAAGAGATGGTTTATATTTGAGCCTCTTTTTATCGACACTTCTTCGATAAACAAAATCATTACACTATAACTTGTAACTGCTATGATAGATTTCTTGTCAATAATTTTTTTTATAGATTATGTTAATTACAGTAATTTTCTTAAATAACTTATTTCCAATATCATCATTTTATTGTTGTAACATCTACAAATACTCCCTGTCAAGATTTTGCGTTCTTGAAGAAGAGTTGTTGTTTTTATTAAGGGCATTATGCATGTTGGGATTGGGATATCTGTATGAGGACAGATGTGCTTCCAATTGGTGTGTGATTGCAGCAACTGACAGAGTTCCATTGCTGCTTGAGCCAAGTAAAGGGAGAGTCCTGTGGTCTTTCGGAAGCAACGCCGTCTGTGGTAGTTTGGCAGGATTATGGAAGTATCAATAATACACTCTTATTGTACTTGACACTACTATTATTCAGCTTAGTAGTAATGTTGATTTTTAATAATTGTCTGCCTTCCAAGTGATCTTGGAAGGGCTTTTTATAGCGTAAAGATAGCGGCCAGACTAGTATCTAACTGCAGATAACTCTTACTAGCTAGCCTATCATCCCCAAGCTACTAGTTTCACCCCCAGAGTTGGATTCCAAACCTGAATAAGGTTTTGGAAAGAGGTAATATTCTAGGCTGCTAATTTCTCCTCTTCAGCCTGGATATCCCTTGACTTAGTTGCGGTCAACTAAGTTGACATCCATAGGTCCGGGTCCCATCTTGTGCTTGTTCTAATGTGCAAAATTTGCATGGGCGGTCTTCTATCTCATTTCTCAGTGAAACAGGATGTTTGTATTTTCCTGTCTTTATTCTGTAGGGCGGGCTTGCATCTATTTTGGGATCCAGAATGTCTAGCATCTAATTATAGAAGCTTCTGGATTGTCCTGTGACCTGAGACCCGGAATGTCTCAGGTGTCTTCTGGATTGTAAACTATAATAGCCTTGATATAGTTTCTCTACATTCCAGAATAGAGGTCTCAACCTGGCTGTGGCCTGTCTATTGTTAGCCAATAGCTTTAGTGATGGGAATATGGATCAGTCAACCCTGATAGATCAGGATTTCCTGACACTCCCTCCCAGGAAAACTATTATAAAAACAGCAAGATTGACCTGCCAACAAGGTTCCAACTAGTCAGGTTTGCAATCTGCAATCTGACTTCCCTGTGACCTGGTCCCAAACAAGGAAGTCAACTCAAATTCCCCAAAGCAACAACATGAACAAATGATGATCCTATTTGATGGATGACTCAATTTGGTGCCTGAACCTTTACCAGGAATAAGCCACATCCATTCACTGTCCAACTGAATGATCTACATAATCATGTTCTTCTTAAAATGATTCACAGCAACTATATAATCCATATCTTCAATAAAGATGAATATCTAGTTTCCAATATTTTTCCCTTTGTAACTCTGCTAAAACATAACAGTTACAACACTATTCCCTAAGAAATTTCCCAATTAATAAAAATTGATGGCTTTCCTATAAGATTTTCATCTTATAAAGGGATCAAACATTTTAAGTCCTAAATGGAATACTACTTGGACAAGCCCCATGACTACAATAGATACATGTACAGTATGTGGCTTTCCCATGATACTTTCATGGCCCAGAATTCCCTGGACAACCAGCTGGCCTTCTTAGAGGCCAAACAACCCACAGCCTGGAAATATTTACCAATTGTCTCCCATAGTAAGAAAACCCCCCTTTTGATTAACAAATGGCCCAGGATTAAAGAGGCACACAAGCCTCAAATACCTGGCTTCAATTTTATTAACAAATTTGGCCCTCTTAATTATCAGAAAATGATACATTGGGAGCTCAATTGCTTGCGGGTTCTATAAATAGCTGTTGCACCTTGGCATGCTGCAGCTCAAGCAAGGTTCCTGTTATGCTGACCAATAATAATCTCTCCCTAAGCTCTAGTGCGCAATTCCCGGGCAAAATTTCCAGTTTGACTGAAAATGTTGCTACCAGATCCCTGGTGGCACAAAAGACTGTATCTTCACCAGTAAGTATAAGTAGTAAGGATGAAAAGTCCTCCTCACTGTTGACATCTTAAAAATAAACAACTTTATGCTCAGGATTCATTATTTTCTTGCAAGAACTATCTATTTTTGAGCCAATATAACTATTCTGTTTGTATTTATTTGTGATTCCACTACACTTTACAACCTCACATATATGCTCCCTCCTGGCCACTAATAGTGATCATTTTTCCCTCCATGTAGGAGATTCCTCCTACTCCCCCTGCCAATTGTGCCTCCTTCCCAGGACTTCAGTAAGTTGGGGTTTGTCTATATCACAGTATTGGGGCTGGCCAACCAGGTTGTGCCCCATACTGAGAGTTGGTGTCCCTTAGCTACTGCAGTCAACTACCTGGTCATAATTGAGCCTATTGTGTATATGGCCTTCCAGGCCTGGCCTTCCTCCCTGTGGGAGTCCAGCTGGACTCTAGTATGGGCTGTGACAGATAATATATAATCCCCTATATTTATATCAAATAAAGTATCATTCTTGTCTCAATTTTACCCTTTATCTTGTTTATTGTATTTCCCAGAAGTATATACTTGACAGTGATTGCACATGTAGGTTATCTACACCTAGGGCTGCTTCAGACAAGCCACAGGCAGTTTCTGGCTCCTGGCCACTGGTATTAAATATTTATTTAAATTTTTTTAAATATTAAAATACTCCACTTTAGATGTAGCAGACTAGAGCTAAAATCCAGCCGGGGTTGAGCCAAAGCATCCCTATCCACACCTATGCAACCCAAAGAAAATTTTCTCCAAAGAAAATAATTCAAAAGATGGCCCCTCTACCAGCTGAGAAAATATGAAGAAGGTCAGGTTGTCTCTACAGGATACACTGTCTTCAACAATATCCTTGTATCCACCAAACAGTACAACTTTCTCAGCACTATGTAGTCCTAAACTCTGTAGCAACTTAAGACATATCTGAAATACCCCAAAAAAATTAGATCTCTGGTCAGCAGAAATTAGGAAGTTTTCAGGACTACATCAAGAAAATTCCAACCCTGGATCCAAAGCATCCAAAACAAGTTCACACAAATTGGCTACCCCAAAAAATATGATCTAGTGATATTGCACTATGAGTAACAAAATCAGCCTCACAATTTGTGAGCAACTGGTGCAAAAGAAATCTCAATCATAATGAAGATTGTGAAATATCTAAGAAAGCCTTCCTAGAAAGGTTTGCTGTCAAGGACTCTGACATGATGATAATAACATAAATCAAACCCTTCAAGAAGATAGGAACCATTGAAGAAGACATTGTATCAAATAAAGACATCCAGGACTGGGCCCCAGCAGCATTAGCTTTGATGCAGCTGGCTCAAAACTGGACTTCTATAACAGCCTTCCTACACATATATATGACAGTTTGATTTGAGCTGCTTTAATAATATCAAAGAGGTATTCTTGGAAGAAAAAAATTTATTTAAAAGTCTTACAACTTAAATGTGACCAATAAAAAAGTCCCTCAGCCATAAAGGAAACCTGTTTAAATAAACAAGTCAATTGGGCCAACAATTCCAGTCCTCAAAGTTGAATTCATAACACTATAGCAAACCAGATAAACACTGACTTTGTGACTGATGAGGAAAAAGATCAGTGAAGTGCTTAGGTGAGCCTCCTAACCCCACATTACAAGACTTGCACTTGGACCAGTATATAGGTACAATTAACATGATTTAATTATCTTCCAGAAATCATATACTGTTTGCCACCCAAAATGAGAATAAACTCCTCACTTATACTTTTTGTTTTGAAGATACCAAGGCATGGCGCTATTTGACACTGGAGCAGATCAGTCCATTGTTGAAAAGGAATTGTCAAGCTCATGAAACTACCTATGGCCAAAAGCAACATAAATCATAATAATCATGGTGGACAAAAGGAGCACCTCAGTCACCAGAGAGGCTAAACCCTTCTGGGTTAATATAGGGGATGTTCAAACCACCCTTGACAGATCAATCATTTCAATATTTAAGTAAAATGTAGTACTAAGACTGGATTAGATGAGAAAGACAAAAATTTCATTGACTTGGAAAGCAAATCCTCATTATACAGAAAAACAAGGTCTACCACCATGTCTACCATACATACCTTGACACCCTTATGAGAGATCCTGTATTTGTAAAGATCACAGAAACAGAGGAAGAAAAAAATACCAGTAAGATTGACTGGAATACCTGTACATACAATATTATACATTTTAAAAATACAGAAGCCTCACAGAAACAGGACCCCATATGTCAATAATTTATCTAAGAATTTTCTCTGTGTTTCACGAGAAGCAGCCAGAGATACCACCTGATAGGGGTACTCAACATGAAATTGACCTGAAGTTAAGTGTTCCTAAACCTTGAATTATCTATTTCCTAACACCATAAGAGGGTAACACACTAAAGGAGTACCTATATGAAGCATTGGAAATAGAACTTATAAGAACATAAAATCCCCCTTTGGTGCAGCTGTTTTATTTGTAGTTTGGAAAATTGAGGATTACTTCTTTTTATCAATTACAGAACTCTTAAAAAAGTCAGATTTAAGGTTAGGTGTTGTATATCCTATTTGGATAAGACAATAGGATATAAACTTATGTTAAAGACAATGAAACAATTGTGTGATTGTGCAATTGTTTTGATTGAGTTTTCAATTAATGTCTTCAAACTTGCTTCAATATGTCTGTAAAATGAAAGGTGAACAAAGATTAAATTGTGCATAGCATTCAGGCTTTACTTCTGTGGTTAATTATAGACTCATAGTGTCAGGACTGATAATTTAAGTCTCAACTGATATTTTCTATTTTGTTGATATTTAAGCCAAGACTTCTGTTTTTTTGTTTATTTATTTCTCCTCTGCCATCTTTGGTTTCCTTTATTTACTCAAATACTGAACTATTTCAGCCTAAACTGGTGTCAGCCAAAAGCCCCTTGGTTCCAGATTTCAGAATCATACTCCTGACAATATATTTTTGATCTAAAATTATGAGTTGATACTGCTTAAACATAATTTTTCTATCATCTCCTTTTCTAAAAAGCTGGGTATAAACCCCTCCAGCTCTATTATTCCAAGCAATTCAATCTCCTCCTGTTTTGGCTCATCAATAAAACTATTTTCTCAATCCTAGCTGCATCTATTTTATCCTTGGTAAATAGTAATTTGTTGGTGATGGGTAAGCACAAGCTTTGATACAACTGCAGCTGTTGTTGAAAAAGTCTGAAGTCTTACATATAGCACCTAGTGCCACTTTCCTCCATTTGAGAATGTGCGTGAAACTGTCATGGCCCATACCAGAGTCTGAATGGACTCCCATAGGAGAGACAGGCTGGTACTAGAAGGCCATGTACACAATAGGCATAATTCTGACCAGATAGTTGACAGCAGTAGCAAGGGGGCGCCAACTCCTAGTATGAGGCACAACCTGGTTGGCCAGCCCCAATACTGTGATGTAGACAAACCCCAACTTACTGAAGTTCTGAGTGGGAGGTGCATTGGGTAGGAGGGGAACAGCAGGAATCTCCTTCATTGTAGGCGGAAGATCCAGGTAATGAGGGTGATAATACTCCACGTCAAGGGCGTGGGGAGGACTGAAAGAGGTAGCAGGAGTATAGCCAGGGGGATGTGAGCAGGCAAGTTTGTATTGTGGTGTGGATTCATGAATAGATGCAAAGAGAATAATTAAATTGGAGTAAAAATAAACAATTCCTGCAATAAGATAATGAATTCTGGGCATAAACTTGCTTTATTAGGAGTACAACAGTGAGGAGGGCTTCTCCTCCTCACTATTTATACTTACTGGTAATTTTGAGGCTTTTAGTGCCACCAGAGAACTGATGGCATCAACTGCAGTTAAACTTACAATTTTCACTAGAATTTGTGTACTTGGGCCAGAGGGTGGGTGCTCATTGTTTGGTATAACATGAACCTATCTTGAACTGCAGCATGCCAAGGTGCCACAGCTATTTATAGATCCCACAAGTAATCAAGCACACAATTGCGCAATCAAACAATCACAC
Organism: Entomophthora muscae; assembly: GCA_014839935.2. Lineage (NCBI taxonomy): Eukaryota > Fungi > Entomophthoromycota > Entomophthoromycetes > Entomophthorales > Entomophthoraceae > Entomophthora > Entomophthora muscae. The sequence goes on from QTSX02006404.1 coordinate 408,824, forward strand.
TCCCAATGTACTATTTCCCAATAGTTGAGAGGCCCAAATTTGCTAATAGAATCAAAGCCAGGGATTTGAGTCTTGTGTGCCTCTCAAATCCTGGGCCATTTGTTAGTCAAAAAGTGGGGTTTCTGTCTCTGGGAGATACTTGGTAGGGGTTCCCAAGCTGTGGGGGTTTTGTCTCTAGGATGGCCAGCTGATTGTCCAGGGCTTTCTGGGCCCTGACATTATCCCCTACCATAGTCAAGCTTGAAGAGCTCAACTCTTTATTCCAAGATTTATATTTCTTCAACAGAGTAGCGGCGTTCTCAAGGTTGGATTCTGGTTCCCAAGTATTCTCTTTGTTGAGGTACCCTTTTCATTTAACAAGGAAGTGGGGTTTTTTGTATCAGAGTTTGTGTCCCAGGATGACTTTGACCTTGTGTTCTGTGAAGCTTCCTACTTTGATGGGTGGAGGAGCTGTTCTCACTATCTGGTGCGGGAGAGAAGGTCATTTCTTCTTTGATAACAGGGAGCAGTGGAATATGTTGTGAATCTTCCATCTGGGGGGGCAGTTCTAGTTGGTATGCTACAGTACCAATGCATTGTAAGACCTTGTAAGGACCTGTTTGTTGGGGGATCAAGCTAACACAAGGGGCGGTGGTCTTGATGTTCTTTGCGCTGAGGTACACAAGGTCTCCTACTTCAATTGGGGGGCCAGGGCTTTGTTTCTTGCCGGCAAAGTCCTTGTATACTTGTACTGCTCTTTGCAGGCTCTGGGCACATGCTTCTTGGCACGCGTGGATGTTGCTGACCCAGTCTTGTCCTTCTGGGTTGTTGGCTTCCTCTGTGGGGGGGGAATCCCATGTGGGGTTGAATCTGTAGTTGGCTTTGAAGGGGGACATACCAGTCAAGCTGTGGTCTTGGTTGTTATATGCAAATTGAGCCATTGGCAGGAGCATTACCCAATTGTTCTGTTCCAAGTTAATGTAGTGTCAAAACCGCAGACTTGACCTGCCAGCAAGGTTCCAACCAAGCAGGTTTGTGACCCACAATCCAATTATCTGGTCACTCAAAGCCAGACTAGGAAGTCAACTCAAATGACCAAATCCAACAACATGAACAGATGATGATCCTTTATGGTGGATACCTTGTTTTGGCGCTTGACTCATTACCAGGATCAAGCCACCCCCCTTTTCCATCCAGCTGTGTGATCACCAATCATGTTCCTGTTATCCTTGATTCACATGAACTATATAATCACTATCTCACAATAAAGATTATTATCTATCTTCTAAATATTTTTCCCTATGTAACTCTGCTAAAACAGCACAGTTACAGCATTGGTAGCACAGGTAGGCTCTCCATCCTATCTTATCTTGAAAAATTCTTCCTGTTGCCTGCACACGCCGCGGCTAACAAATCCTTGACAGAATTGTGTCTGGCCTCCCTGTGGACTAGACCCTGTACACCCCTGGTGCCAAAATACCTGATGGCTTTGTCCTGTACCAGAACAAGGTGATTCCACTACCTGTCCTCAACGCCATGTCTGCACAAGGTTTCTTTCAAGCTCCCTCTTCTATTCCGCAACCAACCAACAAAAACACCATGCCTGCCTATGTAGCTCAAAGACTACCAAGCGCTGCCTTGGAACCTTTTGCCAGGGCCAACAACAACAACGCTGCCGCATGGATCCAGTCCTCCCAGAGCAAGCTAGCTCAGATGGAATGCCCACAGCAATTTTGGATCACAGAAATTTCCATTTCCCTGACCTATGACGCTGGCACCTGGTGCAATAAGTGGCATGAGGAGCACACTGACAAGAACTGGGATACCTTTAAGCAAGACTTCCTGGCAAGATTTGTGCTCAAAGATACAGCGCTCATGATCATTTGCCAAGTGAAGAACCTGACCCAGACAGGCACCATGAAGAAACTCACCCATGCCTACAAGGAACTCCATCTTTGTGCACCATCTGACATGGCCTTTGACATCCCAGCCACACACCTCATGTACTAAGATGCTCTCAAGTTGCACGTGATGAGACAGTAAACCTGGATCAAGTGACCAACCTGCAAAGCCTGTACTGCAAAGCAGAAAAAGCAGAACAAACATCCAACGCTCTGCACAAGGCACAAACTGGGAAACAAGAAAGACCCAAGGATTCCCATCTAAGCAGGCGCTCTGCTCAAACACCTCCTGGAAGTAACAGGAACAACGCCAACCACAAACCCACAGGTTCTAATGGGCATGGAAATGGAAACAATGGCCAGTCAAACAATACTTATTTCCGTGTCACCACCACACAAGGCAACCAAGATGAGGGAAAGGCCCGGGGAGAGCACTAAGCAAGCCAAGCTCTCCTCATGCAACTCCTGACTTGCCCAACAATGAATTCCAACCCAAGGACATGGACCAATACCCAATGATCCAGGTACCCTCAGAGGAACCAGTACTGTACACCATTGCCAGACACCCCAATAAATTGATGTCCTATCCTTTCTGCTTTTGCAGTCATACAGGCTCAGCACTCCTGGACTTGGGCGCAGACCAAACCTTAGTCAACAGTAGCTTTGTGGATAGGTTCAAGCTGGCCACTAATCCTTTGCGGATTAAAAATGTGGTCCTAGCTGATGAACACCACATTGCCGTGACAAAGGAAACTGCCCCCTTCTCTGTCATGCTTGAGAACCTCCACTCCACCATTCAAGGTCCTGTCATTGACTTTCCTAAGTTTGACATTGTACCTGGGACTAGACTGGTTACAGAAGAACAACCCTCACGTGGACTGGGCAACCTCAGTATTGATCATCAAGCGTGAAGGCGTCAACCACCAGATCTACCCTGACTCTGTGGACCAACTGTTACGCAACCACATCTTTGTACGTATCACAGAGACCCAGGAAAAAAAGAAAGACCTGAAGTAAATTGACTGGGACTCCTGCCAGTACAAAATCATACACTTCAAAGACCACCAGATTACCTCCACGCCTCAGGATTGCAACATTGTGGCCCGCCATCCAGAAATCTTTAAGGAAGCATTACCTGGGCTGCCCCCTGAGAAGCATATTTAGCACTCTATCCAACTCAAGGGGGCTGTACTCAAGGCGCGCCCCATCTACAGGCTGACCCCAAATGAGGATGACACCTTACGCACCTACCTCAAGGAGGCATTGGAAAAAGGATTTATCCGCCCCTTACAGTCTTCCTTTGGGGCCGCCGTATTCTTTGTGGCCAAAAAGGACGGTACCTTACGCCTGGTCACAGACTACTGCGCCCTAAACAAAGTTACCATTAAGAATTTTTACCCACTGCCACTGATTGACAACCTTGTTGATGCCTTGGGAGGAGCCACAGTCTTCTCCAAGATTGGCCTAACTGAAGGCTATAATCAGATTTGTATCAAGGAGGAAGACATTCCCAAAACGGCCTTCCACACTAAATACAGCTCCTACAAATGTGTGGTACTCAACTTTGGCATGACCAATGCCCCGTCCACCTTTGTAACCTTCATGAACAAAGTGTTTGCGCCCCACATAGGCAAGCATGCCCTCATGTACCTAGACAACATTATTGTCTACAGCCCCTTGATAGAACAACACCACAAAGACCTGGAGACAGTCTTTGCAACCTTGGCACAACACAAACTGTTGGCCAAGCCCTCCAAGTGCCAGTCCTTTTGTGAGCAACTACCCTTCTTGGGACACATAGTCTCAAAGAACAGCATTAAACCCAACAGTCAAAAGATACAGGTCATCTGCAAGATGCCACCACCCAAAGATAAATTGGAACTCCGCACCTTCTTGGGAATGGTGGCCTATGTACAAAAATTCATAACTGACTGTGGCGTCTTGACTGCCCCCTTATACACCATAACAGGCGCCAAGTCTAAGTTTGTGTGGACCCCCTAACGTGACCTCTGTTTTACACGCCTCAAAGAGAAGCTCACAACAGCTCCCATCCTACAATACCCCAAACATGATGGGGAATACCAAATGGAAACTGACACCTCAGATACATCCATTGGGGGAGTACTAAAGATCAAAAATAGTGATGGTGAATTTCTGCCTGTAGCCTATAAATTGCGAAAATGACAGATGGCAATTGTCAATACCCTTTCCACAACAAGGAACTGCTGGCTATTGTTCACTGCCTAGTTAAATGGCATTGCTACCTAGAACGCCAGGAAGAATTCACAGCATTAACCAATCACAAGTCACACATCTTTTTCAAAACTCAAGCAAATCTATTGCGCTGCCAAGTGCGGTGGATGGAAATATTGGAGAGATTTAACATGCTCATCCAGTACAAGCCTGGGGCTGAGCTTGCCATGGCAGGCGCCCTGTCCCATCTTTATGTATGTGCTTCAAGAGGAGAGAATGGGCTCAACCCAGACTGGCCTTTCTTAGTGCTACATACAAAGGACAAAGGGTTCCCCCTTGGCACAACCAACATAACCAGAGAAACAGTCATCAAGAATGAACACCTCTTTGCTGACGTATACAGGACTCTTCACAGAAAGATGACTGACAGCACAAACATTCCCTACATCCCCACACATCAGTGAGTCAACACTATCCTTTGCTATCACAGAGAACTTGGACATACCAAGAGCAGAAATCTATATGAATTTCTAAAGCATAAAGCCTAGTGGTCAACCTTATACCACAATGTCCAGGAAGTTCTAGACCAATGTGAGGTGTGCAAAAAGTTTTCCAAAAGCAAAACCCCGCCAAAGTCAATACTCCCCATCTGCATACAACTACCTTCCAAAGTCTGGGCTCTTGACATTGTTGGTCCCATGCCAGGGAAGCATAATGAAAAGAAATACATCATCACCACCATTGACTTTGCAACAAGATGGCCAGTAGCCCAAGCACTAAAGGCACACACCAGCAATGATGTTTTACAATTTTTTGGCAAGGAGATAATCAGCAAGTTCAGAAAGCCAGAACTCCTGATAACCAATGAAAGGAAAGAGTTAACCTTTGAAACCACTAATGTATACCTCACCAAGAACAGGGTCAAACACACTGTAACAACACCATACCACTCATAGGCCAATGGACGTGTTGAGCGGCTCAATGGTAGCCTTGTGCAAGCCTTAGCCAAACTCACCACCAGGAGACCTGAAGACTGGTATAAGCAGCTACCAACTGCACTACTTGTGTGTCAAACCCAAGTGAACAGATCCACCAGAAAAATCCCGTTTGAACTGGTATACAGCACACAGCCAAATATCATTCAAGCATTGACAGGACCTAAACTGGAAATTCCAAGTGAAGTCCCTCCACGCTAAGACCCTCAAGTAATAGAGGTTGACAGCAAACAAACAGCCAAAGAGAATGAACTGCTGAAAAAGATATTTGTCCCCATCTGCAATAGACATAAAGTTGGGGACAAAGTATGGGTCATGAATGTTGACAAGAGCAAGTTACAACCTGAAAAAGTGGGGCCAGCAATCATTCTGAAGGTAAACAACAATAACACTTACCTTGTGCAAGGACTTGGCAAATGCAAGCAAGACAATACCCTACACCATGATTGCCTACAACCCTGCAAAGCAAGACATAAACAACATGAAACTGCCCTGCCCGCCACAGAACAGCAACTAGTTCAATACAGCGCCTGTGCTCCTGACAACCTCCCTGATGACCTGCCCCCAGAGGAGGCTGACCTTCAGTTGGGGGGGGGGTGTCAAAACTGCAGACTTGACCCACCAGCAAGGTTCCAACCAAGAAGGTTTGTGACCCGCAATCTGATTATCTGGTCACTTGAAGCCAGACTAAGAAGTCAACTCAAATTACCAAATCCAACAACATGAACAGATGATGATCCTTTATGGTGGATACCTTGTTTTGGCGCTTTACTCATTACCAGGATCAAGCCACCCCCCTTTTCCATCCAGCTGTGTGATCACCAATCATGTTCCTGTTATCCTTGATTCACATGAACTATATAATCACTATCTCACAATAAAGATTATTATCTATCTTCTAAATATTTTTCCCTGTGTAACTCTGCTAAAACAGCACAGTTACAACAGTAGCATTGTAGGTACTGTTTGAGGACCTGGTTTACTCTCTCAATCTGACCGTCACTCTGGGGGTGATATGTAGTAGACAACAACCTTTTTATTCCCAAGTCCTTTAGAATTTTGGCCCAAAACTTGAAGGTGAATTGTGGGCCTCTGTCTGAGACCACTTCTTGTGGGAGTCTGTGGTTCATGAATATTTGGTTCTGGAATAGTGTGGCAGTTTCTTGTGCTGTTACTTTGGTCATTATTGGAATGAAGTGAGCCATTTTGGTCAACAATTGACAATTACAAGGATAGCATTGAATCCTATTGAATTAGGTAGCTCCACAATATAGTCCATGGATACTGACTTCCAAGGGCCTTCTGCAATCTGAAGGGGTTGTAATAATCCTTCTGGCTTTTCTTGCTTAGGCTTTGTACGTTCACATGTCTTTCAACCACTGAGGCATCCTTTGATTTCTGGCTTCATTCTGGGCTACATGTAGGCTCTCTGGATCCCTTTGAGAGTCTTTGTACGCCCAGGGTGTCCTGACATGGGGGAGTTGTGGTATTCCTTCAGCATCTCTAAGTGCAGTGGGCCTTCTGGTATGTAGGTGCGTTTGTGTAGCTGCAGGGTGTTTCTATGTAAGAAGTAACCTGTTTGATAGTATCAACTGTTGACACATTTCTTTAAGTCTTCCATGATGAAGATGCAGTGCTGGTCTAAGGTCTGAGCTAGTTGAATTTCTTCTCTTCTACTGACTAGTCCCAGGAATAAGAGCATTGGCTCAATCATGTTTGGTGACAGAAAGGATTTAGTGTTGAACTCCTCAATATTTTTGGCGCTAGGGAAAAGTCTGTACTTTGGCTTAGGGCATTGTACAATGTTGATCTTGCCAGGTTTTTAGCTGATTGATAAGTTGTAGTCTTCTAGGAATAGGGCCCCTCTAGCTTTACACTGATTCAGTTGTCACCGTTTAAATAAGTATGTCAGGTTTTTGTGGTGGGTCATGATTCTCACTGGGTGATTGTTGCCACACAAGTATCTTCTCCAATGTTTCAAGGACTGGATGGTAGCAAGCATCTCTTTATTGTAAATGGGGTAGCTCAACTCAGGCAGAGTGAACTTCCTTGAGGAGTAAGCTACAGGGTGCAGCTTATTATCATGCCCCTCCTGAAGCAACACCCCCTAGTGCAAAGTCAGAGGTGTCTGTCTCCACAATGAAGGGCTTATTGTAAACTGGCATTGTCAAGACAGGGGCAGAAGCAAAGACGTTCTTTAGCAACACAAAGGCAGATTTGGCGGCGTCATCCCATACAAAGGGGTGTTTCTCAGAGGTAAGGCGGTCAAGGGCAAGAAGATTGAAGAAAAAATGTGGACAAATTCCCGGCAGAAGTTTTCAAAGCCCAGGAAACTTCTTACCTCCTTACAGTTCTTAGGGTTTTCCAATGCCACCACAGCCTCTATTTTGTTGGGTGTCATTGCAAAGCATCCTTTAAGTACATTGTAACCCAAGAACTCTAAATCCTCTTGGAAGTACTCACATTTCTGGAGTTTAACAAAAAGTCCCTGTTCCTTGAAAATTTGTAGTACAGCTTGGAGGTGTTCAACATGTTCTTTGGGGGTCCAACTGTAGATGAGGGTGTCATCTAAGTAGGCTACACAACACTGATCCTTGAGTCCTCCCAAGACCACATCCACCATAGTTTTAAAGTTGCTGGGCGCGTTGCACAACCCAAAAGGCATAACCATGTATTTGTAGAGACCTTGTCTAGTCTTAAAAGTGCTCTTCCATTTTTTGCCATGCCTGATCAGGATATGGTTAAAAGTATCTCTTAAATAAACCTTTGAGAAGATGTTGGCTCCTGAAAGCTGGTCTGAGAGGTCTTCAGCATTGGGTACAGGGTATCTGTTTTTCACAGTGAGGCTATTAGGTCCTAATAATTGACACAAGGACATAGATCACTGGCCTTTTTTTAACAAACAGTAAGGGGGATGAACAAGGAGATTTGGAGACACGTATATATTCTTCTTCAACATCTTGTCCAAGTACTCTCTTAAGGTGGCTTTTTCCTTCATGTTACAATTGTAGACAAGTCCATGCTTAGGTTGAGTTTCAGGGAGGAGATTGATAGCGTGGTCAAACTGGCTGTGTTTAGGCAAGGTGGTGGCTTCTCCTTCTGAGAAGACAGACTCCCAAGGCTTCAAACATTTTAGGATCTCAGCTTTGAAGGATTCCATGGTGATGTTGTTTAGCTCAGGGGTCTGCTGAGGGTTCAAGCAGGGAACATCTAAGGTTTGGCTCTCATGGGTGACAGTCACCTGGTGGTTCTTATAACCCAAGTTTACTTGGTGGTCAACCCATCATTTAAACCCTATCACTACAGGTTTGGGAAGCCTCTCCATGACGTGGAATCTGGTGGGCAGGAGTTTCCCATTTAGTTTCAGGGAGACAGGCTATTTGCATTTGTGAGACAGGTCTGTTGTCTTGTTACCCAAGGTTACCAGTATAGAGTTTCCCTGGATTGGTACATCCAGTTTCTCAGCTAGACTATGTTACATGTAGTTGAGGGTTGCCCCACTGTCTAGGAGGGTTACAGTGTTCACCTCATGGACATGGTAACATAAAGTAGTGTCAATGTTAGAATAAGATTGGGAAGCATTATTTATTGCTGAAATGGTGGCCCCTTGGGTTCTGTTGGAGCGGCTAGTGCAATCCTTGGATAAGTGGCCACTCTGGTGGTAATAGAATCATAGCCCACTTCTGATATGGCATTGGTACGCCTCAGGGGTTATGTTCAAGAGGGGCCTTCTTGCACCAGGGGTCTGGTTGTTCTGGGGTTGACCATTGTGGTATCCTTGTGATTGGCTGAAGTCCATGCCTTGGGCAATAGCCAGGAGCTTGTCTTTGGGGAGATCACATTGGTGGTGTCTCATTAAGCTGGCATGATGTGGGTTCAGATTGTTTCTGAAATGCAGGCCTGATATGGTGTCAGGAATCTTGGCTGCCTTACCCAGGCGTAGGAATTGTTGTATGTAGGTCTCCAGGTCGTCCCTTCCTTAGGTCAGGCAAATGTGCCCCATGTAGGCTTGGATCTTGGCCCCAGCAGGGGTGGTTGAAGAGTTCATTCTCTCCAGGAATTGGTCGTAGGAGAGTATGAGGGCTGGGTATTCCTTAAGGCTAGTCAAGAAGGTTTCTCTGGCATCATTCTTCAGTTGGGAGCCACCATCATAGTTTTCAGAGCGTTGTCTTGGAGGCTCTTAGAGTGGGCACAGAACAAGGCGTTTATCATAATAATTCCTTTTATGAATCCAGCTAAGTACATTTTTGTCAGTCAGGAAAGGTCGTGGGAGCAGCAGTATTCTGGTTTGAGGTGGAGATGGTCATAGTATGGACCTGAGATGCCTTGGCAACAATTTCTTCTTGGCTTTTGCTCTTTACTTGTTTCTTGGTCATATACTGTCTTAGGTAGTAAGCTGAGGTCAAAAATAAAAGCATACAAGATGACCCTACAATCAAAAAAGAATATGGGCCCAGGGTTAATAGTTTTGATATGGTTGACATACTGTCACAGCCCATACCAGAGTCTGACTGGACTCCCATAGGGGAGGTAGGCCAGTCCTAGAAGGCCATGTACACAATAGGCGTAATTCTGACCAGTTATTTGACTGAAGTAGCTAGGGAATGCAAACTCTCAGTATGGAGCACAATCTGGTTGGCCAGCCCCAATACTGTGATATAGACAAACCCTAACTTACTGAAGTCCTGAGCAGGAGGCGCATTGGGTAGGAGGGGAACAGCAGGAATCTCCTTCATTGTAGGCAGAAAATCCAGGTGATGAGGGTGATAATACTCCACGTCAAGGGAGTGGGGAGGACTGAAAGAGGTAGCAGGAGTATAGCCAGGGGAATGTGGTTAGGAAAGCTTGTATTGTGTTATGGATTCACAAATAGATGCAAAGAGAATAGTTAAATTTGAGCAAAAATAAACAATTCCTGCAATAAGATAATAATTTTGGTCATAAACTTGCTTTATTAAGACTACAACAGTGAGGAGGGCTTCTCCTTCTCACTATTTATACCTACTAGTAATTTGAGGCTTTTAGTGCCACCAGAGAACTGATGGCATCAACTGCAATTAAACTTACAATTTTCACTAGAATTTGCGTACTTGGAACAGGGGGTGGGTGCTTATTGTGAATGCCACCATTCACCATGTTTTTATTTTGCCTTTATTGAGTTATTTCAAGGACAAATATCTTTCTTTAGCTTTTGCCTTTCAAAATGAGGCTGGTTCTGCATTGGGAAATACAATTGTTCAGTTTCCTGATCCTGCCAACTCACTTGCCCCACTCATTCTTATGGCAAGTGATCCTACTGTCCTGGTAGTGTTTTCTGGTATTGCCAACCACTATATATTCCTTTTCCTAATTCACCAATAAAATTAAGTTATATTCACATTTTTGTCTTTGTGTCTCCAGTACTTCTGTGCCTCTCTCTAGCCACAACTAGTAGAGATTATTCTTCCAGGGCTGCAAGGTAATTGCATAGCCTTCCCTGTCATCTAACCAAGACTTTGTACAAATCCAATCCTAAGGTTAGGATTCCCTGTTGTGTGTCTGTGACACACCTCAGAACACAACAGTGAGGCAATGGCGTCTGTAGTTAGTCCACCTGATGCTGTGCAAAAAGATGGTTGTTGCCCTGGCTTATCAGGAGCCCCCTGCATCCATTGTGCTAGAGAGTTGATAGCTCTAGCCAATGAAGTGGACCTCCTGAAGCAAGATCACTATGAGCTTGATAAAGATGTACAAGAACTAAGTGAAGTGATTGACTCAGTAAATGACAGGTTTGCCCCTTGCCTTTTGGTAGGCCTGTCTCTTACTTCTCAACTGGCTGAGCTTTCTGCGGTAGTAGCTACTCAGGGTTGGCACCTGGATGTTACTGAGCAACAGACTGCCCTTGCTAATAATACGGGCACCTTCACTGCTGACACCTTGACTAACCTCAAAGATAGTGTTTGCCAGTTGTGGACCAGGCAGCCCCCACCAAGTCAGAAGCAGAATTCTCCCCATGCATAAATGTACTTGATAGTAACAATGGTGGCCCAACTCCAGAAGCACATTTCAAGCTCACCTTTAAGCAATTTTTTGATCCCAGAACCTCAACCACTGCAGCTTTACTAACTATCTATGAAACTGCCATGAGAAGAGCCTCAGATGAAGTCAAGAAGGAACACATTCTGACTTTCTACACCCTACCTGCCAAGAGGTAGTTGTGTCAGAACTGCCCACCATTGAAACCTGGGAAGATATGAAGTAGCTTCTGATTGACAAGTTTGGTGGTGACCTTAGTTTGGAAGTAAAAAAGAACGCTTTTATGCATATTAATTTCAAGCCTAAAGAGACGCTAGCTGAATTTGCAGATAGATTCTACATGGAGAGACAGCAACTGATTACCAGCCACCAGCTGACCGCACATGAGGCGTAAATGGCTTGCGCTCAAGCCCTCAAGGTTAACCAGCTTCTGTGTCTTCACTTTAAGGCTCATAAAGCCATACTTTCATCTATGAAAAGCATAAAGACATTGTTGCAGGATATGCACCTTACCCATTCTGGGGCAGTTGTGAGGGAGAATTGTGCTGCCTCTACCTCTGGTTTGTCTTCAGGTGGCCTGTGTATCCTCACAATGAACTCACAGAATCCTCCTCAACGTCAGGGTTGCCACAACTGTGGGCAAATAGGTCACCATTCCCAAGTCTGCATCAATCCTTGGGTTGAAGGAGCTGATCCCAAAGAGCAGGCGGGAAAGGAACAGTCAACCTAGAGGCAGAGATGCTCTTGGTTGACAATTCTTCCCTGTCTCCTCCTGTTCCTCCTTCCATTGCTGACTCTGAGCCTGCTGACAATGAGGCTCCTCCCATCCTGTTGCTATTCCACGGCATATCTGATGATTCTGACATGGAAAATTCTGATGTAGAAGATCCTGATGCCTATGGGTGTTCTGTCCTGGCTGTCCTTGAAACTATTGCAGTTCCTTATAAGCTAAATCTGTGAAAACTACTACAACCGCCAAGCCTCTCCCTTAAGCCAAGGAGGTTGTCTCTGGCCCTTATCTCACCCAGGCCAAGAGATCTCCTGTGCTTGTTGAGTCTTCTGAAGAAGCTGCTGAGGTTGCTGACGCTGTGTTCAAAAACGTCTCCTTCTCACTCCCTCTCCAGACAGTCTATAAAGAGTTCCCAGGTCTCAGATGCATGATTGAAAAGTGGGACAAAGAACTAACTGAAGCTCAAGACATTCTGGCTGTCCTCCCTCCCTTTGGTTGCACCACCACTTGTGTTGAAATATCCATCCAAAAGGTAAAAATTAAGGCTGTTTTAGATACAGGGTCTCCAGTTAATATTGTTTCCTCAAAGCTGGCCATAAAACTCAAACTTGCCCCCAACCTTAACTATCATCAATTATATGGCACAGCTGGCTGTCCATGACTTGTGCTATAGGGGCTTTTTCCGCTCTGCCCATGCAATTTGGCAAGCTGCTATTGGCAGCACCTGATGTTGTCCTGGAGAACAAGAGCTATGACCTGCTAGTTGGTACTCAATTCCTTAGGGAATATAATGAGATCACCAAATTAAATGACGGCTTCCTCTCTATCTTGGGATATGAAGTCCCTCTGATTTTTGAAGAGCCAGTTGAAGTTCCTGGGAAGCGCCTCAAGACATGTGCCTTGGAATATCCCACTAGTGTTTTCACTTTAAAATACCAAACTCATTCCTCCATTATGAAGTGTCTTCCCATGGCTTGTCCTGCGTCTGAGGGGATTCCTATCTTGGCCACTTCTGCTGTGACTATTCCGCCTGGGTCTCAAACTATCCTAGACTCTCAAATATCATATGAACTTCCCAAACATACATTCCTAGAGTTATACTCTCCTCCCTTGCTAGGGCGCAATGAACCCTATCTCTGTCCAGGGATCTTGGATGTCTCCCAAAAAGACCCAGTTCAACTGCTAATTGCAAACTTGACTGCCCTCCCCATACATGTCTCTAGAGGGCAGGTTGTTGGCTATGGCAAGTTGTTGAATGCTCCTGACGTCCTATCACTACATCCCTTTGGTACGTTCCAGGACTTTAATTTACCTGAGGTTGAGCCACAAGTCTTATCATTGTTCACTGCCCAAGACTTTCTGCAACTATCTCCAGTTTAACAGAAGGAGGTGCTTGCCCTACTGGACCAGTTTTTGGATATCTTTGCTAAAGACAGCACATATTATGGGTTAGCCAAGGGCTTCATTCATCAGATTGATACCGGTGATGCTCCCCCCTTTTGTGATAAACCCTACTGCTACAGTTTAGTAGAAGATGCTCAGGTGTCTAAAAAGCTTAAGCAACTTTTAGATGCTGGACTGATTGCTCCTTCCCAAAGTCCATGGGCCTCTTCCTTGCTCATACTGAAGAAGAAAGATGGAGGCCATCATATTGTGATGGACTACTGACGCTTGAATTACTTAACCAAGAAGGACTCCTACCCATTACCACGCATTGACAATGCTCTCTGCCGCCTTGGGGGCTCTAAGTTCTTTTCTGCCATGGATTTAGCTTCTGGATACTGGCAGGTTGATCTCTCTCCCAAAGATAGACAGAAGGCTGCGCTCATTACTTCAGAAGGATTTTTTGAGCCCACTCAAATGCTGCAAGGACTCTGCAATGCTCCAGTTACCTTCCAATGAGCCATGTATTCCATTCTCTGTGATCTGAAGCTCTCGTGTGTTTTAGTGTACTTAGATTATATAACTGTCTTCAGCGCCAGCTTCACTGATCACTTGGACCATCTCAGGGAGGTGTTAATAAAGATTTGTGAAGCTGGACTTAATTTAAAGCCATCTAAGTGTTCCTTCTTCAATGAACACCTTGAATTCTTGGGGCATGAGGTGACTCAGACAAGAATCTACCCCATGACTAAGAAAGTCAAAGCCATTGACAAAATGCTTCCGCCCACCAACCTGCAAGAAGTCCAAGTCTTTCTGAGCATGATTCAATACTATAGGCAATTTATCCCTGATTTTTCTGACACTAGTAAACCCTTGGTCCAGCTGTTGCATAATGTCCCTTTCAAATGGACCACCAGCCAGCAACAAGCCTTTGAAACCCTCAAGCAAAAACTCAAACAGGCTTCCATCTTAGTATATCCTGACTACAATAAGGAATTCATCTTGTATACTGATGCTAGTGACCTGGCTATTGGGGCTATCTTGGCTCAACTGGATGATGAGGGTGTGGATCACCCTGTAGCTTATACCTCTTGTGTTCTGAATAAGCATGAGAAGAACTACAGTGTGACCAAGATGGAGTGCCTTGCTATGATACATGCCATCAAGCAGTTCCACCACTATGTGTATGGCACCCATTTCACTGTGGTTACTGACCACACTTCACTCAAATGGCTACAGAAACTCAAGGAACCCAAAGGACAACTAGCTAGATGGGCTCTCTGTTTGCAAGGGTATGCCTTCACTGTGTTGCACTGCCCCAGGATTCAACATCAGAATGCTAACAGCCTGTCCAGAATGCTCATCCTTGCTCTACACCCTGCTGAAGCTGACCGGTTGTATGAACTAATTGGATACCCTTCATCATGGGAAAGTAGGACTGAGGAAGTTTGAGTCTCCCTTGCTAAGCTATCTGAAGACACCCTCATTTGTGACAATCAACTTTTTAAGAAGGTACAGGATCATTAGTTGCCCTATGTAAGGCCTAGTCTTTGCCTTTTGTTGGTGCTGCAAGACCATAAGGAGACAGGACACGGAGTAGTTGCCAAGACCCATGCCTGGCTCCAGAAGAATTACTTATAGGAAAATCTTTGCTTGCTGATCCCAGATGTTATTGCTAGTTGTCATGATTGCCAGCTCTAACGTCCTAAAGCCACCGCTCATGAGTTCAAGCTAGTCCCCCATCAACATGCCTTTCACGCTGTTAGTATTGATGCTGTTTGGCCTCTCCCTTGATCCTGCTCTGGCTGCTGCTTTATCCTAATTGCTGTTGATCATTTTAGAAGTGGGTAGAAGCTTGCCCTACTAAAGACATCACTGCCAAGACTACCACCGCCTTTCTGCTGCAAGATGTATTCTTATGCCATGGTTGCCCTCAGGTGTTGTTGTCTGACATTGGGACTAACTTCAACGCCAAGTTAGTGACCTCTGTTGTTGAAGCCTTGGGGTCTCACCAGTCTTTCTCTGCCCCCTATAATCCTTCCACCAATGGGGCATTTGAGCGTGCCAATTCAACTCTGGTTTCTATCATGAGGAAGCTTACTTACTCTGACGCCGCCAATTGGGATCTATACTTACCTGCTGCTCTCTTTGCCTATTGCCTTAGCAAGCATTGTGTCACCAGGTACTTCCCTTTTTCTATGCTGTATGGTTGTGAAGCCACTACCCTGTTGCTCCTGGGGGCCCCTACTCTCCTCCAATAAGGCCATGAACCCTGATGAGCATATCAAAGATCTAGTCAACCACACCATCAATATACATGCTACTGCCTACACATCCGCCTATAAGACTAAGCTGCTGGAGCTCTTCCCTGAAAATGCCAGGAGATCCCCCCTGCCTGAGTTTGCCATTGGAGACCACGTTCTGTATTATCAACACAGAGTGGGAGGACAAGCTCATAAGCTAGACTTGTTATGGATTGGGCCCTTATAAGTGATCTTTAAGCAAGGATTAGAGTATACAGTAAAGCTCCTCTATAGTAGTTGACCTTTTGCTCAATTGCATGCTAAATTCCTCTGCAAGTATCACCCCCCTAAGGCCAATCTAGAGGGGGCAATGACGTGAATGTTTCCATTCACCATGTTTCAATTTTGCCTTTGTTGGGTTATTTTGAGGACAAATCTCTTTCTTTTGCTTTTGTCCTTCAAAATGAGGCTGGTTCTGCATTGGAAAATGCAATTTTTCAGTTTCCTGATCCTGCGCAACTCATTTTCCCCACTCATGCTTGTGGCAAGTGATCCTGCCGTCCATATACTGTTTTGTGGTAAAGTACACAGTATATATACCCAATTTCTATACCCAATAAAATTTAAGTTCTATTCATAAATTTGTCTTTGTGTCTCCACATACTTTGGCGCCTCTCTAGCCACGTCTAGTAGATATTATTCATTCAGGGCCACAAGGTAATTTTATAGCCTTCCCTGTCATTCTAATCAAGACTTAGTACAAATCCAGTCCTAAGGTTAAGATTCCCTGTTGTGACTCTGTGCCATGCCTCAGATCATGACAGTGCTCATTGGTTAGTATAACATGAACTTTTCTTGAACTACAGTATGCAAAGGTGTCACAGTTATTTATAGATCCTGCAAGTAATTGAGCGCCCAATTGCGTGATTGAACAATCACACTCCCAATGTACCATTTCCCAATAGTTAAGAGGCCCAAATTTGTTAATAGAAACAAAGCCAGGGATTTGAGGCTTGTGTGCTTCTCAAATCCTGGGCCATTTGTTAGTCAAAAGGTGGGGCTTCTGGCTCTGGGAGATACTTGGTAGTGGTTCCCAAGCTGTGGGGGTTTTGTCTCTAGGATGGCCAGCTGATTGTCCTGGGATTTCTGGGCCCTAACAGAAACTGGTTGCTTTTGCATGCAGGCATTTTTGCATGACACTTCTTCTTCTTCCATTTAGCAAGACCTTATGCTAGTGCTTCCTTTTATTGGTGGAAATTCCCCTGCTTCATCTATTTAAACTCCTAATTATTAAATAAAGAAAATAGTCTTATCTTTTCTTATCTTATTATCTTTATTTTTCTGTCATTGATTAAGACTATAACTATACCAACAACAGGTATAGTGTTGAGAATCAAGAGTATTGACTAATTGTATGTAGAATTACTACAACCCAAGGCAGCATTTTATATAAATAGTTATCTGCTGCCTCTTATTGATGATATCTTGATGACTTAGGGATATCACAATTCTTAAATGTCATTAATTAAAATTCATTAGGGGGTTTTAATTGGCCTAGTGAATGATAGTTTATGAGTTGATTCATGCAAAAACCTTTGCTTTTGACCTGTAGAGTTCTCTTTACCTGAATATGAGTTGGCATTGATATCTGAACCTTTCAGATCTTTACCAGCCTCTTGCCACTTGGAGTATCTTTACTAAGGCTACTAGGATGAAACCTTGGGGTATAAAATTTAATGCACTTTTCTTCAAAAAAATAAGTTCATTTTTGTTCATTAGTTTTGACATTGAATCTTTGGCTCTCATTTTACATTTTTAGAAAGTTATCTATTACTCATACTTAGATCAAACGGGCTTAAAGCCAGAATCTCAAGTCTTACATATTTAGAATTTTTGCCTGAGTTCTTTATTATATCAAATAATAAAGCACAAATCAATAAAATAGTGCTTACTACAGGGGCCACAAACCCTGCCTTCACGCCTTTTAACACTGCCTTCATTGGTACTGACTGTCTTCCTTCTGCCAGAAGTACTTAACCTACTATATCTAGTCCTCCTCTGGAAGAGGACGTCTCAGACTTTCTGCTATCCCATCTGATGTGGTAGTCTCACCCCATTCTCCCATAGTACCTAGTACAATGACACTGCCTACCTTTGACCAAGTGCAAGAAATCACCCTTGCCTTGGTTCAAAATGGACATGCTTCAAGTAATGTTAGCTCCAAGATTAAACCTGTTTTTGAAGGCCCTGAGTACTGTTTTATGATGGTTGATCAAGTTAACCTTGTTTCACACTTCTTTCCTACTGGCTACAGGGGATTTTCTTCAACACTTTGTCCAACCTGTGTTTGTTTATCACCAATTGCTCCTAGGACTACACTCTTTCCAGTTGGATGCTACACTGACTGCCTCCCACAATATCTATGACCAATTTGTGGCCTTCCAGAAATAGGCCCACAGTTTTCTCTTGTTGCTGTTGGCTAACCAGTGAGACTCTCTTCTGGTTCAGCAGCATCAACAATTTATAATAGATGCTATTTGTGCCTCTCTTTTCAACTATTTATGTGATTGTCTTCAAGCTTACAAGGCTGGTCAGGCTGCCTGGCAAGAATTCATCAAAACCAATTTAAGATCTCAAGGAGTTGACCTAAATAATCTCATCCAGCCGCTCAATCAATTTCATGATCACTTAAATGGCCGGATGGAAACACTGAAAGCCTTTGTAGCTCCTGATGCCTCTTCATCACATGAAGCTACTAAGACTACCCATGAATAGTGGATTGCCAAGTTCCAGAACCTTAGAGACTATTTTAAAGAACTCTCTAAGCCTGAGAACCATAAGACATCTACTCCTCCTACTATTAGTCCTAACACCAAACTTCAAAAGATCTGGGAAGCCATTTGCAAACTCAAGGCAATAGCTCAACAACAGACCGCTGCTGCAGCTGCCGCTTCTGCTCCTCTTCTGCCTACACCTGATACACAAGTAACTGCTTTTATTGAACAGATGACTGGACTTCAAGCTGAAGTTAAATCTCTGCAGTCTGCCATATCATCTTCTGATGATACTACACCTATTGTTGAGGTAGACTGATGTTGCCCTGAGAAAAAAAGAAAACCTCAAATTAAATGTGCAATACTTATTGCCCATTTGAAGCAAGTGTCACGGCAGGTTCCATAATGCCAGGAATTATTTACCCAAGTCAAAAGGCTCAAAAAGCCAGAAAACTGTTAACCAAATCAACTGATTTGACAGATTTAAACCAAAGAGTTGATTAAAAATGGGTTACAGCTGCTCCAGTCTGCTGGTTGAATCTGATTCCCCCCATAAGTTGATGTTGATAAATTGACGTAATCTGAGAGTCACTTGATACAACCTTATTTATCAGAATGGTTGTCAGAAATTGGTCACACAAGGTGTAAGTTCTGTAAGATTGGGCTAAATTATTGTACACTAAAGCCTTTAACCCAAGAATATTAATGTTTTTTAAGTATAAAAAGGTAGTTAAGGTTTGCAACAATAACTTCACTAAAGCTCCTAAAAGTTTATAGGAAGTATAGCAGGGACTAAGAAATTTATTAATCCTAAGAAAAAGAAATAAATAACAGTCTTAATGACTGAAGATTGAGTCAAGAAATCAATTTCTAAGTCAGGGTAATGATCAGCGCTAGATGGAGGGTTAAAGATATCAACAATTGAAGTGTGTTTTCCACTATATAAATTGCCTAACTGGTTGAAGAGATAATTAAATGGAATCATAAAACTAAAATGGGATAAGATAATATTGCAAGAAATAAAAATCACTAAGAAAACACAAGCCACAAACCCTAACAAGTACCTGTTGGGGTGCAAGTCAAACAATCTCAACTTATTGTTGATACTGGTAAACCAAGCCTTTTTATTAAGCTCAGGAAAGTGAGGTGAAGATTGGAAATAAAGATTTAACCTATATGGGTTAACTGATAATTGGAAAGAAGAAACATGATTTGGAGGCTGACTGATTGAATCTAACTTTAAAAAGTTAAGCTAGTATGAAGAAGATATTGGAAGGAGCAAGACAGTTACAACAAATTCTTAGTCAGTTTAAGCGAGAAAAAGTGATGAAAACCAGGTCCAAGGCTAGGAAGAAGCAGAATTAAACATATAATGAAAGGTAAATTGTTTGAAAACCAAATTACCAACTCAGTGTATAGGTCCAGGGTTCAAATCCTGTAGCAGAAAGGTAAGGGAATTTTGAAAACAACTGTTAACCACTCTTAGATTAATAAAAGGCTTGGGAAAAGCTTAATCTTAGATCTAAAAAGTAGTAAAGGTAAGGGAGGAAAGAGAGGATCAATGAGGCAGGGTGTGAGGAGTAAATTGGTTAAGTAATCATAGATAGTTTAGATAAAAGTAGACCAGAATAAGAATTATTGAAAGGAATAGCAGCTATAAATGAAGGTGAATCCTGACACAAGGATTCTTTGCAAACTGGACAAGGTATTCTCTAGACAATGCAGAAGGAATAGGAGCCAAGGATCCAGATGGTATTGCTTAGTCAAATTTTGATATATATGGGAAAAATTTCACTGTTCAACTCTTAAGAGTTGAGTCCTCCTTAAAATTTTACTCAAAAAAATCAAATAATCTCCTGGTCTAACTTTATTTTATCATACATCATGTAGTGGACCTTCTGCGCTACATTCCCTATAATTTAATTCTTAGCTGAATCATTACGGGAAGATGGGCCCTGCTGTTGACACTTTGTTGTTGCCTCTGCCCAATGACAACCCAATGCCCGCAAATCTAGGAGTTTTCCCCACCCTATCCAAAGCTGAGACATTTGTAACATATCAATGTCCTGAATTTTACGCCAAAGACTTATTTATTTTCTCTCAGGTTATTTATCTTGGGCTCCTTTGGTTAGGGTTAATCATTTTGTGTAACCCTAGTGTATCTTTTGAAAATTTCACAAAACAGTATTAGAAGCTTTGTTGGTGGTTAATCATCAACTCTATGTGGATTTGGGTGGTGATTCCCCACCACCTGGAGACTGCTTCTTACTATCTGATAATTTCTGTCACAGGCATTGGCTTGGGGGTCACAGGCGGTTCCATATCAAGTTTGTAGGCAGGCAGGTAGTTGAACTTACCTCTAAACAATTTTTGGTGATGATAGGATCCAGGAGCCTTGATGATTGTATCTAATTTCAGATTTTATGCAGGCCAAGGAATCTAGTTCAAGGATCTTTTCCAGGGTGTATTACTTATACTTGGGTTTTAAAGGGTACTCTGTGAAGTAGACAGGACTAAAGGGAAACTTGGAGAACAGGAATCTGCAGGCATAAGGGTATAGCCGGGTTATCTTGTACTGAATTGATAGAGGCAAAGATAAAATAGAGCAATAGCTGTAGAAGACAAAATAAAATTACCTTTATTCAAAAATGGCAATAATTTTGGAGCGCAGGGTCATTTTCTCTATAAACCTCAACTTCAAACTTAATAATTTCCATGGGGGTTCATCAGGGCATTGGAAAATGTGGGGCTGGGTGATCTGGACCCTAGGCCAGGAGTTCTCTCATTGGTTAGAAATCTTGAATTGATGACTTGATTATCTTGTTCTTGGGTCATAGTCATGGGGCTGGGCCCTGGACCTGTGATTTCCCCAGATGGCATATCCTGATTGGTCACCAAGGCGGTCTTCAAGCCCATTTTTGCAGATTTAAAGGGATTAGACAATAAGATGCCCACTTAGGGATCAAGCAACAAAACAATTGTGTGATTGCTTAATCTCACCCTGGTTTTGAAAGGGTTAGTTACATTTAAAACACCTAGAAAACAGGAGTTCAAAGCACCTTTTGAATGTGCATCAGGTGCAGGCTTTACTTCTGAGGGTATAAATAGGACAACACAGATATTGCCACTTGCCTCCATTAGGCAAGGCGCGTGAAACTGGTTGTTCTCTTGCGCGGCTCTTTTACTGTACCTTTCCACTCCCCTCCTTTAGGAAAGTCCTTCTTCCTGTGCCTCCTTTCCCCTGGTGGATTTCCCCACCTCATACTATATAACTGCAGCACTATAAAAAACAGTTTTGTCATTATATCCTTATCTTCTTCTGTCCTACCAAAGGCTATCACTATACCATCTACAGGTATAGTGCTAATTGTTAGGATCATGACTAACTGTTTGTAGAAAATAGCACCCTATACTGCTACAAATACAACATTGGTGCTCATGTCTTTCCACACCAACAACCCCACCCCCGCAGTTCTTTCAATGAGGAGGGAGGAATGCCCCTGGCTGAGCCTTCTGCCACTGCTTCCCCCTATCACCAGGCACCAGCCTTCACTGCTGCAAATAACAATGCTGGGGAAAGAACAGGCGCTCCCCATGTCCTACCCACCCTCATTCACTTCATGCTGGAACACCAACGTCCCCAATCTATTGTTTTTGGTCAACCACTGCTCTTGCAAGCCCCTGCTCCCTTGGAAATGGATGCCAACTCTTTCCCCTCTAAGTATGCCATCTGTAATGCCATCCACACCATGGACTCTGGTGCTGCTGACAATAGTGCTTGCTCTGAGCATCTTGCTCTTCAGCAACCTTCTGCTTAAAACTCTTTGGTTTGCTTCCAGAATCTCTCCCAGGTCAACCCTGACCAACTCCGCTGTGACCTCTGCACTGTTGAACATATCAAGGAATATTTACAACAGCTCATCCATCCTGCTGTAGGCCACAACCAAATGCACCTGGGTTGCATCCAAAGCCTAGTGCATGACCAGGGGATGCTGTTATCTAACCAACAGACATTCCTCTAGGTCCTTTACTCTGAGCTTGGCAACACTTTTACTACCGTTAACCAGTACCTTGATGAAGTTACCAACACTCAGAATACCATGCTGCACTAGGTGGACGCCATCAAGAGGGGAATAGCCAAGCTAGTTCCAGAACATGTGGTACAGACTCTCACTCATTAGGGTGTATATGCCAATTGGATTAGTGTGGTTACAAACCACATGCTTGATACTAGCCTCATGGTTCAAAGCCTGACTCATGAGGTGGAAGTTTTGAGTCTTCACCTTGCCAACATTCCCTCATTTAACCCCACACCTGCCGCTATGGCCAACTCACTCTCCAGAATCCTTCTTGGTTGTGATGTTCTTAAACTCTTTGATCACTACAAGAAGATTCAGGCAGAACTGGTCCAATAAAGCGCTGATTTTGCCTTTCTGTTTGATGGCTATTAATATGTGTCAGAGCTTCAGAATTGTCTCAAACTTTGACAATCACATGATAGAGCTGATAGCCAGACCCAAGCCAGGAGGGAAAATGAGGTGATAGCCTTTCTCCAAGCTGAGCTTGCCACCCATGAGAAGTGCATTAATTCTCTGAAAGACAACTTGGCTATCACCCATCAAGAGAACAAGGTCTATCAAGATGAGCTAGACAAGCAGTGACTTCTTATGGACGCCTTCCAGAGCCAATTAGATAGGATGGACAGCAAGATTATGGCCACCAATTTACAGGCTATCCTTTAACACCAGGAGTCACCACACCTCAAGAAGATCCTCCAGCCCTGAGATCTATCATAGCTACGGCAGCAATTATGATCACACTTGGCTGGCCCCTAACACTTTGCAAGTATTGGAATCAGTGTTGGAATCTGAGGATGACATCTTGGCCACTCCTGAAGCTTCTGGGGCTGCCCAGGACAGAGAAGGTGAACATAAGGAACAACAAGAGGAAAATCATCAACATGCCTCTGATGCTAGGCTTGCTATCTCTACCCTTAGCTGTTTCTGTCTCACCTGTTCCCCTCCAACATGGCTCCAACAACTTCAAGACTGTCAACTTACCCAAGTTTGACCATAATAATAATTTGGCCATGTTTGTATGCCTATACCAGAACTCCATGTATGGAGCTGAAAATGCCATGAGGGACTCCACAATCATCAATTTTCTGGATGTTGAGACTCAAACCATTATCTTGCTGCGTCTTCCTGAGAATGGCTGGACTTTTGCCAACATTTTCAGGGCCCTAACAGAAGAATTTGGCAGCCAAGAAGCCCTTCTTGGTTGCAAGATGTACTTTACTGACACCAAGCTAAAGGTGGGAGAAACACTAGAAGACTTCACTTCCAGGTTCTAACTTGAAGCCCAAACCCTGTCATCTATGAGTGCTGTGCAGTTTATTAATGTGCAGTCAGCACTCCTCAATACTGTACATGTCAACCGGGAACTATCTCTGGCTCTTAAGTCAGGTATTTACAATGCTCACACTGTGCCAGACTAATTTGCCTCCTACGCATCTATAAGGAGGAGTTCAAAGTGCCTCTCCCTGAAGGCTGCCCCCGCCAGAAAGCTTAGTATAGACCCTGTGTGGCTGTGGAGATGCCCAAGCCTTCCAACAAGCTTGGGGCTGCTCCAGCCAGCAACGCGTCCTGCACTTGCTTCAAATGCAGTATGGCTGGCCACTTCTCTCTGGAATATAAGAGCTCCCATCAAAAGGTCCACCATGTAGGCATGGAGGACGCTGAGGAGGACTACGCCAAAGGCACTGATATTGAGGAGGACAATGAGGACCAGTAAAAAACTATTAAGCATCCAGTACAAGGAGAAATCCTTGGCTGCCTTTGTAATTTTGACATGATCATCTCCCCCTATACCGCTGCCTCCCAAAAAGTCAGCTCAGAGGCCTGCTGCTTTACCTTCCTCTGAGGCAAACCCTAAGGATTTACCCTATCTGATTGACTATGACTTCCAACCAAAACACGAGGATGCTGAGTCCAAAGGAGTTTAAGAGGACCTCTTAAATTGAGTCCTCACTGTTAACACTCAAACTCATTGGACTGCACTTTGATCTGAGGTGGTTATCCCCCAAATAGCTCAGAAAACAGTGTCCTTACCCTATGGCAAACAATTGGCTCAACCAGGTGTGAAATTCACCCATGAAAAGGACTGCGCTGAACAACTGGCCAAGCTTCTCCGTACAGTAAACGTCTTGGCACCTCTAGAATCCCTCAAGGAAGAAAGCCCAGCTGTGGGAGCTGCCATGGCTACCTTCCAGGAGAAGTTCAAGGGACTGAGCGTACACCAGGTCTCTAAGATTGTGGAGATCAGAGAGGACAGCCAGGATTGTACCTATATCAACCTGGTAATGAACAAAACTCACGTCCAGGCCATACTGGATACAGGTGCTCCTGGGAACATTATATCCTTGTGGCTGGTCAAGAAGTTTTGCTGGCACTAGACTTAGCTTATCATGAAGAGTTTGGTACTGCTGGGCCACAGACCAATAGAGCAAAAGGAGCATATTATTCTTTACCTCTGCGCTTTGGGAAGCTAATGATCACTGCTCCTGCTATAGTTCTGTAAAACAACAGCTATGATATTCTTATTGGGACTAGCTTCATGTCCAGTATGGCACTGTGACCAACTATGGAGACCAGACCTTTGGGATTTTGGGCCACTCTATACCCATGTTCTACCATTGCAACTGCCCCTCTGACCTGCCCTTACACTGTCTGCACTACATCAACCTGGAGTACACAGATGGAGAACTTCCAGTTGCCTATATGCTCGTAGTAAGAAGGTCAAGGTGCTACTTCTCTTGGTTAGAGAAGCCAAGTGAATCCCAGTATACGCCTCCTGTAATGTGAATATCCCACCTGGCTCTCAGGTGATCCACAATACAGGCCTCTTGCTGGCTCTACCGGCTGGCACTCATGGAGAAATCTTTGGCATCCCTAATGCCTCCAGACTAAAACCATGGGTTGCGCCAGGCATCCTCATGTCAATCAAGAAGGAAGTACTCATACTCTTGGCCAACATGAGCTGTGAAGCTGTGGTTGTCTCCAAACACCAACTTCTGGCTTATATATGACTAGAAGAGCATGATAACATACAGGAGACTGCCCCCTTTGTGGACTTCTCTGAGTTGGGGCTACTATGTGAACAACCACTGATTTTATTGGTCATAAGTTACGACTTCCTGTCTGGCCTCTCTGAAAAGCAAAAGGATCAAGCCATGGATCTCTTTGATCAGTATAAGGATGTGTTTGCCAAGGATGATTATGATCCGGGCAAGGCTGCAGATGTTGATCATCATATTGACACCCAAGGCAGTCCACCCATCTGTTCAAGACCTAGATAGCATAGTCAAACCAACCATGCTGTAGCCAATGAGGAGCTTCAGAAACTATTAGGGTATGGCTTACTGGCCCCAGTAAAAGTCCTTGGGCTTCCTCTCTCCTGATTGTCAAAAAGAAGGATGGCAGCAACCAAGTGGTGATTGACTACCGTCAACTGAATGCAGTTACCAAGAAGGATTCATATCCTCTCCCTCACATTGACAATACCTTGGATCAACTAAGTGACGCCAAGCTCTTTAGTGCCATGGACCTTATCAGTGGGTACTGGCAGATTGATATACCCCCTGCTGACCAGGAGAAATGTGCAATTATCACCAACCAAGGGCTATTCCAACCCACAAGGATGCCCCAAGGTCTGTCCAATGCCCCAGCTGCCTTCCAACGGGCCATGGATGCAGTGATGGGCGACCTCAAACTCACCAGTGTCTTGGTCAACCTGGATGACATAAATGTGTTCTCCCAAACCTTTAATGATCACCTACAACACTTGGAGAAAGTCTTCCAGAGATTACTTTCAGCTAATCTCAAGCTCAAGCCAGGCAAGTGCAACTTCTTCAAGGAACACCTAGAGTTCTTGGGGTTCAGCATTAGTTAGGATAGACTCCAGTCTGTACATCTGAAGGTGGAAGATATTGAGAAGATGAAGAGTCCAGCCAATAAACGTGATGTACAAGTCTTCCTGGGGATGATTGGGTACTACTGCTGCTTCATCCCCAACTTTTTATCCCTGGGCAACCCCTTTTTTCAGCTTCTCTTAGTTGATGAGGAATTCTTCTGGAGCCCAAAATGACAATCTTCATTCAACACTCTCAAGGAAATACTGACTGCTGCCCCGTATTTTCCTACCCTGACTTTTTCAAGCCGTTTGTTGTTCATACAGATGCTAGCCTGACTGCAATTGGGGGCGTCCTCTCCCAACTGGACTCTGAAGGACTCAAACACCCTGTTAGATACTGCTCATGTACGCTTAATGTTCACAAGAGGAACTAAACTGTCACCAAACATGAGTCACTGTCTGTGATATACTCCTACCAACAATTCAGAGTGTATCTCCATGTGGTACATTTCACAGTTGTAATAGACCATGCCTCCCTGCAATGACTGACAAACCTCAAGGACCCTGAAGGGTGTCTAGCGTGTTGGGCTATTAAACTTCAGGCCTACAACTACAAAATCATTCATCAAGCTGGAGCAGCCCACCAGAATACCAAATGTCTCTCCTGTCTTCCTACTGTGGCCTTAGTATCCCCCATGGCCAACATTATCTATGACAAGCTTATAGAGGATCCTTCTTTATAGGGAGAGGAGCCAGTAGAGATACAGAGGGCTCTCAAGAAGTTAGCTGTTGATACCAAGGTCTCAAAGGGACAACTCCTGAAGCTTTGTGGAGACTCTTGGCTACCCTACATACGCCCATCCCTACGCATAGACTCAGTGGTGGCCACTCACAAGACTACTGGTCATGGTGGTATACAGAAGACGTTAGCCCTGCTACAGCAGCACTGCTTCTGGGAAGGAATGCACACTGATGTAGTAGATACACTAGCCACCTGTCATAGCTGCAACGTTGAGAGACCTAAGGTTGCCAAGTTTCAGCACAGACTTGTACGCCCTGGGTTTGCCTTCCACACTGTAGCCATTGACGTAGTGACCCCCCTGTCAGATACCAACAGTTGCACAAGTTCATCATTGTGGCGGTTAACCATCTGACTAAATGGGTAGAGGCCAAGGCAATTCCCAACCAATCTGCACTGGTGACAGCCACGTTCATCCTGGAGAATATCATATACAAACATGGGTACCCTAGATTCTGCTGACAGACAATGGTACTAATTTCACAGTCATATCATCCCCTGCCTCAACCAACTGATGGGAATTTATGGGACACTATCCAATCTTTATCACCCACAGACTAACAGAAGGTAGAGCTCACATAATAGAAGCCTGGTCCAGATACTCCAGAAGCTAAGTCACCTACATGAGACTGAATGGGATACCTTCCTGCCTGCAGCCACCTTTGGATATAACATTGGATATCATTGTGCCACTGGCAAGCCACCCTTCTAACTTCTCTATGGCCGGCAACCAGGTCTTCCCCCTTTGATATATTCCTTGGTAAAGCTAGCCTGGCTGTGTCCCCAGAGGCATACCTCAACAAGCTTGTTCAACCCCTTATTTTCTTGCAATCAGAGGCCTACACTGTAAACCTAAACCATAAGTTTAAGGACCTAGAACAAGCTTCATCCAAATGCCCTTCCCTACCCACATACCTAGTAGGAGACTCAGTCTACTTTTTCAGCAATAGAGGATACAGGCATGAATCCAAACTTGCCTCCCTTTGGCAAGGCCCAGTTCAAGATATCCAGAAGACTGACCCTGATTCCTAAACCCTTAAGGAGCCCCATTATGGGAAATTGATCACTAGAGTACATGCTCAGTATATGTGTGCTGCTCTAGTGACCAAGAGTAAACCCCAATGAGGACAACAACCCAAAAAAAACAAAAGCCTAATGTCAAGGATCTGGATGTAAAAGTATTCTGGCTATTGACAACTTACTTAACATCCAGCCATTGCCCAATTTGATGCCCTTCCAATATACAGTTTGACATACCAAGAAATCAAACCAAGAAATATCACATGACTATCCAAGTATCCAGTGGCTCAAACTCATCCACACATGACCAACCTCTAGGTTTGATCCAACTAAATCTTTGCCACAGCAAAATTTATATAAGTCTAAAATATTATCCAATAAAAGATACTTCCCTTCTTTCTCAATTCCATATTTGAAGCTTCTCCAAAAGGCGCTCCTCATCACTGGTAGCAGCTACAGTTTTTTTGACCACACCCATGAAAGAGAAAATGTCTGACTAAAACCTACTCATCTTTGCTCACATACTCAAACAGGCCACATCCCAGGAGACATGGAAAACGTACTTCTGCGCCCACAACATTGACAAAGATATACCTAGTGGATGTACCATATTTGAATGACTGACCATGCCCAAAGCATAATCCAAGATAATTCAATAAAGTTGCTTTCTTCAACCACAAACAAATGCATAACCACCTATAACAGGTGAAGTTACCAACACCAAATACATTGATATCAAAAAGTTCTTTGGTAAAAACAAGGAAAACATCATCAACTTGCTAGACCACTCAGCTGCTAAACTCTGTGCCAGCTACATTCCCCGCAAAAATATGGGTCCAGGAAGCCAGCAAGCGCCTGTACAAGGCCACAGCTAACTGGGTTGCTACCTGGGTCAGCTCACAAACTGGTGATCAGCTTGACAACTGGGAAGAGTTCAAATTGGACATCACCCACAGCTCTGCTTCACCAAATCCCTCCAAGACATCACAATACAGCTCATCAATTTTCCCCAGAAGACCACTATCATAGCTTACGTCAATGAATTTGAGGAAATACATTGCAAAATCCAAAACCTAGCACAAGCTGACAACGTACATACCAGAGCCTCATTCATCAACAGAATAAAACCCTCTGTTGCTACCCTCATCCACCCAGAGGCCAACACCTCCATGCCCACGCTCATTGCAGAAGCCAAGCACACAGAAAAAAGCGCAAACATGGAATATGCTGCATGTAACGGCAATCACTCCTCAAACAGCAATGGTAGAGAAAACTCCAATGGCAAAAAGCGCCAAAACACCAATCATAGACACAGCAACTCCAATTGCAACAATGGCAATTGCAGTCAAAGAACAAACTGCTTCTGTCTCAAGAAAGAGGACACCGCCAAAGTAAACAATGCTGAAACAGCAACCCACTATGAATCTGATCCCACATTCTCTGACCTCAAAGGTCTTGAAACAGAGGAAAAGGGAAAAGAGGAGGGGGGACAGACTTAAGTGCCCATGTCTCCACCTAACACAACAAGAAACTGTACCAAGACACAAACTTTGCTGCCTGCATCCCACGTGATCCACAATCCTCCATTTTCATGAACGTAAAAATTAAAGATAGCTCAAAAATTCTTTTCTATCCATGCACTTAAAAATCACATACACATAAAATTTTATTTGACTCTGGTGCATAACACACCATGGTAAGCAAACCATTTGTAATCAAGTACAAAATACCAGTTGTCAAATCTAACTTAAAAGACACCAGAATGGCAGACAATCAAAGGTTCTACTTGAAGGCAAAACAACTCCCTTGAGAATTGGCCTTCAAGGCATTCAAAAGTCCATCAAAGGACTTGTCATGAACAACATAAAATACAACATTGTAGCAGGCATGGACTGGTTCACCTGAGTGAACCCCAGCTTATGTTGGAAAACAAAAACCATGACCATCAAACACAACAGAGTCAATTTCAATATCCTCAAAGAACCCAATGACCTCATTCTAAGAGACACAGTATTTGTCCAGGTCATAAACCAAGACAACTCAGAACCTTCTAACAAAAATAGTACCCTCCACATAATGAGGTACACCAAATTCAATAATATACAAACAACCAAAATACAATGCCCAGAACTTGCGGCACTCCTAAATGAATACACTTATGTATTCAAGGAAGAGCTCACAGAGTTACTACCCAAACAAGAGGTCAAATATGGCATTAATCTATATAAATCCGTGCCTAAACTTGCATCCCTCTACAGGCATTCTCCCACGGAGACCCAAACCCTCAAAACCCATATTAAGGACAATCTAGAAAAAGGATTCATTTGCCCGTCTGAATCCCCATGAGGGCAGCAGTGTTCTTTGTAAAGAAAAAGGAAGGCACCCTCTGTCTAGTAACTGACTACAGAGCACTAAATGCAAGAACAGTAAATAATAAATATCCCCTACCACTCATAGAGGATCTGTTTGCAAGACTCTCAGGAGCTAAATTTTTCTCCAGAATTGACCTCACCTCAGGTTACAACCAGGTTGAAGTAAAGGAAAAGGACATATCAAAAACTGTGTTCTGTATACAATTTGGATCCTTTGAATGTATGTCATGAACTTTGGGATGACAGCCTGTTCTGGAGGTACTTCCACAAGGACATGATCAACCTCAAAATGCAGAAAAACACATGAAAGGTTCTCTGCAGGGTATACTGGACAGCTGACGCAGCAACTGCCCAAACCCCTCCTGCAACAGATGCAGGGCAACCGACACTGTAACACACAGGTTTTTTGAATGCCCCCAGAGCATAAGAGTATGGCAGACAGCCTGCGCAATTCTCTGGCTGGCACGCCCATACTCCTCAACCATGGAGGGGCTAGAAGTAGACTGGTTTTTCATTGACGCCCCCTCTCACGCTCCTGAGTCTTTTAAGGCAGCATTATTCCACACTGTGTTGTGGGTTATTCACTCTACTGTCATCAAATCCTTTGTTGCCACTCCACATCAAGCACATGCCCCAAACTTCCTCATAGCGCACAAACTTGGATGGATCATAGGCCAGATCTTCTTTGGCAATACATCCAATACATTGCGCAGGGAGCTAGCAGAAGAGTGGTCATCAATCCCTGGCTTGATTCTCTTCCCAGAGCAAAAACAGGCCGCCTTTGTCCTTCCAGAAGTGGTCCAAACGCCCCACACCCCTCCTCCTCCTTCCCCTTAAGGGTTTTCTCCGGGCCCTCTGGTTTCCTTGTCCCCTCCCCCTTAGACTGTCACTTTTCTTTTGCTTGATCATTCCTTTATGGCCCTATGGGCCCGTTGTACCAGTCAGAGATGTCTGGGCAACTTGAATAAATGAACTTTGGGATGACACCTTTCTTGATCAGCTCAGCCCCACTTTTTAGAATTGAGAATTTTAAAAGCAAGTGATAAGCGCATAAGATTCTGAGTTTAAACAAGGCTTTTATTAAAAAGAAAGGTATGACCAACAACAACACTAGATCCTGGGTCAAGGTGGTCAAGGGCCAGAAGCGCACTGTCAAGGGCCAACTGGTGAGCCCTACAAGAACCACCAAGAAGGGACCATTTGTTCCATCAGAAGGATGGATGAAGTTTATGACCTCTGAACGTGGGTTCCAAGACATTACCAGAGCCCTCCCCAAGTCCCCTGTGCCCCATGGGATCAGAGTCAACTTTGGAGGAGACCCCACTCAGTTCCAGGAGGCAGCAAAAGCAGTTGCCACAGCATACCCCAAGGCTGTGTCACTTCACCAAATCCCAATGAAGGACTTCTTTGATCTTGGCATTCTCTGTAAAGCAGATGCTGATCAGGCAGCTGAGGAAACCTTCACTTTTGAGATCACTGACCCCAAGGGTAAGAAAATCCAGAAAGACCTACCAATCACCTGCGCCCAGTTCAATCAAGAAACCACCCTCTTTATGTCTTTTGAGGCCTTGCCATTAGACATTCCCAGAGGGGAGGTCAAATCATAGCTCAAGGAAGGGCTGGCCAAGTATGGAGAAATAGTGCAGTTTGAACTGCTCAAGAATCTTTACATGGGCCACCTGGCCACACCAAAAGCCATGGCCATGATCAAACCCTTTGCAGATGACAGCTTGTCATCAATTCCCTGTTGTGCAATCATTCTCAAGAAGGATGACACCCTTAGTAGCAAGTTCAAGTTATTCCCTGAGCAAAATCTGTCCATCTGTGCGCTGTGCTCAGCCCTTGACCACAAAGAGGCCCTTTGCCCTACAATCATAGCAGGAGTCTAGGCCGCAGAACAAGACACCCCAAGGAGCAAAAGAATAGTGAACCAACTGGGTCCCAATCCAATGCTCTTGTAGCCCTGGCCTATGGCACTATGGCTGAGTATGCAGTTGTAAAACCAATCACATCCCACCAGAAAAAGGCTCATGCAAAGGCTCAAAATCTGTCTCAGCCTCAACCAATCAAGGAGATAGAATGTTCTCAAGAAGAGGCACCTCAACCTATGAAAACGCCTGCACACAAGACCCAGACAGTTCATGGCAATGTGGTTGATAAACCAATGTAAATTACAGAACTGGCGGTGTAGGAATTAATGGCCAACCCGGCCCAAGTTTTGTTGGATAGTCACCACAATGTGGTGGCCCAAGAGAGTTTGCAGCATGCTAAAACCCAGGAATTAATGATTAACCAAGGCCAAGTTTATTTGGATAGTCACCTAAATGCGGTGGCCCAAGATAATTTGCTGCAGGCCCAAACCCAGGATACACTCAATCAGGAGCAAGCATCTTATGCACAGGATAATGGAAGACCAAGACACAAGGTCCAAACCAAATTTGCTGCAATAACTAAGCTATCTCCTTACACTGAAGGTGATCCCAAATAGTACAGGGCACCCAAAAAATCCAAAGATGCAGCAGCCAATGACAGCAGTGGATCTACCTCTGGCAGGGTCACTAATGTATAGTGGCTAATGGACCTCACCAATGGGACAAACTCTTCTGCAGGATTTCCAGCCCTAGTCCCAGGCATGAATAGGATTTTACTGCAACCTCAAAGCAGTACCAATTGGCCCAGATGTTCTAATGACTGCTTTAAGAAAGGTCAATTTATGGCCTTAACTCTCCCAGATATAATTGGACCAGAAGCTGCATCTGGATCAAAGGAGTTCACCATAGCAGCAGTCAAGCATGGAAGTAAATTGGTAACAAAAAACCTGGGCCAAAGGTCCACATTTTTTGGCTTAACACAGCCTGAAATATTAAACCTTATTTGCTCCCATTGAACAACAGATTCCTCCTTCAGACCCTTTATACATTTCCCACAAAGCGCCACACAATCCAAGGCGGGCCAGCAATTTAAGAAAAATGTGGCACAGCAGTTAACACAATATGTGAAAGCCACATTTTCCAGTAGATTGGTACTAACATGCAATCTGCCAGTTGCACTGAGGGCACAGCCTAGAAATTTTGCACCCTAACTCAGTCAAAAACATAAAAGATCATCCTATAACAGGGCAGATGCTCTAACAAAAAAATATGGGCAGACTCCCAAGGGCTAATATCCTGGATTAATTTGAACCAGTTATTAATCTTTTGATCTACCACTCCACACCACACCAGTCCTAGAGATTACATCCTATTCTTTTGGGGCTCTAACCCTAGGCATTGGCCCTAAAACCATAGCTGCACACAGATTTAGCCACACAAGGTGTATCAGGCTGTTCAACAAAAAACACAGACAGCCGGCCTGAGGGAATTGCTGCTCAGATTATTCTGGATCAGCACATTTCTACTGGACTTTCTGTCCAGTTTTGACTCACTGTTTCTATTGATAGGGCCCAAAAAGGGGCTTTAACCCAAAATATTGACATCCCAACCCACCTGCACACCACTGGCTACACATACAGAATGTAATCAAGCAACAAAAAATGCAGGCCAAAGGCCCAAATTTTGTCTGGCCTGGATTTTTCTGGGATCAATAAAAATTCAATCTGGAACTGACGGCATCCACTATCCCAAAATTCCTGAAATTTATAGTACCACAAAATGGGATATATAGCTCAAAGTAATCTTCCCCTTCACAACCTTCCTTTCACCCAAGGTTTTCCCCCTGCTCTGCAGATTTCCCTGTCCCCTTCTTCATCTTTTTTACATCATATATGAGACTTTTGATCACTCCTTTTTGGCCCAATGGGCTTGTTGTACCAGTCATAAATGTCTGGACAACTCAAATAAATGAACTTTGGGATGACCAATGCCCCCGCAATGTTTGTCATCATGATGAACCAAGCACTAAATGGCCTCTCAAATACATTATGCTACCTTGATAATATCATCATATTCTCAAAAACAAAAGAGGAATACCTCACACATGTTTGAAAGACACTTGATTGACTTGCAGAGCACAAACTTTATGAAAACCAAGTAAGTGTCAACTTATGGAAAATGAACTCCTGTTCTTTGGCCACATTGTCTCTGACAGTGGCATCAAAGCAGATCCAGACAAAATTAAAGCCATAAATAATATGTAACACCCCACCTCTGTTAAACAGGTTAGATGCTTTCTCAGAATGGTAGCTTACCTAAGGAAATACATCAAAGACTGCAGAAAGCTCACCACACCAATCAATGACTTAACCATGGGTAATGCCAAAAAGAAATTCATATGGACACCATAATGCAACAAGAATTTCCAACTATTAAAACAAGCTTTGATTGAAGCACCAATCTTGCAATACCCTATAACAACTGGTGCTACAAGCTCAAGTCAGATGTCAGTGACACTGCCATTGGCGCAGTCCTACTCATCTGGCAGCCAGGGAAGCAAGACTTCCTGCCAGTATGTTACAAAAGCAGAAAACTAACCAAAACTGAGCAGATATACACAATACACAATAAGGAATTGCTAGCAATATATCACACATGCAAGAAATGGAGATGTTATCTCAAAGGACACTTAAGCGTCTGAGTACTAACTGACCATAAATCCTTAATTTATTTCAAAACTCAGAACACACTTGCACGGCAACAAGCCAAATGGATGCTCCTGCTGGAATAGATCAATCTTGACATCCAGTACAAAAGGGGGGATAGAGCTGGTCACGGCTGATGCTCTCTCTAGACTATGTTAGCCAAGAGAGGATCATCCTGACCATCTGGACCTTGACTGGCCCAACCTATATAATACTGAGTATAAAACCAAAGGGAAAGACCCCTCAACACATCAGCTTAGCCAAAATACATTAGTAAGGAACAAAAAGTAATTCCATGTATTGAATGGCACTGTATACTGAATCATTAATGACAAACATGTCCCCTACATCCCACTTGCACAAAGAGTCAACACCATATTAAGACATCATTGCCTACCAGGACATACAAAAGATAATAATCTATACCTCAAGCTAAAAGAGATAGTATGGTGGCCAAATCTCAAACAAGATATAATTAATGTTCTGAAAAAGTGCACAGTGTGCAAGAAATACACCAGCAAAAAGGCTCCCCAGCCAACGGTTAACCCAGTACCTGACCCTGAACCATTCAAGGTTTGGTGACTAGATGTAGTGGGCCCCTTCCCAGAAACTAAGAAAAAACAACATTTCCTAATTGTAGCCATTGACTTTGCCACACACCGGCCCATCTGCTGGGCAACAAAGGACCAAAAAGCAGAAACAATAAACCAATTCATTAACAAAGCAATCATAGCTGACTACGGCACTCCAGTATATTATAACAGATGGAGCCACAGAGCTATCAGGTCATGTAGTAAACAACAACTTAAAATCCAAAAACATTAAACATTCCACAACCTCTCTATACAGGCCACAGGCCAACAGCAGAGTGGAATGCCTAAACGGCAGACTTATCAGGACCCTAGAGAAAATAATGGATGGCAAAGCCAAAGACACATGGCCACTATACATGAAACATGTATTATTAGTATCCTGGGTCTGCACCAATCAAGGGACAGGCTACTCACTGTTTGAACTAACAAATGGATACAAACCAGAGATAGTCATCTGCGACAATCTATCATACATAAAGATCCCCTCAGGGAAACCCCCCACTGTAGAACAAGTACCAACTCTACAACACATGCACCTCAAAGCTAAAATAGCAGAAATAAAAAGGCTCAAAACACAAAAGGTACCCTCTACGGAGGAACCACTCCCCATCAACTCCCCTGTCTGGGTCCTGGATGGAAACAGAAAGAATCTAGACTCAGTACACAGGAACCAGGAAGAATCATCAAGTACAGACTGGACAGGAACACCTAACTGGTTAAGTTCCAGGGCGCCAAAGAGCCCATCACCAAGAAGTACCACAAATCCCGCCTTTGCCTTAGCAAAGGAGAACACTCAATCCAACTGGTACCAACTAGCAAACAACTCCAGGGACATCAGACGGCAGCCTTCAAGAAAAAGCCCCCTCCTGATGTACCAGAGTAACCCCTTAAGGGGGTGTCAAGGATCTGGGGGTACAAGTATTCTGGCTACTGCCAACTCACTTGACATCCAGTCATTTCCCAATTTGGTGCCCTCCCAATAAACAGTTAAACATACTGGAAATGAAAACTAAGCAATATCACATGACTTTCCAAGTATCCAGTGACTCAAAATCATCCTACACATGACCAACCCCTAGGTTTGATCCAAATAAATCTCTGCCACAGTTAAATCTATATTAAAGTCTAAAGTTTATCCAATAAAATATACTTCTCTTCTTTCTCAATTCCATATTTGAAGCTTCCTCAAAAATCACACCTCATCAATCTCAAGCCTTGAAACTCTTTATAAAAAGTATGGAGAGGAAGTGAGACTAAAACATTCTTAAAAAGAGCGTCAGCAACTTCAGCAGCTTATTTGGATGACTCTACAAGCACAGGAGACCTCTTAGTCTAAGTGAGGGATGGACGAGAGACAACCTCTTTGACTTCAGGCAAAGGCTTGACAGTTGTTATAGTTTTCCCAGAGCAAAACTTATTAGAGACCACAATAGTTTTGGGAATGACAAGAACTGAATACCATAGGCATCCAGATCATCAATGTCTTAATCATCCATGTCAGAGTCATCAGATATATTGTGATACAGCAGCAGAAAGGGGGGAGCCTCAGTGTCAGCAGGTTTAGAGTCAGCAATGGAGGGGGAATTGGAGGAGACTGGGAAGAATTTTCAACTGAGAGCATCTCTGCCTCCAGGTTGAATATTCCTTTCCTGCCTGCTCTTTGGGATCAACTCCTTCAACCCAAGTATTGGTGCAGACTCAAAAATGGTGACCTATCTGGCCACAGTTATGGCAACCTTGGCGTCTAGGAGGATTCTAGGAGTTCATAGTGAGAATACAAGGCCCACAGGAAGACAAACCAGAATTAGAGGCAGCTCAATCCTCTTGCACAACCTCTCCAGAATGAGTAAGAAGCATATCCTGAAGCAGCAACTTTATGCTCTTCATAGAGGAGAGTGTTGTAACTGTGCTGTTTTAGCAGAGTTACACAGGAAAAATATTTAGAAGATAGATAACAATCTTTATTGTGAGATAGTGATTATATAGTTCATGTGAATCAAGGATAACAGGAACATGATTGGTGATCACACAGCTGGATGGAAGAGGGGGGTGGCTTGATCCTGGTAATGAGTCAAGCGCCAAAAACAAGGTATCCACCATAAAGGACCATCATCTGTTCATATTGTTGGATTTGGTAATTTGAGTTGACTTCTTAGTCTGGCTTTGAGTGACCAGATAATTGGATTGCGGGTCAAAACCTGCTTGGTTGGAACCTTGCTGGCAGGTCAATCCCGCAGTTTTGACACCCCCCCAACTTATGGTCAGCCTCCTCTGGGGGCAGGTTGTCAGGGAGGTTGTCAGGAGCCCAGACGCCATATTGAACTAGTTGCTGTTCTGTGGCAGGCAGGGTGGTTTTGTTGTTTATGTCTTGCTTTGAAGGGTTTTAGGTAATCATGGTGTAGGGTCTTGTCTTGCTTATCTTTGCCAAGTCCTTGCACAAGGTAAGTGTTATTGTTGTTTACCTTCAGAATGATTTCTGGCCCCACTTTTTTAGGTTGTAACTTGCTCTTGTCAACATTCATGACCCATACTTTTTCCCCAACTTCATGTCTATTGCAGATGAAGACAAATGTCTTTTGCAGACGTTCATTCTATTTGGCTGTTTGCTTGCTGTTAGCCTCTATTACTTGAGAGTCTGAGCGTGGAGGGACTTCACTTGGAATTTCCAGTTTAGGTCCTGTCAATGCTTGAATAATATTTGGCTGTGTGTTGTATACCAGTTCTAATGGGCGTTTTCCAGTGGATCTGTTCAATTGGGTTTGACACACAAGTAGTGCAGTTGGTAGCTGCTTATAACAGTCTTCAGGTCTCCTGGCAGTGAGTTTGGCTAAGGCTTGCAAAAAGCTGCAATTAGGCGCTCTACACGTCTATTGACCTGTGGGTGATATGGTGTTGTTATGGTGTGTTTGACCCCATTCTTGGTGAGGTATACATTGATGTCTTCATGGGTCAACATTTTTCCTCCATTGGTTATCAGGAGTTCTGGCTTTCTAAACTTGCTGATTATTTCTTTTCCAATAAATTCTCAAACGTCATTGCCAGTGTATGCCTTTACTGCTTGGGCTACTGGCCATCTTGTAGCAAAGTAAATGGCGGTGATAATGTATTTCTTATCATTATGTTTCCCTGGCATGGGACCAACAATTTCAAGAGACCATACTTTGAAAGATAGTTGTGTACAGATGGGGAGTACTGACTTTGGTGGGGTTTTGCTTTTGGCAAACTTTTCACACACACATACATTGGTCTAGAACTTCCTGGACATTGCAGTATAAGGTTGGCCACAAGGCTTTATGCTTTAGAAACTCATATAGATTTCTGCTCTTGGTATGTCCAAGGTCTCTGTTATAGAAAAGGATAATGTCAACTTGCTGATGTGTGGGGATGCAGGGAATGGTTGTGCTGTCAGTCATCTTTCTGTGAAGAGTCCTGTATACGTCAGCAAAGAGGTGTTTATTCTTGATGACTGTTTCTCTGGTTATGTTGGTTGTACCAGGGGGGAACCCTTTGTCCTTTGTTTGTAGCACTAAGAAAGGCCAGTCTGGGTTGAGCCCATTCTCTCCTCTTAAAGCACAGACATAAAGATGGGACAGGGCGCCTGCCATGGCAAGCTCAGCCCCAGGATTGTACTGGATGAGCATGTTAAATCTCTCCAATATTTCCATCCACCCCGCTTGGCAGTGCAATAGATTTGCTTGGGTTTTGAAAAAGATGTGTGACTTGTGATTGGTTAATGCTGTGAATTCTTCCTGGCGTTCTAGGTAGCGACGCCATTTGACTAGGCAGTGCACAATAGCCAGCAGTTCCTTGTTGTGGATAGGGTATTGGCACTTGTCATTTGTCAATTTTTGCAATTTATAGACTACAGGCAGAAATTCACCATCACTATTTTTGATCTTTAGTACTCCCCCAATGGATGTATCTGAGGTGTCAGTTTCCATTTGGTATTCCCCATCATGTTTGGGGTATTGTAGGATGGGAGCTGTTGTGAGCTTCTCTTTGAGGCGTGTAAAACAGAGGTCACGTTAGGGGGTCCACACAAACTTAGACTTGGCACCTGTTATGGCGGATAGGGGGCAGTCAAGACGTCACAGTTGGGTATGAAACATTGTACATAGGCCATCATTCCCAAGAAGGTGCAGAGTTCCGACTTATCCTTGGGTGGTGGCATCTTGAGATGGCCTGTATCTTTTGACTGTCAGGTTTGATGCCGTTCTTTGAGACTATGTGTCCCAAGCAGGGTAGTTGCTCACAAAAGAACTGGCACTTGGAGGGCTTGGCCAACAGTTTGTGTTGTGCCAAGGTTGCAAAGACTGTCTCCAGGTCTTTGTGGTGTTGTTCTATCAAGGGGCTGTAGACAATAATGTTGTCTAGGTACATGAGGGCATGCTTGCCTATTTGGGGCGCAAACACTTTGTTCATGAAGGTTACAAAGGTATAAGGGGTGTTTTTCATGCCAAAGTTGAGTACCACACATTTGTAGGAGCCCTATTTAGTGTAGAAGGCCATTTTGGGGATGTCTTCCTTCTTAATACAAATCTGGTTGTAGCCTGCAGTTAGGTCAATCTTGGAGAAGACTGTGGCTCCTCCCAAGGCATCAAAGAGGTTGTCAATCAGTGGCAGTGGATAACAAATCTTAATGGTAACTTTGTTTAGGGCGCGGTAGTCTGTGACCAGGCGTAAGGTACCGTCCTTTTTGGCCACAAATAATACGGCGGTTGCAAAGGGAGACTGTAAGAATTGGATAAGTCCTTTTTCCAATGCCTCCTTGAGGTAGGCGCGTAAGGCGTTGTCCTCATTTGGGGTCAGCCTGTAGATGGGGCGCGCCTTGGTTACAGCCCCTTTATGTTGGATAGAGTGCTGAATATGCTTCTCAGGGGGCAGCCCAGGTAACACTTCCTTAAAGATTTCTGGATGGTGGGCCACAATGTTGCAATCCTGAGGCGTGGAGGAAACCTGGTGGTCTTTGAAGTGTATGATTTTGTACTGGCAGGAGTCCCAGTCTTTTGACTTCAGGTCTTTCTTTTTGTCCTGGGACTCTGTGATATGTACAAAGATGTGGTTGTGTAGCAGTTGGTCCACAGAGTCATGGTAGATCTGGTGGTTGACGCCTTCACGCTTGATAGTCAATACTGAAGTTGCCCAGTCCATGTGAGGGTTGTTCTTCTGTAACCAGTCTAGTTCCAGGTACAATGTCAAACTTAGGAAAGTCAATGACGGGGACTTGAATGGTGAAGTGGAGGTTCTCAAGCATGATAGAGAATGGGGCAGTTTCCCTTGTCACAGCAATGTGGTGCTCATCAGCCAGGACCACATCTTTAATCTGCAAAGGATTAGTTGCTATTTTGAACTTATCCACAAAGCTACTGTTGACTAAGGTTTGGTCTGCGCCCAAGTCCAGGAGCGCTGAGCCTGTGTAACTGCAAAAGCAGAAAGGATAGGACATCAGTTTATTGGGATGTCTGGCAATGGTGTACAGTACTGAGTCCTCCAAGGGTACCTGGATCATTGGGCATAGGCCCACGTCTTTGGGTTAGTATTCATTGTTGGGCAAATCAGGAGTTGCGTGGGGAGAGCTTGGCTTGCTTAGTGCTCTCCCCAGGCTTTTCCCTTGTCTTGGTTGCCTTGTGTGGCGGTGACACAGAAATGAGTATGGTTTGACTGGCCATTGTATCCATTTCCATGCCCATTAGAAATTGTGAGTTTGTGGTTGGCAAAGTTCCCGTTACTTTCAGGAGGTAATTGAGCAGAGCGCCTGCTTGGATGGGAATCCTTGGGTCTTTCTTGTTTCCCAGTTTGTGCCTTGTGCAGAGTGTTGGATGTCTGTTCCGCTTTTTCTGCATCACGGTACAGGCTTTGCAGGTTAGTCACTTGATCCAGATTTACTGTCTCATCATATTTGACTTGAGAGCGTCTTAGTACATATGGTGTGTGGCTGGGGTGTCAAAGGCCATGTCAGATGGTGCGCAAAGATGGAGTTCCTTGTTGGCACGGGTGAGTTCCTTCACAGTGCCTGTCTGGGTCAGGTTCTTCACTTGGCAAATAATTAAGAGTACTGTATCTTTGAGCACAAATCTTGCTAGGAAGTCTTGCTTAAAGGTATTCCAGTTCTTGTCAGTGTGCTCTTCATGCCACTTATTGCACCAGGCGCCAGCATCATAGGTCAGGGAAATGGAAATTTCTGTGATCCAAAATTGCTGTGGGCATTCCATCTGAGCTAGCTTGCTCTGGGAGGACTGGATCCATGCGGCAGCGTTGTTGTTGTTGGCCCTGGCAAAAGGTTCCAAGGCAGCGCTTGGTAGTCTTTGAGCTACATAGACAGGCATGGTGGTTTTGTTGGCTGGTTGTAGAATTGATGAGAGAGCCTGAAAAAAACCTTGTGTAGACATGGCATTGAAGGCGGGTAGCGGGATTACTGTGTTTTGGTATAGGACAAAACCATTGGGTATCTCAGTACCAGGAGTGTACAGAGTCCATTTGGGCAGGAAGCCAGACATATTTCTGTCAAGGATTTGTTGGCCACAGCGTGTGCAGGAAACAGGCAGAATTTTTCAAGATAAGATAGAATGTAGAACCTACCTGTGCTACCAATGTTGTAAATGTACTTTTTTAGCAGAGTTACACTGGGAAAAATATTTAGAAGATAGATAATAATCTTTATTGTGAGATAGTGATTATTTAGTTCATGTGAATCAAGGATAACAGGAACATGATTGGTGATCACACGGCTGGATGGAAGAGGGGATGGCTTGATCCTGGTATTGAGTCAAGCGCCAAAACAAGGTATCCACCATAAGGGATTATATTTTTTTCATGTTGTTGGATTTGGCAAACTGAGTTGACTTCCTAGTCTGGCTTTGAGTGACCAGATAATTGAATTGTGGGTCACAAATCAGCTTGGTTGGAACCTTGCTGGCAGGTCAAGCCTGCAGTTTTGATAAGAGCATGGCTTTATGAGCATTAAAGCGGAGGAACAGAATTTTATTGACCTTAAAGGCTTGAGCACAGGCCACGTAAGCCTCACGCGCTGTCAGCTGTCTGCTAGTTATCAATTGCTGCTATTGCATGTAGAATCTATCTGCAAATTTAGACAGAGTTGCTTTAGGTTTGAAAGCAATATGCATGAAGGTGCTCTTCTTCACTTTCAAACCAAGGTTGCCACCAAGTTTGTTAATCAGAAGCTGCTTCATTTCTTCCCAAGTCTTGATGGTGGGCAACTTGGGTACTACTACCTCCTGACAGGTTGGGTGAAGGCAGGTTAGAATGTGTTCCTTCTTAAACTCATCAGAGGCTCTCCTCATGGCAGTTTCATAGATAGTTAGGAAAGCTGCTTTGGTCAAGGTTTTGGGGTCATAGACTTGCTTAAAGATAGGTTTGAAGTGTGCTTTAGAAGTTAGACCACCATTGTTGCTATCAATTGTCAAAACATCAGGCTTGCATGCCAGCAAGGTTTTAAACAAGTGGGTTTGTGACCCGCAATCTAATTACCTGGCCACTTGAAGCCAGACTAGGAAGTCAACTCATATTATAAAATCCAACAACATGTACAGATAATTATCCCTTGTGGCAGATACCTTGTTTCAGAGCTTGACTCATTACCAGGATCAAGTCACCCGCTTCACCATCCAGCCGTATGATCAACACAATCATGTTCCTGTTATCCTTGATTCTGAATG
Organism: Entomophthora muscae; assembly: GCA_014839935.2. Taxonomy (NCBI): domain Eukaryota; kingdom Fungi; phylum Entomophthoromycota; class Entomophthoromycetes; order Entomophthorales; family Entomophthoraceae; genus Entomophthora; species Entomophthora muscae. Next base: position 451,984 of record QTSX02006404.1, read on the forward strand.
ACTATATAATCACTGTCCCTCAATAAAGATTATTATCTAGTTTCTAAATATTTTTCTCCTTGAACTCTGCTAAAACAGCACAGTTGGAACATTGGTAGCACAGATAGGTTTTCCATCCTACCTTATCTTGTAAAATTCTGCCTGTTGTCTGTACCCGCTGCGGCCAAAAAATCCTTGACAGAGTTGTGTCTGGCCTCCCTGTGGACTGGACCCTGTACACCCCTGGTGCCAAAATACCTGATGGCTTTGTCCTGTACCAGAACAAGGTGATTCCACTACCTGTCCTCAACGCCATGTCTGCACAAGGTTTCTTTCAAGCTCCCTCTTCTATTCCGCAACCAACCAACAAAAACACCATGCCTGCCTATGTAGCCCAAAGACTGCAAAGCTCTGCATTGTAACCTTTTTCTGGGGCCAACAACAACAACTCTGCCGCATGGATCCAGTCTTCCCAGAGCAAAATGGTCCAGATGGAATGCCCACAGCAATTTTGAATTGGGAAATCTTCATCCAACTGACCACAGCGCTGGTACCTGGTGTGACAAGTGGCACAAAGAACACACCAAGCAGAACTGGGATACCTTCAAGAAATACTTCTTAGCAAGGTTTGTGTTTAAGGACACAGCGCTCATGATAATACACCAAGTAAAAAACCTAACCCAGACAGGCACTGTGAAGGAGCTTACCTTCGCCTACAAGAAACTTTGACTTTATGCATCTTCTGACATGGCCTTTGACACCCCAGCTACAAGCCTCATGTACTATGACGCCCTTAAGTCACATGTAATGAGACACATGAACCTGGACCAAGTGACAACCTACAAAGCCTGTACCGCAAAGCAGAGAAAGCGGAACAAACATCCAACGCCCTCCACAAGGCACAAACTGGAAAACAAAAGAGACAAGGATTCTCACACAGGTAAGCACTCAACTTGAACAACCCTTAGAAGCAACAGGAATAACACCAAACATAAACCCACAAGCTCAAATATACATGGGAATGGAAACAATGGCAAATCAAATTATAATTATTTCTGTATCACTGCCATGAAAGGCAATCAAGATGAGGGAAAAGCCCAGGGAGAGCATTAAGCAAGCCAAGCTCTCCCCACACAACTCCTTACTTGCCCAATGATGAGTACCAACTCAAGGATGCGGACCAATGCCCAATGATCCAAGTACCCTCAGAGGACCCTGTAAGTACATCATTACCAGACATCCCAATAAACTGATGTCCTATCCTTTCCGTTTTTGCAGTTACACAGGCTCAGCACTCCTGGACTTGGGCGCAGAACAAACCCTAGTCAACAGCAGCTTTGTAGACAAGTTCAAGCTAGCCATTAACCTTTGCAGATTAAAAAATGTGGTCCTGGCTGATGAACATCACATTGCTGTGACAAGGGAAACTTCCCCCTTCTCTGTCATGCTCGAGTATCTACACTCCACCATCCAAGGCCCTGTCATTGACTTTTCAAAGTTTGACATTGTACTTGGGTTGGACTGGTTACAAAATAACAATCCTCACGTAGACTGGGCAACCTCAGTATTGACCATTAAGCGTGAAGGTGTCTATCACCAGATCTACCTGACTCAGTGGACCAACTCCTACACAACCATGTCTTTGTGCGCATCACATAGACCCTGGAAAAATAGGAAAACCTGAAGGCAATTGACTGGGACTCCTGCCAGTACAAGATCATACACTTCAAGGATCACCAGGATACCTCCACACCTCAGGATTGTAAAATAGTGGCCTGTCATCCAGAAATATTCAAGGAAGTTCACCTGGGTTGCCCCCAGAGAAACACATTCAACACTCCATCTAGCTCAAATGAGCTGTACCCAAAGCACGTCCTATCTACAGGCTGACCCCAAACAACAACAATGCCCTGCACCCCTACCTCAATGAAGCGTTAGAGAAAGAGCTTATCCGCCCCTCACAATCTCCTTTTGGGGACGTCATATTCTTTGCGGCCAAGAAGGACGGTACCTTGCGCCTGGCCATAGACTACTGAGCCCTAAACAAAGTTACCATCAAGAATTTTTATCCACTACCACTGATTAACAACCTTTTTGACGCCTTGGGAGGAGCCACAGTCTTCTCCAAGATTGACCTAACCGCAGGCTACAATCAGACTCATATTAAGGAGGAAGACATCCCCAAAACAGCCTTCCACACTAAATACAGCTCCTACAAGTGTGTGGTGCTCAACTTTGGCATGAAAAACGCCCCTTCTGCCTTTGTGAGCTTCATGAACAAAGTTTTTGCTCTGCACATAGGCAAGCATGCCTTAGTCAACCTAGACAACATCATTATCTACAGACCCTTGGTAGAACAGCACCAAAAAGATCTAGAGGCAGTCTTTGCTACCCTGGCACAACACAAACTATTGCCAAACCCTCCAAGTGCCAGTTCTTCTGCAAGCATTTACCCTTCCTGGGACACATAGTATTGAAAGACACTAAACCCAACAGTCAAAAGATACAGGCCATATGCAAGATGCTACCCCCCAAAGATAAGTAGGAACTCTGCACCTTCTTGGGGATGGTGGCCTATGTCACTGCTTCATACCTGACTGTGGCATTTTGACTACCCCCTTATCCGCCATACCAGGCGCAAAATTCAAGTTTGTGTAAATCCCCCAATATGATCTCTGATTTAGACGCCTCAAGGAAAAGCTCACAACAGCTATTATCCTGCAATACCCCAAAACTGACGGGGAATACCAAATGGAAATTGACGCCTCAGATGCATCCATTGAGGGAGTACTATGAGTCAAGAATAATGATGGTGACTTCCTGCCTGTAGCTTATGAATCACATAAATTGACAGTTGTCAAGTGTCAATACCTATCCACAACAAGGAAATGCTGGCCATTGTAAACTGTCTAGTCAAATGGCGTTGTTATCTAGAACAACAGGAAGAATTCACAGTATTTAATGACCACAAGTTGCTCATATACTTTAAAACCCAAGCAAATCTATATTGCCACAGAGCCTGCTGGATGGAGCTCTTGGAGAGATTCAAAATGCTTATACAGTACAGAAATGGTCCCAAGCTTGCCATGGCAGGCACCCTCTCACGCCTATATGTCTGTGCCACAAGAGGGAAAATGGACTCAATCCAGACTGGCCTCTCTTAGTGCTACAAACAAAAGACAAGGGCTTTCCTCCTGATACAACTAGCATAACAAAGAAAACAGTCATCAAAAACAAACACCTATTTGCTGACGTATATGGGATTCTGCACAGAAAAATGTCCAACAGTACTACCATCCCTTATATCCCCACAGACCAGCAAGTACGCACCATTCTACTATGTCACAGAGACCTCAGACACACCAAGAGTCAAAACCTTTACAAATTCCTTAAAAAAAGGCCTGGTGGCCAACCTTATATTGTGACGTTCAGGAAGTCTTAGACTAATGTGAGGTATGCAAGAAATTTTTCGAAAGCAAAACCCCTCCAAAGTCAGTATAACCATCCACACACAGCTTTCCTTCAAGGTGTGGGCCCTCAACGTTATTGGCCCCATGCCAGGGAAACAAAATAATAAGAAATACATCATCATCACCATTGACTTTGCTACAAGATGGCCAGTAGCCCAAGAAGTAAAGGCGCACACTGGCAATGTTGTACAACAATTATTTGGAAAAGAGATAATCAGCAAGTTTGGAAATCCAGAACTCCTGGTAACCAATAGAGGGAAAAAATTGACCTCCAAAACACCAATGAATACCTTGCTAAAAATGGGGTCAAACATACAGTGACAACACCATACCACCCACAGGCCAATGGACGTGTAGAGTGGCTTAATGGCAGCTTTTTGTAAGCCTTAGCCAAACTCACCGCCAGGAGACCTGGGGACTGGTATAAGCAGCTATTGACTGCACTACTTGTGTGCCAAACCCAAGTGAACAGATCCACCAGAAAAAGCCCTTTTGAGTTGGTATACAGCATACAGCCAAATATCATTCAAGCATTAAAAGGACCCAAACTGTAAATCCCAAGTAAGTCCCCCTGCATTAGACCCTCACTTTATAAAGGCCAACAGTGAGCAAACAGAAAAGAAAAATGAACATCTGCAAAAAACCTTTGTCCCCATCCAAAATAGACAAGAAGTTGGGAATAAAATTTGGGTCATAATGTTGATAAAAGCAAACTACAAACCAAGAAAGTAGGCCCAGCAATCATTCTAAAGGTAAACAAGAATAACACTTACCTTGTGCAAGGACTCAGGAAGCGCAAACAAGACAAAACTTTGCACCATGATTACCTGAGACCCTGCAAAGCAAGACAAAAATAACGCAAAACCGCCCTGCTTGCCACAGAACAACGGTTAGTCTAGTATAGGGCCTGGGCTCCCAACAACCTCCCTGATAACCTACCTCCAGAGGAGGCCAACCTTCAGTTGGGTGGGGGTGTTGAAACAGCAGGTTTAGCCCGCCAGCAAGGTTCCAAACAAACAGGTTTGTGACCCGCAATCCAATACCTGGCCACTCAAAGCCAGACTAGAAAGTCAACTTGAATTGCCAAATTCAACAACATGAACAGATGATGATTCCTTATGGTGTATACCTTTTTTTAGCACTTGACTCAATACCAGGATCAAGCCACCCCCTTCACCATTAAGCTGTGTGATCAACACAATCATGTTCCTGTTATCCTTGATTCACAATGACTATATAATCACTATCTCTCAATAAAGATTATTATCTAGTTTCTAAACATTTTTCCCCTTGTAACTCTGCTAAAACAGCATAGTTACAACACAGTTACATTTATGCATGGGGAAAATTTTGCTTCAGACTCAGAGGGGGTTTGCCTGGCCCACAGCTGACAAACACTCTCTTCAAGAGTATTCAAGGTCGTAGAAGTGTGGGCACCCATATTATTAGCTAAGGTGGTCTATTGCTCAGTAATAGCTAGGTGTTGGTCCTGTGTTGTTACTACCACAGAAAGCTCAGCCGTTGGGAGGTAAGGGAAGGACCCACTGAGAGGCAAGCAGTAAACCTATCATTCACTGAATAATTGATTCCCTTGTTTATTGCATGTCTTTATCAAGTTTGGAGTGGTCCCATTTCAAGTGGTCTACCTCATTGACTAGAACAATCAACTATCTAACACAGTGAATTTGGGGGGCTCCTGATAGACCAGGGCAGCAGCCATCTTCATCAATAACCCCAGTTGGACTAGCAGTAGTTGTCATCATCTCACGTAGAGCAGCAACCTCCTGCTGTAGCTCAGCAACTTGAGTTGTCAAAGCAAGCACCTGAGGATCTAGATGAGTTGCTTCAGTAGGGCAATCTTGACTGCAGGTAGACACTTGCAACTCTCAAATGACATCCCAGAGTTAAGTTCTCTATCCATCAAATTTTCTGATGGGGAAAAGGAGGAACATCTGGTTTGGGTGTGGACAGCTCATCTACTTGAGTTTATAGTTTGGCAATAGCAGTGGCAGTGGCTACCCTTTCTTGGTCAAACTCTTCACTGAGCTTGTGCAGGCCTCTAGCAGCAAGGTCTGCCACATATTGTAGTTGATAAAAATAGTAAGCACTGAATGCATTGAGCTGCTGCACAAGTTGTTTGAAGTTGGCTAGATAGGCATTCAAGATAGAATCTACTTGGGTTTGATGGGGCTGTTCCAACTGGTGAAACTAATGTAGATGCTCCCTGACGTATTTGGGGATGGCCTGGCACATTTTCTCAATGGATTTAACAAAGAGGGTTTGAGAGGTAGCAGAGTTGCACTTATTGTCTGTTACCAAGGAAAACAGAGAGTGGATCCACTGTTGATCTGCAGCAAACTGATCCCAGTTATTAGTGAAAGCTGCTTGTATGGGCAAAATCTCCTGCATATGGAGCCCTAACACCATTTAATGGTGGGAAAAGCAGGTTGTACAAAGGAAGACAATAGGTGCTTAGCAGAGCCAGCCGCTGAGAGGAGGTGCTGTGAAAATTGTAGAGCCACAATCAATTTGTTATATCCTGCTTGACTGAACTGCAATTGGAGGCAAGGGATGGCTCTGTCACAGGCTATCCCAAGGGCTACTGCCATGACTTGTTCCAAGTTAGGGGTACCCAAAGGGTAGGCCACTAGGCAGGGACCACTCCCAAGGTTCAACACAGTAGGGAAAATAGGCAGGTTGGCAATATTTTCCTAAATAGGAGGACTAGTAATTTCAGGTGAAGTAGGATCTTGTATAGGCGGAGGCAAAGGACCTGAAAACGTGGATGCAAAAGGGATAACCAAGGGGCTTACAGCCCCTGTAGTGAGCACCATCTTTGAAGTGTTCTGAGGTGCGGCACAGACACATAACAGGGAATCCTAACATTAGGATTAGATTCATACTAAGTCTTGGTTAGATGACAGGGAAGGCTATGCATTTACCTTGCGGCCCTGGATGAATAATCTCTACTAGCTGTGGCTAGAAAGAGGCGCAGAAGTACAGAAGACACAAAGACAAAAATGTGAATAGAACTTAATCTTTATTGGTGAATATTAAATTGAATATATAGTGGTTAGGAATACCACAAAACACTACTTGGACAATAGTATCACTTGCCACAAGCATGAGTGGGGAAAGTGAGTTGTGCAGAGTCAAGAACCTGAAAAATTGTATTTCCCAATCCAGCCATTGACTCATTTAAAATGGCAAAAGCAAAAGCAAGAGATTTGTCTTTGAAATGGCCCACCAAAGGCAAAATCAAAATACGGTGAATAGCAGGATTCACAACATTGCCCTCCCCTAGATTGGCCTTAAGGGGGTGGAATTTACAAAGAAACTTTGCGTGCACTCAAGCAAAAGGACGTCCACTGGAGAGGAGCTTTATAGTGCACTTGGACCCTTGTTTAAAGGTCACTTCTAAAGGGCCAATCCACAGAGAGTCCAACTTATTTGTGTGACCACCTACTTGGTGTTGGTAGTAAATTACATGGTCACCAACATTGAATTCAGGCAGGGGGAGTGTCCAGCATTATCAGAAGAAAGCTCAAGCATCTTAGTCTTGTATGCAGAAGTGTAGGCAGTGGCCTGTATATTGATTATGCAGTTGACTAGATCCTTGATGTGGTTGTCAGGATTCATGGCCTTATCAGAGGTAGGCAGGGCCCCCCCCCCCCAAAAGTGATGGGGTAGTAGCCTCTTGTCCATACAGCATAGCAAAAGGGGATTATCCAGTGACATGATGTTTGCTAAGGCAGTATGCAAAGAGAGCATCAGGTAAGTATAGGTCCCAGTTGATAGCGTCCAAGTAGGTGAGCTTCCTCATGATGGAGACCAGTGTTGAATTTGCACGCTCAACTGCCCCATTGGTAGAAGAATTGTAGGGGGAAGAGAAGGACTGGTGTGATCCCAAAGCTTTGACAACAGAGGTTACCAACTTGGCATTAAAGTTAGTCACATTGTCTGAGAGCAACACTTGAGGACAGCCATGGCAGTAAAAAACATCTTGTAACAAGAAGGCAGCAGTTGTCTTAGCTGTGATGTCTTTTATAGGGCAAGCCTATACCCACTTGCTGAAGTGATCAACAGCAATCAGAATAAAGCAACACCCAGAACGTGAGCGGGGGAGAGGACCTACCGCATCAATGCTGACAGTGTGAAAGGCATGTTGTGGGGGAACTAATTTGAACTTGTGGGCAGCAGCTCAAGGCCTCTGCAGCTGGCAGTTGTGACAGCTAGCTATGACGTCTGGGATCAGCAGGCAAAGGTTCTCCCAGAAGTAATTCTTTTGAAGCCAGTCAATGGTCTTGGAAATGCCTCCATGCCCAGTCTCTTTATAAGCTTGTGACACCAACAAGAGGCAAAGACTGGGTTGTATATAAGGCAGATACTGGTCTCATACCTTCTTGAAGAGTTGATTATTGCGTATGAGGGTGTCTTTGGAGAGCTTGGACAAGGCCAGTTGTACCTCTTCTGTCTCACTTTCCCAAGAAGAAGGGTACCCAATTAGTTTGTATAATCAATCCTCCTCTGCAGGATGCAAAGCTAGAATGGACATCCTGGAGAGCCCATCAGCGTTCTGGTGTTGAATTCCAGGGCAATGGAGCACAGTGAAGTTGTATCCTTGCAGATGTAGAGCCCATCTAGCTAGGCGTCCTTCAGGATCTTAAGCTGTTGTAACCACTTAAGCAAAGCGTGGTCAGTGACAACTGTGAAGTGGGTACCATATACATAATAACAAAACTGCTTGACTGCATGCAACACGGCAAGGCACTCCTTCTCTGTGACACTATAGTTTTTCTCATGTTTGTTTATCACACAGGAAGTGTAAGCCACAGGATGGTCTACTCCCTTGTTGTCTAGTTAGACCAGAATAGCTCCAATAGCAAGATCACTAGCGTCAGTGTATAGGATGAACTCACTATTGTAGTCAGGATACACTAGGATGGGTGCTTCTTTGAGTTTTTGCTTAAGGGTCTAAAAGGCTTGTTGCTGACTGGCAGTCCATTCAAAAGGAACATTGCGTAACAGCTGGACTAGAGGTTCACTAGTGTTGGCAAAGTCAGGGATAAACTGTCTATAGTAGCTCATCATCCCTAGAAAGACTTGTACCTCTTTCAGGTTGATTGGTGGAAGAATTTTGTCAATGGCTTCAACCTTCTTAGTCATTGGGCAAATCCCGGTCTGGGTTACTTCATGGCCTAAGAATTTAAGATACTCTTTAAAGAAGGCGCACTTGGAAGGTTTTAGCTTAAGGCCAGCTTCTCAAATCTTTATGAACACCTCTTTGAGATGAGCCAGGTGATTGGTTAAGGTAGCGCTGAAAAGTGTTATATCATCCAAGTATACTAGGATGCACAATAACTTCAAGTCACAGAGGATGGAGTCCATGGCCCTTTGGAAGGTGGCTGGGGCATTGCAGAGTCCTTGCAGCATGTGAGTAGGCTCAAAAAGCCCTTTGGAGGTAATGAGCACGGCTTTTTGACAATCTTTGGGCAACAGGTCACTTGCCAGTATCCAGATGCCAGACCCATTGCGGAGAAGAACTAAGAGCCTCCAAGACATCTGAGAGCATCATTGATACGTGGCAGGGGGTACAAGTCCTTCTTGGTCAAAGAGTTCAATTGACAATAGTCCATCACAATACAATGACCTCCATCTTTCTTCTTTAGGATGAGTAGCAGGGATGCCCAAGAACTTTGGGAAGGGGCTAGCAGCCCAGCATCCAACAGTTGTTTAAGCTCTTTAGATATCTGGGCGTCCTCTACACAACTGCAGCAATATGGTTTAGCACAAAAGGGAGGAGCATTGCCAGTGTCATTTGATGGATAACGCCTTTGGCTAACCCATAGTCAGTACTGTCTTTAGCAAAGATGTCATAAAATTGGTCTAGCAAGTCTAGCACCTCTTTCTGTTGAACTGGGGACAACTTTGGAAAGTCTTGCACAGAGAATAAATATAGGACTTGAGGTTCATCCTCAGGTAGGTTAAAATCTTGGAAAATACCAAAGGGATGAAGAGACAGGACATCAGGAGCACTCAACAACTTGCCATATCTGACAACCTACCCTCTAGACAAGGTCATGGAGAGAGCAGTCAGGTTGGCTACCAACAATTGAACAGGGTCCTTATGGGAGACATCTAGGATCCCAGGACAGAGATAAGGTTTGTTGCGTCCTAGCAAGGGGGAAGAGAACAACTCCAAGAAGGTTTGTTCAGGTAGTTCATATGATATCTGAGAGTCTAGGATGGCCTGGGAGCCAGGTGGGATGGTGAAAGCAGATGTAGCTAGGAGAGGGATCCCTTCAGACGCAGGACAGGCCATGGGTGGACATTTCATGTTTGAGGAGTGGGTGGACATTTGAGGTTTAAACCCCCAGTGGGATATTCTAAAGCACATGTCTTGAGCCGTTTCCTGGGAACCTTAACCTGCTCTTCAAAGATCAGAGGGACTTCATACTCCAGAATAGAGAGGTAAGCATCTTTCAAGTTGATTATCCCATTATATTCCCTAAGGAACTGGGTGCCAACTAAGAGATTGTAACTCTTGTTTTCCAAGACAACTGCTGGTGCAGCTAGGAGAAGCTTGCCAAACCGCATGGGTAGGGCAGAGTACGCCCCTATGGCGCGGGTCATAGACAGTCTAGCTGTGCCATACAACTGGTGATAATTAAGGTCAGGGGCAAGTATCAGTTTCTTCACTAGCTTAGAGGAGACAATGTTGAATGGTGAGCCAGTGTCTAAAAAGGCCTTGATCTTCACTTTTTGAATGGATATCTCTACTCAAGTGGTAGTGCAACCAAAGGGTAGAAGGACAGCCAAGATATCAAGAGACTCTTCTAGTTCCTTATCCCACTTCTTAATCATGCATCTTAATCCAGGGAACTCCTTATAAACAGTCTGGAGAGGTAGCAAAACAGATACATTCTTGAAGACAGTATCAGCAACCTTGGCAGCTTCTTCTGACAACTCCACTAACATGGGGGACCTCTTAGCCTGAGTGAGGTAAGGACAGGAGACAATTTCTTTGGCTTCAGGCAAAGGCTTAGCAGTAGTTTTAGTCTTTCCTGAGCGTAATTTATAGGTGACTGTAATGGTTTCAGGAACAGCCAGAACAGAGTACCCATATGCATTGGCGTTGTCAGCATCAGAGTCATCCAGGTCAGAGTTTTCAGCAATATTGTGGAACAAGAGGAGGATAGGAGGAGCCTCATTATCAGCAGGCTCAGAGTCAGATATAGAGGGAGGGATTAAAAAGAGACTGGGAAGAATTGTCAACCAAGAGCGTCTCAGCCTCTAGGTTGACTGTTCTTTTCCTGCCTGCTCTTTTGGATCAGCTCCTTCAACCCGTGGGTTGGTGTAGACTTGAGAATAATGACCTATCTGATCATAGTTGTGGCAACCTTGGCGTCAAGGAGGATTTTGAAAGTTCATGGTAAGAATGCAAGAACCACAGGAAGAAGAACCAGAGTTTTAAGTAGCTTGACCTTCTCTAACAACTTCTCCAGAATGGGTAAGGTCCATATCTTGCAACAATGTCTTTATGCTCTTCATAGAGGAAAGCATAGATTTATGGGCTTTGAAGTGAAGATACAGAGGCTGGTTAACTTTGAGTTCTTGAGCGCAAACTGTGTAAGCTTCATGGGCTGTCAACTGCCTGCTTTTTATCAGTTGTTCTCCTTCCATGTAGAATCTGCCTGCAAACTCAGCTAGTGTCTCTTTAGGCTTGAACACAATATGCATGAAGGCGTCCTTCTTTACTTCCAGGATAAGGTCACCACCAAACTCATCAATCAGAAACTGCTTCATATCTTCCCACGTCTCAATGGAGGACAACTCAGGCACCACCACCTCTTGGCAATTTGGATGTAGACAGGTCAGAATATGTTCTTTCTTAACTTTATCTGAAGCTTGTCTCATGGCAGTTTCATAGATAGTTAGGAAAGCTGCAATGGTTGAGGTTTTGGGATCAAAGACTTGCTTAAAGGTAGGCTTGAAGTGTGTTTTGGGAGTTGGGCCACCATTTTTGCTATTGAGTACATTTATACGCGGGTAAAACTCTGCCTCAGATTCTGAGGGGGGCTGGCTAGCCCATAGCTGACAAACACTCTCTTCAAGGGTGGTCAGGGTCTCAACAGCGCAGGAACCCGTATCAAAATCTTGAGTGGTCTGCTGTGCAGTAGCATCTAGGTGTTGACCTTGGGTGGTCACTATAGTGGAGAGCTCAGCCAGTCTAGAAGTAAGGGATGGCCCCACTGAGAGGTAAGGGGCAAACCTATCATTAACAGAGTTGATCACATCATTCACCTCTTTACATCTTTATCCAGTTCAGTATGGTCCCGCTTCAATTGTTCCATCTTGTTAGCCAGGGAAATTAGTTCCCTAGCATATTGGATTAAGGAAGCTCCTGGTAAGCCAGGGCAGCAACCATCTTCATTGACAACCCCAACTGGGTTAGAAGCAGTTGCCATCATTTCACGTAGGGCGGCAAGTTCTTGCTGTAGCTCTGTAACTTGAGAAGTCTACTCAAGCACCTGGGGGTCAGGTTGAGGAGCCTCAGCAGGACGTTCTTGACTGCAAGTAGTTGTATGTAGCTCTCAAATAGCATCCCATATTCTTTGCTCTCAATCTTCCAAATCATCAGAAGGGGGAGAGGGCAGCTCATCTGGCTTGGGTGTAGCTAATTCATTCACTTGACTCTGGAGTTTGACTATAGCAGCAGCGGTGGTAGCTCTCTCTTGATCAAACGCTGTACTGAGTTCATTAAGGCTGTTGGCAGAAAAGTCTGCTACCTAGTGTAGTTGCTCAAAGGAATACATGATGAATGCATTGAGCTGTTGCAAGAGTTGTTTGAAGTTGGTGAGATAAGCATTTAAGGTGGAATCTACTTGAGTTTACCAGGGTTGTTCTAGCTGGTGAAACTTGTGTAGACACTCTCTCACGTATTTGGGGATGGGCTGGCAAATTTTTTTTGATAGAGTTAACCAAACTGGTCTGGGAGGTAACAGAGTTGCGCTGATTGTCAGATACCAAGGAAAATAGGGAATGTATCCACTGTTTGTAGGAAGCAAACTGGTCCCAGTGATGAGTAACTGCAGCTTGTAGAGACAAGATTTCTTGGATGTGGAACCCCAACGCCATTTGATGGTGGGCAAAGGCAAGCTGCACAAAGGACAATAGTAAGTGCTTAGCGGAGCCAGCCGCTGAGAGGAAATGCTGTGGAATTTGAGGAGCCACAATCAATTTGTAGTATTCCGCCCAACTGAACTTAAGCTGGGGGCAGGGGATGGCTCCTTCACGGGCTATCCCAAGGGCTACTGCCATGACTTGTTCCAGGTCAGGGGTACCCATGGGGCAAGCAACTAGGCAGGGACCATTACCGAGGTTCAGTACAGTAGGAACAATAGGCAGGTTGGCAATATCTTTTTCAATAGGAGGACTAGTAATTTCAGGTGAATTTGGCTCTTGTATAGGCAGAGGCAAAGGACCTGAAAACGCGGATGCAAAAGGGATAACCAAGGGGCTTACAGCCCCTGTAGTAAGCACCATCTTTGTTGTGTTCTGAGGCGCGGCACAGACACATAACAGGGAATCCTAACATTAGGATTAGATTCATACTAAGTCTTGGTTGATGACAGGGAAGGCTATGTGTTTACCTTGCGGTCCTGGATGAATAATCTCTACTAGTTGTGGCTAGAAAGAGGCGCAGAAGTATGGAAGACACAAAGACAAAAATGTGAATAGAACTTAATCTTTATTTGTGAATATGAAATGGAATATATAGTGGTTAAGAATACCATAAAACACTACTTGGACGGTAGGATCACTTGCCACAAGCATGAGTGGGGCAAGTGAGTTGCGCAGAGTCAAGAACCTGAACAATTGTATTTTCCAATCCAGCCATTGACTCATTTTGAGAGGCAAAAACCAAAAGAAAGAGATTTGTCTTCAAAATGGCCCACCAAAGGTAAATCAAAATACAGTGAATAGCAGGATTCACAACAAGACCTTTGAGATCAGAGAATGTGGGGTCAGATTTATAGTGGGTTGCTGTTTCAGCATTATTTACTTTGGCGGTGTTCTCTTTCTTGGGACAGGAGCAGTTTGTGCTTTGGCTGTGATTGCCATTGTTGCAATCAGAGTTGCTGTTGCTATGGTTGGTGTTTTGGAGTTTTCTCTGCCATTGCTGTTTGAGGAGTGATTGCCGTTGCGTGCAGCATATTCCATGTTTGCGCTTTTTTCTGCGTTCTTGGCTTCTGCAATGAGCGTGGGAATGGAGGTGGTGGCTTCTGGACAGATGAGGGCAGCAACAGAGGGTTTCATTCTGTTGATGAATGAGGCTCTAGTGTGCAAGTTGTTGGCTTGTGCTGGGTTTTGGATCTTGCAGTGTATCTCTTTAAATTCTTTGCGTAAGCTGTGATAGGGATCTTCTGAGGAAGATTGCTGAGCTGTATTGCAATGTCTTGGAAAGATTTGGTGACACAAAAATTGTGGGTGATATCTGATTTTGCCTCTTCCCAGTTATCAAGCTGTTTGTAAGTTTGTGAGCCAACCCAAACTGGTAAGCCAGTTAGCTGCAGCCTCAAACAGGCGCTTGTTGGCTTCCTGGACCCATTTTTCATGGAGAATGCGGCTGCACAGAGTTTAGCAGCTGAGTGGTATAGCCAGTTAATGAAGTTTTTTGTTTTTACTAAAGAACTTGTTGATACCAATGTACTTGGTGTTGGTAACTTTGCATGTGGTAGGCAGTTGTGTGTTTTTTTGTGGTTGGAGAGAGAGGCTGTATTGAATTATGTTGACACATGCTTTATGCATGGCCAGTCCTTCAAATATGGTGCATCCACTAGGTATATCTTTGTCAATGTTGTGGGCGCAGAAGTACATTTTTTTAGGTATCCTGAGATATATCCTGGTTCAGTACATGAGTGAAGATGGATGGGTTCCTTTCAGTTGTTTTCTCTTTAATGGGTGTGATCAAAAACTGTAGCAAGTACCAGTGATGAGGAGCAACTTTAGGGGAAGCTTTGAATATGGAATTAGGAAGAAGAGAAGTATATTTTATTGGAAGATACTTTAGACTTATATAGATTTGTCTGTGGCAGAGATTTAGTTGGATTAAACCTAGGGGTTGGCCGTGTGCAGGATGGGTTTTAGTCACTGGATACTTGGAAAAGTCATGTGATATTGGTTTGTTGCCTTTCTTGGTATGTAGAACAGTATATTGGATTGGCACCAAGCCAGGCGGTGACTGGAACTTAAGTGTGTTGGCAGTGACCAGAATACCCGTACATTCAGCTCCTCAACAGTTGATTGAGAAATCAATCATACATTTGCACAATTATCAAATAATCAGTTGCAGGATTTAATAACTGGTATAGAATAATAGCAAAAAGTGCCAAATATTCAACAGTGTAGCTTAATTAATATGCTGTCCCCTAAACACACAAACTCATAGGATTACAAAAACAAAAAATATCAATAAGGAAAATGCTACTAACTTACTGGCTGTACAGTAATTAGATGACCCTAGTAATTATAAAGACAAGGAAGAGAAACTCCTATATTTGACATCTTCTTGATAAAGTCATATTCAACAAGAGAATTTATTTTTGAAGGAATTACTATTTTTACCAACTTATACATTATATTTGCATCACTGGGAGAATCCCAACAACAATTTTCCTTGCTTTGCCAGCCTCTGCCAGAACTTCCACCACCGCTAATGGTTGCTCTTGCCTACTTTTCTGACAAGAAAATCTTCCACTCTGTCAAAATAGCAGGCTCAACCAACAGAAAGGTTACAAAAAACAGGTTTGTGACCCACAATCCAATTATTCAGTCACTTGAAGCCAGACTAGGAAGTTGACTCAAATTTCAAAATACAGCAACATGAACAACTCATGATCCCTTACAATGAATCCCTTGTTTTGGTGCTTGACTCATTACCAGGATCAAGCCACCCCCTTCACCATTCAACTGTGTGATCAATGCAATCATGTTCCTGTTAATAATGACTCACACTAACTATATAATCATTATCTATCAATAAAGAATAACATATATTCTTTAAATATTTTCCCCTTGTAACTCTGCTAAAACAGCACAGTTACATCATTGGTAGTGCAGGTAGGCTCTCCATCCTATCTTATCTTGCAAAATTTTACCTGTTGCCTGTACTTGCTGCGGCAAAATCCTCATTAGAATCATGTTTGGCCTCCCATCAGACTGGACACTGTACACACCTGGTGCCAAGATACCTTGTGGGTTTGTCCTCTACCAGAACATAGTGATACCACTCCACTTGTTCAATGCCCTATCAGCACAAGGGTTCTTACAGGCTCTCTCCAAAATTCTTTGTGCAACTGATGAAAATACTATGCCAGCCTATGTAGCCCAAAGACTCCAAAGTACTGCCCTGGAATCCTTTGCTGATTCCAACAACAATAATGCTGCTGAATGGATTCAATCTTTCCAAATCAAACTGTCCCAAATAGAATGACTGTAACAATTCTGGATTGCAGAGATCTCCATCCTCTGACTCATGATGCCGGCACTTGATGCAACAAGTGGCATGAAGAGCACACAGAAAAGGACTAAGACACCTTCAAACAAGACTTCTTGGCAAGATTTGTACTAAATGACACCACACTTGTGATCATACACCAAGTAAAGAACCTAAAAAAGACCAGCACTGTGAGGGAGCTCACCTGTGCCTACAAGGAACTCCAACTGTGTACCCCCTTAGATATTGTCTTTGACATTCCAGCTACCCATCTCATGTGCTAAAATACTCTCAAGTTGCACGTAATATGACACGTTAACCTGGACCAAATAACCAACCTGCAAAGCTTGTACTGCAAGGCAGAGAAAGCAGAACAAACATCCAAAGCTCTCCACAAGGTAAATACTGGAAGAAGAGAGAGACCCAAGACTCTCACTTGGCCGGGCGCTCAAGCCAACCACCCCCTGGGAACAACGGCAACAACAAAAACCAAAAACCCACAGGCTCCAATGGACACCAAAACAGAAACAACAGTCAGTCAACCCGTACCCATTTTTGTATCACTGCCACACAAGGCAACAAAGACAAGGAAAAAGCCCAGAGAAAGCATTAAGCAAGCCAAGCTCTCCCTGCACAATTCCTGACTTGCCCAATGATGAATACCAACCTGAGGACGTAGACCAGTGTCCAATGATCCAAGTGCCCTCAGAGGACCCATTACTTTACACTATTGCCAGATACCCCAATAAATTGATGTTCTATCCTTTCTGCTTTTGCAGTTACACGGGCTCAGCACTCCTGGACTTGGGCGCAGACCAAACCCTAGTCAATAGCAGCTTTGTAGATAAGTTCAAGCTAGCCACTAATCCTTTGCAGATTAAAAATGTGGTCCTAGCTGATGAACATCACATTGCTGTGATAAAGGAAACTGTCCTTTTCTCTGTTATTCTTGAGGACTTGTATTCTACCATCAAAGGCCCTTTCATTGAATTTCCTAAGTTTGACATTGTACTGGGCCTGGACTGGTTGCATAAAAACAATCCCTACATAGACTGGACAATTTTGGTATTGATTATCAAACGTGAGGGTGTCAACCATCAAATCTACCTTGACTCAGTAGACCAGCTCCTATGCAACCATGTCTTTGTGCGTATCATAGAGACCCTGGAGAAAAAAAGAGAACCTCAAGGCAATCAACTGGGACTCCTGCCAGTACAAGATCATACACTTCAAAGACCATCAGGACTCCACTACATCTCAAGATTTTGAAGTTGTAGCCCGCCATCCAGAAATATTCAAGGAGGTCTTACCCAGGCTGCCTCCAGAAAACATATCCAACACTCCATCCAACTCAAGGGAGCTGTACCCAAGGCACAACCCATCTATTTCCTGAATCCTAATGAATACTACACTATATGTGCTTACCTCAAAGAGGCATTGGAAAAGGGAATTATCTACTACTCACAATCTCTTTTTTGTGCTGCTGTATTCTTTGTGACAAAGAAGGATGGCACCCTGCGCCTAGTCACAGACTATTGAGCCCTAAACAAAGTTACTTTTAAGAATTGTTACCTGCTGCCACTCATTGACAACCTTTTAAATGCCCTGAGCGGTGCTACAGTCTTCTCCAAGTACAACTTAACCGCAGGCTACAACCAGATCCATATCAAAGAGGAAGATATTGCCAAAACGTCCTTTTGCACTAATTACGGCTCATACAAATGTGTAGTGCTCAATTTTGGCATGACAAACGCCCCTTCCACCTTTGTGACCTTCATTAATGAGGTGTTTGCACCTCACATAGGCAAGCACGCCTTAGTCTACCTGAATGAAATTATTGTCTATAGCCCCTTTGGTAGAAAAGCACCAAAAGGACTTAGAGGCAGTCTTTGCTACCTTGGCGCAACACAAGCTGCTAGTCAAGCCTTCCAAATTTTGGTTCTTCCGGGAGAAGCTGCCTTTCTTAGGCCATATAGTCCCAAAAGATGGAATTAAACCCATTAGTCAGAAGATCTAGGCCATCTTCAAAATGCTGTCACCCAAAGACAAGTTTGAACTCTGCACATTCCTAGGAATGGTTGCCTATTTACATTGTTTTATACCCAACTGCAACATCCTTACTGCACCCCTGTCCACCATAACAGGCGCCAAATCCAAATTTGCATGGACCCCCCCCAAAAGACCTCTGTTCTAGACGCCTCAAAGAGAAACTCACAACAGCACCTATCCTACAGTATCCCAAATGCAATGGGGAATACCAAATGAAAACTGAGCCTCAGACTCATCCATTGGGGGAGTACTACAAATCAAAAATAATGATGGTGACTTCCTGCCTGTAGCTTATGAATCACAAAAGTTGATAGATGGCAAGTGTCAATACCCTATACACAAAACAGAATTCTTAGAAATGTACATTGCCTAGTCAAATGGTATTGCTACTTAGAAAGACAGGAAGAATCCACAGTTTGACCAACCACAAGTTGCTTATATACTTCAAAACCCAAGCAAATCTGTCCTGCCATCAGGCCTGCTGGATGGAGCTCCTGGAGAAGTTCAATATGCTCATACAGTACAAGCCTGGTCCAGAGCTTGCCATGGCAGACACCCTCTTGCGCCTGTACATTAGAGCCATGAGGGGACAGAATGGGCTTGACCCAGAGTGGCCCCTCCTGGTACTCCAAACAAAGGACAAGGGGTTCCCCCCTGGCACCACAGACATAACAAAGGAAACAGTCATTAAGAACAAACACTTATTTGCAGACGTGTATGGAGCCCTACATCAAAAAATGTTTGACAGAAACACCACCCCTTATATCCCCACGCACCAGCTAGTAGACACCATACTACAATATCACAGAGACCTCAGACACACTAAGAGCCAAAACCTATAAAAATTCCTTAAACACAAGGCCTGGTGGCCATCCCTGTATTATGACGTTCAGGAAGTCCTAGACCAATGTGAGGTATGCAAGAAATTTGCCAAAAGCAAAACCCCTCCAAAGCCAGTACTACCCATCTGCACACAACTACCCTTCAAGGTGTGGGCCCTTGACATTGTTTGTCTCATGCCAGGGAAGCACAATGATAAGAAATACATCATCCACGTTATAGACTTTGCTACAAGATGGCCAGTAGCCCAAGCAGTGAAGGCACACACTGGCAATGACGTATGGCGTTTTATTGGCAAAGAGATAATCAGCAAGTTTGGAAAGCCAGAACTCCTGATAACCAATGGAGGCAAAGAATTGACCTCCAAAAACACCAATTTATACCTTGCTAAAAATGGGGTAAACATACTGTGACAATACCATACCACCCACAGGCCAATGGACGTGTAAAGCGGCTTAATGACAGCTTTTTGCAAGCCTTATCCAAACTCACTGCCAGGAGACCTGAAGACTGTTATAAGCAGCTACCAACTGCACTACTTGTGTGTCAAACCCAAGTGAACAGATTCACCGTGAAAGCCCCTTTGAGTTAGTATATGGCACACAGCCCAATATCATCCAAGCATTGTCAGGACCCAAGCTGGAAATACCAAGCAAGATTCCACCCTGCTCAGATCCCCAAGTCATAGAGGCTAATAGTAATCAAACAGAAAGAGAAAACAAGCGTCTGCAAAAGACATTTGTCCCCATCCAAAACTGACATGAAGTTGGCAAAAAAGTTTGGGTCATGAACATTGAAAAAAGTAAATTACAACCAGAAAAAGTAGGCCCGGCAATCATCCTAAAGGTAAACAAAAACAACATGTACCTTTTGAAAAGACTGGGGAGACGTAAACAAGACAAGGTCTTCCACCACAATTGCCTGAGACGTGAAAGTCAAGCCAGAAACAATGTGAGACCTTCCTACCGCCATAGAACATCAGTAGTCAATATAATGCTTGGGCTCCCAACAACCTCCCTGACAACCTGGCCCCAGAGGAGGCCAACCTTCAGTTGGGGGGTGTCAAAACAGCATGTTTGACCTGCCAGCAAGGTTCCAAGTAAGCAGGTTTGTGATCCGCAATTCAATTATCCAGTCACTTGGAGCTAGACTAGGAAGTCAACTCTAATTTCAAAATTCAACAACATGCACAGATGATGATCTCT
Organism: Entomophthora muscae; assembly: GCA_014839935.2. Lineage (NCBI taxonomy): Eukaryota > Fungi > Entomophthoromycota > Entomophthoromycetes > Entomophthorales > Entomophthoraceae > Entomophthora > Entomophthora muscae. The sequence goes on from QTSX02006404.1 coordinate 472,026, forward strand.
TACAGTGGATACCTTATTTTGGTGCTTGACTCAATACCAGGATCAAGCCACCCCCTTCATCATACTACTGTGTGATCAACACAATCATGTTCCTGTTACCCATGACTCACACTAACTATATAATCATTATCTATCAATAAAGAATATTATCTAATTTCTAAATATTTTTCCCCTTGTAACTCTTCTAAAATAGCACAGTTACAACAACTCTCATCATCTGGATCTCCTTCTGTGACAGTCCACATGTTTGGTGATTTGCAGGCAAGGCTAATGTTGGCCAAGTATTAGTTTGGTTGTTTGTTGAAGGTAGAGGCATAGTAGGGAATGATAGCTACTAGGGAAGGTAAGGCCTAGCTAGTAGGTGAAAAAGACTATTAGGGGCAGATTTTTTTCCCCAACCATCAGAAGATATTGGCTGGTGTGGGCTAGAGGTCTTCACCCAGCAGGGAACTGTGGCTGCTTGGGGTAAAGAATGAGATAGCTCAGCAGGGAACTTTGTCTGTTTGGGGTGGGGAGTGATCCAGCCTGATGGGTAGTGTTTGCTTCTCAGGCTGGAGAATGTTTAGACCCAGGCAGGTAACGCAGGCTGCTGGGAGGGGAAGAGCTCTGAGGGCTTTACTTACCCTGATACACTTACAGGAGGTCTGTGAGCAAGCATCTTACCTAACGGACTGGTAGTGTAAAGTCACTCCCCCCTTTAGCCTTGGATAGGACAATCTTCCTGCAATGCACAAAAAAATCTGCTCCAAAGCCAGCCAAGCCCCTTAATTCTCTTGAGGATTTAGCCCATACAATTGATGAGAGATTTGTGTTGGCATACCTGTCCCAGGTGGCAACACTGATGTTTTGAACTCTGTTCCTACTTTGGAGGAATCTCTGATCAATTTGGATTATTTTTTGGCTTGGGCTCACCCACATTTAAAATTGATTAAGTCTAAAAAACCAGGTTGTGCTTTGGTTAAATCAACAAGATCCATTCTAACTGAAATTAATGGCACCCAGAAGTGTCTTATAGGCACTAGCCAATCAGAGGTTGGGTCGGAAATTGGAGAGAAACCATCCAAACTCTCTGAACTACTGGCAAAATTTCTATCCCATCCAATCAAATGACTGGTTGAGGTCACCTGACCTTGAAAATTCAAATGGTTTCCCACAAAGCATAAAAGGAACTTTTGGTTCCCTGCTTGCTCCTTCTATCTATTAAAAGTTTTACAACTTCCCTAACTTAAAGTTTATTGTTTGAGGACCCTCTGGAAGTTCTCAACTATCCCTGTCTCTGTTAGTATTAGTTTTGCTTTTAATTACCTCCTCTACCTTCCCTTGGTTTATGTGTTGTCTTTGAAGTCAGCAGCATCAACTTTAGTGTTGATCTATATTCTTTCCTTGTTATCCTCAAAACTCTGGTTCAAACTTCAAAATTAGTATTCAAAACATTTTATTTACCTACTTTAAGTTTTAAATTGCATTTTTTTGCTTTGGCCTTTGCTTTTGCTTTGCCCACACCTGCTTGATGTTCTTATCTGTTTCCAAGTTTTAAAATACTTAGTTGTTGTTCCTAGTTTTTTTGCTTTAAATTTAATCATTTATTGTAGTCTAGCTGCTGGTTCCTTAGTGTTTGAAATCAAAGTCTGATAGTTCTCTCCTTTCTCTTAACTTTGAACCATGCTGGTCTCCCTGGTGAAGTTTATGACCTTTACCCTAGAACCAGTTCTGTTGATGATATGGACTACTTCTCTAGACCTCTGGAGTTGTATCTCCTACTCATTCCACCACGTAGGGAGCAACCCCACCCAATTTGTGTGGATGTTGGAGGACATTCCTGGGCGCGCTCAGGAAATTATTGCTACTAGCAAAAGCGTTGTTTGAAGCCTTGCCTGTGATGACCTTGAGCTTTCTGACCTTGAGCCAATTCCTACTGAGTCTCTGGTCCCAGCCCCCTGTGTCTTCCCCTTTTGCAGACCTGGTGGTTCTGGTCCAAGAAGAAGGGCTGGGCTCCCAAGAGCACGCCCCCAAGCGCGCCACCTGGCTTCTTAGTGGAATGTTCTTGATGGGCTTGGATTCCTACTTTTCCTGTCTCTCTGCTGCGTCCTCTCTGTGGAAGCCACTTTGAGTAGCCATACTAGTTTTTCACTGGATGGTGTCCTGGTGGATTCTTCCTCCAGGATGGGAGCCAAACTTAGTTAGTTTAGCCCCCCTCTCTCACAGGTAGGGTGTCCTTGTTTATACCCCTATGGGAGCTTTGGGGAGAACCCAAAGTGAGCATTGGAGGGCATAGATTTTCTCAGAGGTGTCACCAAGGCGGTTTGTTTGGGGAAGCAGCTGCAGAGCTTGGTGTGATCAGTCCTCTGGGAAGTAAAGCTGATTACTTTGTGACTGAAAGCCCAGACTTAATCACCTGGGTGAGTAAAAACAATGCATATATATTTATCAATGGTTGTATGGCCTAAGTGGAGCACCACTTTCAAGGGCCCGGTCAAACGCCAGATCAATGTAGACTTATGCCTGGGTCTACAGGTTCTGGTAATGGGGACTGAGATAAAGAACCAAGGTGGTTCATGGGATCAGCAGAGAAGTCTAGTAAGAAGGACTGTTTGATCACAGTGAAGACTAGTTGAGGGACTGTTGGTTCATATTAAAGTTTGGAACCAAAAATGGTTCATTGTGCAGGTGGAACCAAGGTGGTTCCTAGTAAGGATAATCTGAAGGACTGATAGATCATGATGCAGGAGTAGCTGATCATGATGAAGAAGCTGTTTGAGGACTAAAAGGAGCTGTTGGTGGACTAAGATGGACTGATTGCTGGTAAGCTAAAGAGCTGGATGAAGGACCAAAAGATGATAGTGAAGAACAGGTGGTCTGGAGAAATGAGCCAAGATTTTGCCAAATTGATTTGCCAAGGATAGATGAAGTGGGATGTTTTCCTTGGATTTTACAATATTTGTAAATATATGGGGAAAAAGTTGAAGAGAACCAAAAATAACAATTTAAATAGTATTCTAATATTTAAATTGGTTCAGGTTGAATGCAGGGAATACTGGTGCTGAAATAGTGAACCGATTAATGCTTTGGCGCACAAAGAGTTGTCTCTGAGCGGTTTGAGCGGTGAAATTGATTTCTTAGTTGGATTGCGGTGGAACTTCAGAAATGGTCCAGATTTGCGGTCTGCATTCATTGGTTGAGTTCATGCATGTTTCCTGATGATAATGATTGTTTGGAAGCCAAAAGCTTAAAGTATAAGCAAAGAGATAGTGAATTAATACTTTAAGCTTTTGAGAAAGTAAGTATGTAAGCTTAAGTTATTATAGGAAAAAGTGAGCTGCAATGGTTTAAGCTTTTGAAGAAAGCCATTTTGAAGGCGGAACTGTTGGGAAAAGAACGCTATAAGAAGGAGGCTAGCTGGAAACTTACAGGTTCTTTTGAGTTTCTGCCAAGAGGTTTTTTGGAAGCCTTTTGATAACCAGCAGGAGATTGATTGGACTGATACAAGTGGAATACCAAGGCCACTAGAGCTATAAAGAGAGCTGAAGCCCAAGATAACAGAGCTGGAGCCCAAGATTAAGGAGCTGAAGCTTGAAATTAGGAGCTGGATCCTAAGCATGGCGCAGGAGTCCAATTTTAAGGAGCAGAAGTCCAAGACTAAGGTGCAGGAGTCCAAGACCAAGTACAAGGAGTCCAATATATTTTTGGAGGACTCCAAGTATTGGCAAACCCATATTGTTTCCCTGACTCCCCTGGGCCATATACCAGGTTTCTAAGGGTATCTTCCTTCTGAGAGTGAATAAAAGCCCATTTGACCCCTATACATATTTCTAAGATAAATTTTCCCTTAGTAGATAATGACATCCCCTTCCAGCTGGTCCCTGACTATGACTCAGGACACACTTTAGGGACTGGTGGACAAAACCCACACCTTCCCTTAGGCTACTTCTCTTATTCCCCAGGAAAACAACACCTTGAAACAATGAAAGTGACAGAAATATTCCTGACAACACCCTTTGTCAAGATAATCTTTTGGTCACAATTGGGCTCCAAGAACAAGATAAAAAATTGCAGCAGTTCCACCTTATTGGGGAAACTGCTGCAAAAAACAAGGCAAAAGAAACATAATTTCAAAAATTAAATTTTGGTAAAAAAAGGTTTTATACTCTGGCCGCAGACCGCGCAGCCAGCTGCCAGGCGCTGGATGGGGAAATTGTCTAATTGGGAATCCCTGAAAGGTAATTTCCCCAAACCCAAAAGTGGGGGGAGCTGCTACTCAAATTTGCAACCTACCAAATTTGTAGGGGTTTACAAGCTACCCAGCATGGCAATTAATGCATCAACTGCAGAAGTTGAATATGAATGCATTAAAGTTCCTGAAGAAGCTCCAAAGCCATGTTTTGTAACTATGCTGTTTTAGCAGAGCTACAAGAGGAAAAATATTTAGAAACTAGATAATAATCTTTATTGAGAGATAGTGATTATATAGTCATTGTGAATCAAGGATAACAGGAACATGATTGTGTTGATCACATGGTTGGATGGTAAAGGGAGTGGCTTGATCCTGGTAATGAGTCAAGTGCCAAAACAAGGTATCCACCATAAGGGATCCTCATTTGTTCATGTTGTTGTATTTTGCAATTCAAGTTGACTTCCTAGTCTGGCTTCAAGTGGCCGTGTAATTGGATTGCAGGTCACAAACCTGCTTGTTTGGAACCTTGCTGGCGGGTCAAGCCTGCTGTTTTGACACCCCCCCCAACTGAAGGTTGGCCTCCTCTGGGGGTAGGTTGTTGGGGAGGTTGTCAGGAGCCCAGGCGCCATACTGGACTAACTGTTGTTCTGTGGCAGGCAGGGCGGTTTTGTGTTGTTTTTGTCTTGCTTTGCAGGGTCTCAGGTAATCATGGTGTAGGGTTTTATCTTGTTTGCGCTTCCTGAGTCCTTGCACAAGGTTAGTGTTATTTTTGTTTACCTTTAGAACAATTGCTGGGCCTACTTTCTTGGGTTGTAGTTTGCTTTTATCAGCATTCATGACCCAAACTTTGTCCCCAACTTCATGTCTATCTTGGATGGATACAAAGGTTTTTTGCAGATGTTCATTTTTCTTTTCTGTTTTCTCACTGTTGGCCTCTATAACTTGAGGGTCTGAACGCAGGGGGACTTTACTTGGAATTTCTAGTTTGGGTCCTGTCAATATTTTAATGATATTTGGCTGTGTGCCGTATACCAACTCAAAAGGGCCTTTTCACAGTGAATCTGTTCACAAAATTCCGGCATACAAGCAATGCAGTCAATAGCTTCTTGTACCATTTCTCAGGTCTTCTGGCAGTGAGCTTAGCCAAGGCTTGCACAAGGCTGCCATTAAGCTGCTCTACACGTCCATTGGTCTGTGGGTGGTATGGTGTTGTCACAGTATGTTTGATCCCATTTTTAGTGAGGTATAAATTGGTGTTTTTGGAGGTCAATTATTTCCCTCCATTGGTTATCAGGAGTTCTGGCTTTCCAAACCTGCTGATTATCTCTCTTCCTATAAATTGTTGTACGTGATTGCCAGTGTGCGCCTTTACTGCTTGGGCTACTGGCCATCTTATAGCAAAGTCTATAAAGTGGATGATGTACTTCTTATCATTGTTTTTTCCTGGAATGGGGCCAACAATGTCAAGGGCCCACACCTTGAAGGGTAGTTGTGTGCGGATGGGTAGTACTGATTTTGGAGGGGTCTTGCTTTTGGCAAATTTCTTACATACTCCACATTGGTCTAGGACTTCCTTAACGTCACAATACAGGGTTAGCCACCAGGCCTTGTGTTTAAGGAATTTGTATAGGTTTTGGCTCTTGGTGTTTCTCAGGTCTCTGTGATATTGTAGTATGGTGTCCACTAGCTAGTGTGTGGGGATATAAGGGATGGTAGTACTGTCAGAAATTTTTCTTTGCAAGGTCCAGTACACATCAGCAAATAGGTGCTCATTTTTGATAACTGTTTCTTTTATTATGTTGGTTGTACCAGGAGGGAAACCCTCGTCTTTTGTCTGTAGTACCAAGAGGAGCCAATCTGGGTCAAGCCCATTTTCTCCTCTTGTGGCACAGACATACAGGCACAAGAGTGTGTCTGCCATGACAAGTTCTGGACCAGGTTTTTACTGTTGAGAATATTGATCTTTCCAAGATCTCCATTCAGCGGGCTTAGTGGCAAGATAGATTTGCTTGGGTTTTGAAGTATATGAGCAACTTGTGGTCAGTCAATGCCGTAAATTCTTCCTGCTGTTCTAGATAACAACGCCATTTGACTAAGCAGTGTAAAATAGCCAGCAGTTCCTTGTTGTGGATAGTGTATTGACACTTGCAATCTGTCAACTTTGGGGATTCATAAGTTACAGGCAGGAAATCACCATCAAAATTTTGATTTTTAGTACTCCCCCAATGGATGCGTCTGAGGCGTTGGTTTCCATTTGATATTCCCCGTCACGTTTGGGGTATTGCAGGATAAGAGCTGCTGTGAGCTTCTCCTTGAGGCGTCTATAACAGAGGTCACGTTGGGGGGTCCACACAAAATTGGATTTGGTGCCAGTTATGGCGGATAATGGGGCAGTCAAAACTCCACAGTCAGGTATGAAGCGGTGTACATAGGCCACCATCCCCAGGAAGGTGCGGAGTTCCAACTTATCCTTGGGTGGTAGCATCTTACAGATGGCCTGTATCTTTTGGTTGTTGGGTTTGATGCCATCTTTTGAGACTATGTGTCCCAGTAAGGGTAGTTGCTTGTGGAAGAACTGGCACTTAGAGTGCTTGGCCAACAGTTTGTGTTGTGCCAGGAAAGCAAAGACTGCCTCTAGGTCTTTGTGGTTCTGTTCCACCAAGGGGCTGTAGACAATGATGTTGTCTAGGTAGACTAGGGCATGCTTGCTATGTGCAGAGCAAACACTTTGTTCATGAAGGTCAAAAAGGCGGAAGGGGCGTTTTTATGCCAAAGTTGAGCACCACACACTTGTAGGAGCTGTATTTAGTGTGGAAGGCTGTTTTGGGGATGTCTTCCTCCTTAATACAAATCTGGTTGTAGCCTGTGGTTAGATCAATCTTGGAGAAGACTATGGCTCCTCCCAAGGCATCAAAAAGGTTGTTAATCAGTGGTAGTGGATAACAATTCTTGATGGTAACTTTGTTTAGGGCTCAGTAGTTTGTGACTAGGCGCAAGGTACCATCCTTCTTGGCCACAAAGAATACAGCGGCCCCAAAAGGAGACTGTGAGGGGCAGATAAGTCCTATCTCTAACGCTTTCTTGAGGTAGGCGCATAGGGCATTGTTTTTGTTTGGGGTCAGCCTGTAGATAGGATGTGCTTTGGGTACAGATCCTTTGAGCTGGATGAAGTGTTGAATGTGTTTCTCTGGGGGCAACCCAGGTAGAGCTTTCTTGAAGATTTCCTGATGGCAGGCCACTATTTTGCAATCCTGAGGTGTGGAGGTATCCTGGTGGTCTTTGAAGTGTATAAATTTGTACTGGCAGGAGTCCCAGTCAATTGACTTCAGGTCTTTCTTTTTGTCCTGGGTCTCTGTGATGCGCACAAAGACATGGTCACATAGGAGTTGGTCCACTGAGTCAGGATAGATCTGGTGGTTGACACCTTCACGCTTAATGGTCAACACTGAAGTCACCCAGTATGTGTGAGGGTTGTTTTTTTAACCAATCAAACCCTAGTACAATGTCAAACTTTGGAAAGTCAATGACAGGGCCTTGGATGGTGGAGTGTAGATTTTTGAGCATGATATAAAAGGGGGTGGTTTCCCTTGTCAAGGCAATGTGATGTTCATCAGCTAAAACCACGTTTTTAATCTGCAAAGGATTAGTGGCTAGCTTGAATTTGTCTACAAAGTTGCTGTTGACTAGGTTTTGATCCGCGCCCAAGTCCAGGAGTGCCAAGCCTATGTAACTGCAAAAACAGAAAGGATAGGACATCAGTTTCTTTGGGATGTCTGGCAATGGTGTACATTACCGGGTCCTCTGAGGGTACTTGGATCATTGGGCATTGGTCTACGTCCTCAGGTTGGTATTCATCATTGGGCAAGTCAGGAGTTGTGTGGGGAGAGCTTGGCTTGCTTAATGCTCTCCCTGGGCTTTTCCCTTGTCTTGATTGCCTTGCGTAGCGGTGACATGGAAATGGGTACAATTTGACTGGCCATTGCTCCCACTTCCATGTCCATTTGAACCTGTGGATTTATGGTTGGTTTTATTCCTGTTGCCTCTAGGGGGTGGTCAAGTGGAGCACCTGCCTGTGTGGAAATCCTTGGGTCTCTTTTGTTTTCCAGTTTGTGCCTTATAGAGGGCATTGGATGTTTGTTCTTCTTTCTCTGCTTTGCGGTACAGACTTTGCAGGTTAGTCACCTGGTCCAGGGTCACATGCCTCATTACATGTGATTTAAGGGCGTCATAGTACATGATGTGTGTGGCTGGGGTGTTAAAGGCCATGTCAGAGGGTGCGCAAAGTCAGAGTTCCTTGTAGGTGTGGGTGAGCTTCTTCACAGTGCCCGTCTGGGTTAGGTTCTTTACTTGGCGTATGATCATGAGTGCCATGTCTTTAAGCACAAACCTCGCCAAGAAGTCTTGTTTGAAGTCATCCCAGTTCTTCTTGGAATGTTCCTTGTGCCACTTGTTTCACCAGGTGCCAGTGTCATGGGTCAGGCAAATAAAAATAACTGCAATCCAAAAATCACTATGGACATTCCATCTGGGCCAGCTTGCTCTGGGCGGACTGGATTCATGCAACAGTGTTGTTGTTGGCCCTGGCAAAAGGTTCCAAGGCAGCGCTTCATAGTCTTTGGGCTATGTAGGTGGGCATGGTGTTTTTTGGTTGGTTGCAGAATGGTGGCTGTCTGGAAGAACCCTTGTGCAGACATGGCGTTGAAGGCGGGTAGTGGAATCACCGTGTTCTGGTACAGGACAAAGCCACCAGGTATCTTGGTACCAGGGGTGTACAGGTTCCAGTCCAGAGGAAGGCCAGACATGATTTTGTCAAGGATTTGTTGGCCGCAGCAAGTACAGGCAATAGTCAGAATTTTATAAGATGAGGTAGGATGGAGAACCTACCTGTGCTACCAATGTCTTAACTGTGCTATTTTAGCAGAGTTACAAGGGGGAAAATATTTAGAAACTAGATAATAATCTTTATTGAGAGATAGTGATTATATATTATTGTGAATCCATGGATGGTAGGAACATAGTTGTGTTGATCACACGGTTGGATGGTGAAGGGGGTGGCTTGATCCTGGTAATGAGTCAAGCGCCAAAACAAGGTATCCACCATAAGGGATCCTCATTTGTTCATGTTGTTGTATTTGGCAATTCAAGTTGACTTCCTAGTCTGGCTTTGAGTGGCCAGGTAATTGGATTGCAGGTCACAAACCTGCTTGCTCAGAACCTTGCTGGCAGGTCAAGCCTGCTGTTTCAACACATGCAATGCCAAGATTAACAATTCATTGCTTGAAAAACCTTCCCCATTCCGCTCCCAAAAGGGAATTCCAGGCAACACTAAGTGTTTGGGGCTCCCTGTCCAATGTTTTGAACTATTTATGCCCCACAAGGATGATAGAGTATAATAAAGCCAAATCACTTTATGATAGTTTGTGCTATCATTGAGTGAAATTACCCCTCAATAGTATCACATAAATCATTTAAAAACTTTACCTTCAAGAAGTTAAACAAGACACTAAGCTTTGTCTGCACTTTCCCAGGATCAGGAGATGAATCACTAATCTTCTCAGCTGTCCTCACAGCATGCCTAGGGATTGGGGGCCACCAATACTCTCAACAGCATGGGCCATTCAACAATCCATCTGGCGAGTACTAAAACAAAGAGCCGTCACAGCTTAACTCCTCCAAGCGGTACTTCTGGCCCATGCTGGTATTGCCCCATTCCACCCAGTCTGTAGCCATATACACATGTATATACTACATACTCACATATTTTGCCGGTAATTTCAGACATTTTAATGTACACACCAAGGTCTTTTGATTGATGATGACAGTCTATCCAATTGTGACGGCACTCACAGGTTTCCAAGCTGCCAACTTGGTACCTTATTTTGTTAAAGTACTTCCCCAATTGTTGGGTATTTACATAAAGAGACTCCAGCAGTTCTTCTCACATCAGAGGTCCCTCAAACTCACAACTTCAGTAAACTGGAGTTTCCTACATTGCAGTGCTGTGGCTAGCTGATCAAGTGGTATCTCACACTGGTACTTGGTGTCCTTGGGCCGCTGCTGTAAATTATCTGATACAGGAATCCTATTATGTACATGTCCTTCCAGGCCCAGCCAGCTTCTCTAATAAGTGAACAGCCAGAAACCAGTATAGACTGCAATACCTTGACACATTTTAGGATCATATTATATTATAGCCATCATAAAGGGGTTTTCTCTGTCCTCTTTGGCCAGGATAAAGAATCCAGCTTGTGCCTTTGTAAGGAGGATCACATTTTTAATAAGCTCACAGGTTTATAGCAACAGTTGGCTTTTAAAATTCTGTTAAGGCTGCAATCCCCTTAGAGATATAAACATATCTTGTTTTTCAATTTTTTTCTGGATAATTTATGGGATAATGTGTTTTTTCTGTGTCTTGCAGGCTGATTGGCTTGAAAATGAACATGTCTGCATTAAGAACTAGATGCCACCATCTGATTAGCTACTCCTGGATTTTCACTTCTTCAAGTGCTGGACCAACTTGATTGGCTACTGGAAGATGGCAATTCTGTTGTATGATTCTAAGTAGCATCTGCTTGTGCATGGTGCACAAAGAAGGCAATGCTGGATAAAGCAGGAGAGAAAAAATACTCCTGGGTAGTGATCTGGCTGGGTCTTGGATTTGGGAGATGTTATCACTGAGGATGCACTATTGGTGAGCATGGTGTGTTACTGCATGATCACATCAAGATCAGGGAACAGCTCATTAGTTTAGTTAAAGGAAGAAAAATATATGGTGCTTTTTTATTTAAAAACTAAACTCAATAAGAGAAGTGTATATTTTAGTCAATTTTATTGTTGGATATGTATGTCTGAACTTTTGGTTCTGCTATCAGACCTGGCAGTCTGGTTAAGATTTGCTTTATTAAGTAATTGTGTGATCTTGGTCATTATATTAATAGAATGCTTGTATGGCAACAAGCGTTAACTGCAACATCTGTGGATTCCTTGGCAAGGCAACAGCTGGCAATGTCCAAGGGAGGCAACTAGCAAGCAGCTTTCTAAGCTGGCGGCTTGCTAAGGTCTTTGAGTACTGACTATGCTCTTCAAACTTGGATATATTCTACTATGAAAACAATCTACAGTAGGATCTTTAATTTGTCTGCCTTCCATTAGTCCATTGGAAGGGCTTTTATATAGCTTGCGCTCTCTTGCCAGGATAATATCATCTGGCGCTTCTAACTCTTGCTGGTCAGTCTTTTCATCCCCAGAATGCCAGCATCAATCCTCAGAGTCAGGCATCCATTCAATGGCATAGGATTCAATGTAATAGTACCCTGCGCTGGGTACTTTTTACCATAGAGTCATGCATAATCTATTAGTGTGCCGGTGGTAGTGGTGCTAATTAATGACTATATTTTTAGCGCATAGTTTGTTGGCTCACCAAGCAACTTTTCTAGCAGGAATTTTCAATGGCATTGTCAGGTTGCCAGTGCAAATTTATTACAACCTTTTCTGATTTGTCAGAGGAACCCATGATTGCTAACCCAGCAGTTTTCTAGAGTATTTTGGTATAACTCTAGCCAATTGGGAATACGGTCATAATCTTAGGTCTAATATATTCCTTGTTGTTCTTGTAATAGTTTGATCTGAATCTGCTTTTGTGAAGGCTTCTTAGATCAATTAAGCCTGCTAGTACTATATCAGAAGCTTCTATAATTAATGGCTTGGCAGGTTGCCAAGATTAACCAAGGTAGAACAAAGTCAATATAAGTTCCTGACAATATCTAATTTGATGAACATCAAAATCAAAAATTTAGCCAACTCAAAATAGAATAGGGTGCTTTTTGAGAATACCTGTGATTCCCAAAATAATTAGCATAGTTCTACATTAGATCCCTGACTTCCTTTTTGAGACAGACATTATTAAGTTACTTTCAATTTCCTTCATTCTTATTTGAAATTTGGTTCTTGGATTTTGCAATCTCACAATTTCATGTTTGATAATTATTTCATGTTGTCTATTATTTGGAAACTTATAGGGAATACCAAATTGTACATTAGAATCATACATTTCAGATTCATGTATCCCACATTTTCATATAAGCTTTATCTTAAGTTAGTTAAATTATTTTCAATAGGGATTTGAAAATTTTAAATCTAAAAATATCATATTAATGTTTGATTTAGTTAATTATTTTAGTTTTAACTCAGCTGAGTTGCTCACAATTGTGATTTGAAATTTGGATGTAGGATTTGAAAATCCCACATTTTTGTCAACAGGTTCTGAATCTATATTAGAAATTAATTAATATATATAAAAGTGAGTCTGTCTGTCTGGATGTAATGTCACCTCAAGTGGGCTCAAGCCGTAAGGGATTTGAATGGATTGATTTAAGTAAATTTAATTTTAAAAGTTGATTGTTAAGCCACAAGCTCAATTTGGCTCATTCTTACATTCAATCCCTTGTATGCATCTTTGAAACTATACAGCTTGAATTCAGTGGAGTGTGGTCTAAATAGTGTTAAACTGAAATATAAGTCACTCAAACCTTTTAAAACTTTTTATTTATTTACTTGATTTTTAAATTAGTTGCTAACCCCATTTAACCATATCAAAGTGACCTATCTTTGTAGATTACCCAACTCTAGAATGGGTGGATTAAAATTGGAAGAGAAGCTGCAGATTTTTAGTATATACTTATATATGAATGTATGGTTAACCTCTTTGATCAGAATTGAATTGATGATGAAAATATAGCTTGGTCACTTTAAAGCAATGATTCAAATTACAAGTATAAATATTCATTTAAAAAAAGAGATTTTAAAATGAGATGATTGGCTTGGATATTTAGAATTTATCTTTTCCAAAATAAAGTAATAAAACATTCCACTTGGATGTATCACCTGATCCAAGTGGCAGTATATTATTTCAGAGTAAACCTTGGTTGCCACGGCTTCATCTCAAAAGAACATCTGTGGAGTAAACTGGCTATGAGAGAATTATGATTCAATATAATGATTTTCATTAAAGTTAGAGGACATAGATCAATTTTCAGATGATTGCAATCAAAATAGTACCAAACATGATTGCTCTAGCTGCTCTAGATGCTGAGATATATAATTAAATGCTGGAATCGGTTTCATGTCATAATCAAAGGCTCGGACCCGATTTGATATTATCTAAATTTACTTTTAATACACACTAAAAAAACTAAAATCAATGTATCTCAGTAAATACTAAACTGTTTTTGATGTTCGATAGCTTATTTTAAAGCTTCAGAACAGCTCTACATTTTGAAGGATTTTAAAAGTCTAATATTAAATTTCAAATAATAAGTTTAGCTTTACTAAACTTAATAGTGATACTACACTTATTTAGATTTAGTTTTTATTTCTTTGTTTAAACTTGGAATATAAAACTTTAATTTTAATTATATATGATTAACAAATTAAGAAAGAATTTAAATAGAATTTAATTTAACATATGATAAGTAATCCCAGTCTAAAAATACAATAAACTATATTGAATTGATATATTGCATTTAATTTTATATCTGTCCTTGGACGAGGCAATCACCTAGTATTAAATCTTCTTTGACTGTAGTGGCTTAAGCCAGAAGCTAGTCAAGCTGGAACGAAGCATCGTTAGCTTCGCTCGCTCTTACTGAGCCCAGTAAAAAACCGTTTAAAACGGCGCAGGTTTTGCCAGAGGTCGTATCTTTTTAAGCTTTCCGGGAAAAACTTGACGCAGCCTTGCAGCAAAGTTATTGGCTTGTTCGACCACCTAATCGATTAAAACGTGACTGTGGCTTATGCCTGATGCTTAGCAGGGATTCATCATCAACTGCTTCACCGAGCCAGTGTGATTGGCCCCTGCAACTCTATTGATGGACGGAACGATGATCAGCTAAACTTAATACTAACACCGCCTGAATTAGAATTTTCGTTCTTTGCTCTCATGAGTTGCACTTTACCAGGGTATATCGCTGCGCTAAGTGAAGAAAAATAAAGTAGTTGAGTTGATATTTTATTTTTTGTGTAGATTTATCGCATTATTTCATATTTTTAAATAATATTTTTGCAAGCAAAAACCCAAACGGTTTAACCTTTTTACTTCTACATTTGTCTATGCCTAGCATTTACTTTCCTAAACCTTCTGAGAGAGCCACTTCTTCTTGGCTTAGTGAATATTATTGTCTTAAGACCAATGCCGAGCAACGAAATGATTTCAGCGCGCGTTTTTAGCTCAATATTGCTTTAAATATATAAATTTTTAAAGCATATTTTTTAGCAAAAAAGTATTTTAAAACTTTAGTGGCCCGATAAATCTTTACAAATCAATTATTACTTTTCTTAACTCAATTCATTCTTTGTTTCAAATGTATAGCTCGATCAAATTCATATCTCGATCAAAATATAACATTAATCCTCATATTCCACTGCTGAAATCTAATTTATGTTTAAATTTCTCATTTTCTGCAACCTTTTGATGTTTATACTAACTTTTGTTGCTAGGTACCCAATTTGGAAGGTTTTCTTTTGAAAGAATTTTTTTAGCCAAGGCTTATATTGCCTTAAAGCATATTGCTAAATTAGTAAGCAATCCCTTAAAGTGTTCCACATTCCCAAATCAAAAGGGTTTTTTAAAATTTCCAAAAAAAGCTATTTTTGAAAACTTTCTCCCTGGCTCCGTATCTTTATCTTGTACGTTTGATGTTTTTTAACACTTTTTAGATTTTTTGGAATCCCTTGCCAATTCAAGCATCAAGAAGGTATGTAATAAGCTTTATTTTAAACACCATGATTCATTATTGCGTTTTTAGCGATTTTGATCCATAATCATTAGATTAAAAATTTCTTTAATTTTGTTAACTCCTACTAGCTGAAGTCCCTTTTGTTGCATGTTTTAATGATTTTGAGCCCCTGCTTGCCATATAATTCGATTTCATTTAACTTGTTTTTGTATCTCAATTGACTTTTCATCCTTCAAATTTAAAAAGAAGATTGAAATTTTGTTCTTAATTACTCATTTTTGCCAATGAATCTCCAAAACAAATTTCACCCAGAAAGACACTTCGTAGGAGGATTTTCTATCTTAAACCATTCAATTTTACGTTTTTTTGCCAATTACGTTTTTTCCGAACTTGTATTTTTCCCTGTTTGGCATTTTGATGCCAAACTGCCGCTTTAAGCAACTTTTTTCCTTAGGTTAAATTCTTTAATAACGTGTCTCCTCTTATAAATCTTTGTAGCTAAATTGTTTTACTACCAGATTGTATATTTTTCTGAAATTAAAATGTCATAAGAAATCTCTCGCATAAAAAACACTATGCTCTGAAGTATGTCGTGGAAAAGACTAGAATGATTACCATTACACGTCGAATTCTAACTTTGTGTTGCTGCTGAATCACAAATGTGTAACTAGTCCTTATATCTGACTTTTTTGATAGTTAAAAGGCTACATTGCTCAACGTTTTTTCTTTCCGATCTGGAATACTGTTTGAGATTATTCTACTTTTACGTTTCGCTTATATTGTGCTTTGATCTTGAAGCAAATATTATATCAGTATTGGTATTGTGAGAAATTCCTTTATTTTGATAAAAAGCTCTGATGTTAAGTCTTCTTTAACCTCATACTTGCTATAAGTACTCAATGCACTTAGAGAAGCCGAGAAACTACGCTTAGGATGTGCTTCACATATGATTGGTTTTCTCAACTTCTCTCAATTAATAATGTATTGTGATCAAATTTCCATGAACATGATGTTAGCTAATAGCATATGTTGGTGAACAATCTATAAGAGCTTTGATCCATCTAATAAATATAAAATATGAAAATGCTTTTTGTTGAACTTTCTTGGCCTTAGAGGAGTCTTTTTTGTTTTAAGGCTGATCTTTGGTGACTAAATATAAGCCTTTGTCTCCTGTTGAGTTTATCAACCAAGTGGTCCATCTTAAGAATGCACCAGTTAATATTACATGTTATCCTGCCCAAACTTCTGAAAAAAGATAGGCAACCTAGTGCACCAGTCGGCAACTGTGGTAAGTTTGACTCCCTGGTACTTGACACTTTGTCGAGTACCAGGGAGCTGAGTGCCGCATATGTGAATCTATTAGTATTTTTAGCTTAACCAATTTTAAGCTAATTTTTACTAGTAATTTAGGGGTTTGAAACCAAAAACCAAGGTTAAATTTACTCAAACTTGACTCTGTTTAATAATTATTTTAACTAAAATACCAATTTAAGGGGCAATTTATAAGTAAATTTACTAATAGAAATGAAAAAACCTGTGTTCAACACTCTAAAACAAAAAGTGACCAGTTTGACACTTTTTAAGCCAAATTTTAATTTTGTTAATAAAATACATATGCTCTTATATAAAATTTGTTATTTACTATTATATTTTTATTATTAAAGTCCATAGCCGTCAATTAGGCTCCCAAGCACCACTATACTGGATTTAGTGGTATAGACATTAATCAAATACCCCACTTGTTTTACATTATGTTATTCCTGGGTTTGTGGATTAAAAGGTGCCACATAAATTAAGCCCAATTTATTAAGAGATTCCATATGTAATTTATAAAAAACTAAAACTTGACATCTTCTTTGTTTGACTCTATCCACTTGCCATCCAATTGGTTTCGGATTTAACTAATCAAAGGCTCAGAATTAAGGCTAAATTAATGTGACACACTATGAGCGCCACTCAACACTCACCCACTTGACACTTTAACTTGGGGATTAGTACAGAGAGCTTCTTAATATTTTAACCAACACTATGGTAAATAAGTCACTCCCAGCTCCTCACAGCAGAATATTATATCTAATAAACACATTTTCACTCATTTACTTTTTTAACTTATGTTGTGTTTTTTGTTTTTGAGCATATGAAAATGCCTTGCTTTTGGGTTAACTTTCAAACCTGTTTTAAATTTAAGCAAGTTTTATATGTAAAAAACATAGTAAATTTGATGTTTCTGCTCCACTCTGGCATACTTGACAGTGAGAATTCAGCTTTTCCCAGCTGATCAACAGTGTCAAACTTGACACTTTACTATGTTTTGATTTTTCAACTCCCAATAAAAAAATTCCACATAATATTTTTTTTATTTTTTTTGCAATTATAATCTACTACTTTTTCTGCTGCTCTCCATGTAATTTTCATATATTTTTTGATTTTTAATTATACTTTTACATTGATTTAGCACTAAGATGTTATGCTGAACCTTACATCTTTGATGCTTCATCATAAATTCACTTATTTTCTATGTTTTAACCTTTATATCTATACTTTGAGTTTCTATTTTGCTTTTATTTACTTTTTTATTTTTTTCTTGATAAATAAAACTTTATTTGAATACTTTTCATTCAACTTTTACTTTGCTTTACCTCTGTGTTTCATATCTTTCACACTATTTTATTTAAAAAACTAAGCTTTTCTTTAGACAAGATCAAACAAGAACAGCCAACAGCCCAAGCGCCAAGCCTCCAAGGGCTCCAAAGAAACTGCCTCCACTCCCAAGCGTGCCAAGAAGCCTGCAAAGGCAAAGTCTCCAACCCCATCTCCTCTCACTCCATATCCTCCTACTCCTCCCCCCTCCACCCTCATCTTCCACATCCTCTTCACCTTCCCCCAAAAATTTCTCCCATAATAAATCTGATGGTGATCTTACTGACCACTCCTTTTACCACTCAGAGGCCAACTCCAAGCCCACCAAGGAGTAACATACCAAGAAGTCAAAGGATGCCAAGGAGCTCACCTCTTCTTCTGGTAAGAAAAAGGAGGCATCCAAGCAGGCCTCAAAGAACCCTTCCCCTCCCCCTCCTGATGGCTGTTCCCCCCTCCCTCATCTGATCCCCAAGATGAGCCTGAGAAGTACTCAAAGAAGTTCAAAGCTTCTGGTCATGTGGCTTGGGATCCACTGGCCATCCACAATATTTGTAATGTGGACAGAGAGTTTAAAGTTCCCAAGTGCTTCCCCCGTTTTTTTTCCAATTATGTCCGTAAAGGGCAGCCCTGGCTACGTTGCTTATAACTACATCTTCAATTGCAACAACCAAAAGCGGCAGACCAAGAGCAAGCACTTCGTCTGTGAGGATAAGATTTGTGGGGCCTGGTTGAACACTGAGGGCTGGGAGCAATTAACGGCAGAGAAGGGGGAGCACACTTGCGAGCCCCCCAATCATCTTATAACCCAGATGTTAAAATGGTACCTTGTCCAGGTGATCCCAACATCCTCTCACCTCCAGGCATCTGATCTGGCTATAAAGGCCCTGCAGCATTTAAAACCCAACAAACTCAAGTTGGTGCCAACTCAAGAGCAGTTGGTTAAGTTCATAAGTAATAAGTGTATTGCCACCAATCCCCCTCCCCCAAGGCTTTGGACGTCCTCTTAGAGCTTACGCTCACCCATGAGCTCAAGCAGCTTCCAAGTGGGGAGCGCTTCCTCCTCCATGACAACGGGCCCGCCACCAAAGACCACATAATCTGCTACTCAACTCAACAGAACCTGATGGAGTTGAAAAGTGCTATAACCTGGCTAGTTATTGGTACCTTTGCCACTTGCCCCCAGATGTTCAAGCAGCTCTGGATGATTCATGCCCAGATTGACATCCAGGTGATTCCACTTGTGTTTGTCTTCTTCCTGGGGCCACCAAGGCCATTTACACCTGTGCTTTTACCATCCTCTGCAAAGCACTTTCCCTCCTTCCTGATAACAATAATGCCAAGAAGACCCCCCCCTACACCCGCGCCAACCCTCCTGCATCTGACAAAGACCAGGCCACCCTGGACTTGGAGGAAAAGGTAAGGCTGAGAACTCTTGGGCCTTCCATGTGCATTATGGACTTTGAGCCTGCTCAGTTCAATGCATCCAAGCAGCTGTTCAGCAGGGAGGTGCAGGGGTCCCACTTCCACTACTGCCAGGCAATTGCTTGGAATGTGCAGGCCCATGCTGAGCTAAGTAAGTTGAGCTGGAGGGATACTTCAGACACCTGCAAATTTATGCTGGCACAATTCAGTGCCTTGGCTTTTTTAAAGACAGAGCACACTGCGCAGGGGTTTGAGGTTCTCTAAAAGGATCCTTACGTAGTTAAGCACTTGGAGTTCAAGCCTTTCCTTGAGTACTTTGAGCCCCAGTGGATTGGGAAGGTTGTCACGCAGAGGCAAGGCAAGGCCCGTGCCAAGGCCAGCTGGAATGTGTACTGGGCAGCAGTGAATGGTGAGCTCAAGACCACCTCAGCGCTAGAGGCTTATCACAAACACCTCAAGGCCAACTTTGGGCTCCACCCAAAATTCAATAAGTTTTTCTCCCTTCTGCAGCACGAGCAGGAGAAAACCATCTCCAAGCTGCATGACTTGGCAAACCGCGTCCCCCCCCCACCAAGCCCACAACCCGTTCCACTCTATTCACCAAGGCTATTCAAAATGCAGCCAAGCATAATACAAGGCCTCAGAGATCAAGCAGCAGCTTGAGCTCATTGCAACTTCCCTCCTAGAAGGGGCCAAAATGAAGAAGGGGAAGAAAAGAGGAATAAACTTGCTGTCTTGCTTCTATGGTTTTAATTTTTACTTTTTAGTTTTGATCAATTAGTTTTTAGCTTTAATTTTCTATTTTTTGATTTAATTAGATAACACTGATTATTTTATGTATACATGGTAAGTTTGAGATGAATAGTTATAGTTGAAAGTGAATGAAATATCTTAATTTTTGTTAATTTCCTAATAAAACAAAAGAAATTCACATTTATACTTATATGAACTATATCAAATAAATATTAATTTTTCTTCATATTTTCTTTTTTTTGTGTTTTTGTTTATTTTTGTCTCATTGGAATTTTAATTTTTATGGTAATCAAAAATATTTTTATAATGAAGAGTGTAAATTACTTAGTAAAATGAGAAATAATTGCTTATTTCTTCTTATTCTAATTAGTTAAGATACACTTTTTATTGCATTTTTTGAGCTCTCTGGGGTCACTTTAGTATACCATAGATGTAAGGCTTATTTTTTATATTAAAAGTTTTCAGTACATCAAGATCTGTTAATTAAAAAAGTGTCAATTTCCAGTTGTCAATCAGGGAAAAAGCTGAATTCTCACTTTACTATAGTGTCAACTACCAGGGAGTCTAGCACCAGGGAGTCAAACTTACCACAGTTGCCCACCAGCATGCATTAAAGAATCCCTAGTCTTCCATAATAAATCTTGCTTTGCAATAGTTTTGAATGTGAGCTTTTCTGGCCAGATGTAAAGTTGTGGTTTTTTCAAAGCATAAATCAAGAATCAAGTCTTATCAAGTATCTCTTTTCTAGGCTGTTTTTCTGTCTTTCAATTGTTTTGGCTCCGCAGTTTCATATTTTTTATTATCACAAAGTGTTGGTTTCTGGCTTTGGTAATATCTTGTTGCTTAATTGTATTGCTTGCTTTTGCATAATATGGATGTAGGACTTTGCATAAGTTATGCTACTAGTGATAATAGCCCTAAGTCTTTACTTTTCAATTAAAGATAATATCTAAGATTGGCAATGTAAAATATGAAGTAAGTAAAAGCATGTCCTTGTTAAAGAAAAAAGTATGTTATATACTTGATTGGCTGAAAAATAGATGCAGAGGTATTGCTATCAACTTCATCATTGAATGAAAAACACTTTCATATTTGATATTTGTTGCTTTCATCTGTTCTTTTGGCATATATGACAATCTGTACAATCCAGCGGTAAAAGGGAATGAGAAATATCCATAGAAGACAATTAAATTGTAGCAATCTATTTTTTTCATTAGCTACTTGTCTTTAAACCTGTTTCATGTGAGAACTAATAGCTTAAACAAAGTACTCTACATTAAATAACAATCAATACATTAATTTTGTCTGATCTAACAGGACTGCAATTACAAATAGAATTTGCATTGATATCAAGCTTATCCATTATATCTTATCAATCATTTGTATGTGTTTCAGTCTACAAAAACAATCTTTACTGTATCCTTTTCAAAAAATTTACTTTGTTAGTTTTTTCTGAAGCTATCTGGGCTGGCCTAGTACATAAAGCCCAAATCAACACCTACTTTATTCCCTTTAAACACTCGGTATTACAGACAATAAAAGTTTTAAATATGATCCTACTTGAAGATTCTAAATCCTTTTCTACAATCTTAGAGAGATTCAACAAAATATATGATGAGTTTGTATTGTAGGGAAGCAAAATATCAAGAAGATATCTATTTTTATCAGATAGATTATTTTCTTCAGTAGCAATTTGAAAAGGCGTGTTGGGCAAGGGTATTATGAAAAGCTATATAATATTCCTGCCATCAAATTATATCAAATTTCCGAGGCTACCAGAATGGGTAAATTGGGGACCAGAAAGACTTCTTATTTGGTAACCTTAAAAAGTCAAACATTCAGAATGTAGCATAATTCATGATAAAATCCTAAAAAATAAGTTGGCTTTTTTCACAGTTTTACCTAAAGCTTTAAAATAAGACAAGTATATGTTTCTTGAAAGTATATAAAACATGATAAAGGGAAAAATCAAGAAGATAATTGCCGTAACTGTGCTGTTTTAGCAGAGTTACAAGGGGAAAATATTTAGAAACTAGATAATAATCTTTATTGAGAGATAGTGATTATATAGTCATTGTGAATCAAGGATAACAGGAACATGATTGTTTTGATCACACAGTTGGATGGTGAAGGGGGTGGCTTAATACTGGTAATAAGTCAAGCGCCAAAACAAGGTATCCACCATAAGGGATCATCATTTGTTCATGTTGTTGGATTTGGCAATTCAAGTTGAATTCCTAGTATGGCTTTGAGTGGCCGGGTAATTGGATTGCAGGTCACAAACCTGCTTGCTTGGAACCTTGCTGGAAGGTCAAGCCTGATGTTGCAACATAATGATACTTTATTTGATGTAAAGATAGAACTTTATATAGTATCATGAGAAGCTACATACTGTCCATGTACGTCATGATAGTCATGAGGCTTATACAAGTGATTTTTCCTCTTAATTCACAGGGCTTGTTTAAGTTAAGTTCTGCTTAGGATTTTAAATATTTGATCCCTGTAATAAATGGCTGAATGATATTAGTGCCACCAACTTACTTATTAGTTAGGAAATCATTCAGTGAGTTGCTCGGGGAATTAATTCCCTGAGAGGGAGTAATTGAAGATGTTGTGACATACATTATGACAGTTGCCCTTTGATTGCGGGTGATAGGGGCTACTGATTGGGTTCTGAATACCATTCTAAATAAGATAAAGTTTGATGTTTTCAGAGGTAGGTTCTCCCCTCCATTTGTAATCATGATTTCAGGCTTCCAAGTTTGATAATTATCTCTTGCCAATAAATTGTCTCACACCATTGCCTTTGTATCCTTGGCCGCTTGTGCCACAGATAATTTTATTGCATAGTCAATGATTGTTATCATTTACTTCTTCTTTTGCCACCAGAAATTAGTCTTGCAGTATCCAGTGCCCATAATTTACTATATTGAGTGAAGAATACAAGAGCTACATAATTTAGTGATGATTTAGATTTAGTGCGTTTTTCAAATGTATCCTAATGTTAAAGGACATCCTAAAGTCATTCAACATATTTGGCTACCAGCACAAGCCTGAGGTATTTCTACAGTTTTCAGCTGTGGTTGTTTCCTAAGCCTCAGTTATAACAAAGGTAGTGTTAATATCTTGTGTTGACAGAATATAAGACCCTGTATTGCCACTAGGAAGGATGCAATGTAGCATGCCATAGACATTTTTGAGCAGATGCTTGTTCTTGATGCTTTTTTCTTGAGTGCTCCATGTGATGCTAGGTAGAAAGCTCAATTAGATATATCATATTATTGACATGAGCCAACCAGGGTCTTTTCTACTAGTACAGGATAATTTTTTAATATAGCCTTATAGGGTATCTGCCATGAGCAATTATTTTCTTTAATTATATATAATAATCATTGTATGACATTGTACTGTACACATTTTTTGGCTTGCCTTATTTAGAGGTGATGCTGCTTTTAAAGAGCATCAGTGATTTGGGGCTAGTCAACGCTTTGATTATCTGTTATTTTTTAGTCAGCTACGCCATTTTGTTAGACAATGGGCAGTTGATATCAATATTTTATTGTAAAGAAGATATATTTATCCATTATCTGAGAGTTTTCCTGAATCATATACAACTTGGAGGAAATCTTTGTCTGTTGTCTGCACTCTAAGTTCTCCCCAACAGTGTAGTCAGGAGCATCTTTTTTCAGTCCATTGGCTTCTTTGCAGCTAGGGTACTGGAGGACAGGTACCTTGACCATTTGTTTCTTTATCTTGCATAAAGGCTGTTATTGTAACGGGGTTCCAGACAAACTTGGACATCTTACCAGTGGTGCAGATATCATGCTGGTCTATACTCCCCAATCTGGAATGTTTGTTCTGACATACACAATAATCCCATCACAGTTCCAATATTAGATAAGACAATGGATTAAATATCTAGATGTAAAAAGATGAAACAATCAAACAATTGCACAAAGTTTTATCACACTCAAATTTCCTCCATTGTTATCAAATTAACTACAAATTCAAATGTGGTAATAAGTAGCTGCATTGATTGTGCACATGTTCCAACAAAAGGAATTCAAGATTTGGCACCAATTAGTTACTATAATCACCATTCTTATTTAGGATTACTGTGTGAAAAAGGTCGTTCTGTTGGCTATTAATCCTATCACCATCCTTGTGGCCCAAGAATAGCCTATTAATTTTTCTCTAGCCAACCATAACATACCTTCTGTTATATATAATCTACAATAGCTACTTCCAAATAAACAGTTTTGTAAAATTATCTTCCTTTCTTCTATCCTTTATTGGCTATCACTTTACCACACACAGGTAGAGTGTTGAGAAATAAGATATTTTGCTAAATATCAGCAAGATATTACTACCCCTATCTACAATTACACAACAGATCCCCATGAAAGTACATAGTTTGCTCTTATTTCAAAGTGCTGGCATGTCATTTATGTCTTTCTGTCAGGGATCCAGTCTTGGGTGGCTGGCCTGTTGTTTTCAGGGGCAACTTGGGCCGGGTTTTTTGCGGGCAATGCCCGCCACAAGAGGGGAGCTAACTTTAAAAGGTAGGAGGCAGACTTCCACACCCAAGACCACAGGTCGGCAGCCGGGATTATAGTGTCAATCACCCCTGTGAGGGTAATGTACACAATCCCAAACAGCTTGCCATAATGGTTGGTTGGGAGGTTGGGTGAGGAAATGGGCATGGGTTTTGGGGTTACAGGCGGTTCCATGGACAGGTCGTAAGCAGGAAGATAGTTCAATTTCCCTCTGAACAGCTTGGGTGTTGAAAATATCTACAGGCCTTGTTGGTTGTATCTAACTGTGGATTGTATGTGGGCCAGGGGATCAAGTTCAAGTATCTTTTCCGGTGTGTATTCTTTGTATTCAGACTTCAGAGGGTAGTTTGTAAAATGGACGGGTCCAAAGGGTACACCAGAAGGACAGAAAACAGCAGGCGGTGGGGCAGGTGGGCCAGGAGATCTTGCACAGAATTGGTAGAAAGCAAATATAAAACAAGAAAATAGCTGTATGAGCCAAATTAACATAACCTTTATTCAAAAACGGCAATAAGTTTGGAGTGCAGGGTCCTTGGATCTATATAGTACCCCCCCCCAAAACTTAACATTTTCTATGGGGGTTCATCAGGGCATTGGGAAGGCCAGGGCTGGGGGAACTGGGTGCTTGGGTCCAAAGGCAGCAAAATGGCACTTGGCCCAGGAGTTCTTTCATTGGGCAGGAATCTTTATTTGGCTGCCTGATTATCTTGCTTTAGTGTTGAGGTCATGGGACCGGGTTGCGGGCCCATGCCTCTTTCCTGGGTTGGTTCTTGATTGGTTACTGGTGTAGACTTTGAGTTTATGAAGCTAATAGTTGCCAAATAAGTACCTCCACTAGGCGCTGTGATTAATACTCCATTTGGTGCAATGTTTCTTTGGTTTGTCTCTTTTTAACGCATGGGCAATACGTTTGTTATCAGCTTGTGGGGGCTTGATCCCAGAAAAACGCGGGCAGGCAGTCCCGCAGTCCACAGGCCCAGTGGCCCAAAGGAATCCAGGTTCAGGGTTTGATTCCTGCTCCCGGGCCTGGGTTTCTAGAGAGGAAGAATTTTCAATCCTGACACTTTCAACTTTTCAGGATCATAATCTAATATTTCCATGCTGAGGATGTGGCCCAGAAAGTGTAACTTGTTGGAGAGGGACTCACACTTGGATGATTTGAAGACTGATTGATTGCCTTTTAACTTTGGGAGTGCTATGCCAACATCTTTCCTGTTTGTTCTTTAGCTTGGCTGTAGACAATTATATTATCTAGATAAACTATTATGTGGTTTCTAATAAGCTCTTTGAACACTTCATCCATGGACGTAACATAAGTGGCGGATCATTGGCCATGTCAAAGTTTAGTGCTACACATCTGAAGGGACCATACTTGGTTCTGGGTACCATTTTGGGATAATATCATATCCAACAGTTATGTCTATCTTAATGAATAAATGTGTCCTCTCAGAGGCATCAAAAAGGTTGTTAATCAGAGGTAGAATATTACTGTTCTCAATTGTAGCTTCATTAGGTACTCATAGTTGATGCCAAGGTGCAATCCTCCATCTTTTTTAGCTTCAAAGAAGAAAGCTGCGCCAAAGAGAGACTTAAATGGTCAAATGAGCCCCTTTTCTAGCACCTCATCCAGGTAAGAGTTTATTACATATTCTTCTTTTGAAATTAAGTGATAAATTGGGATGCTTTTGGTACACTTCCTTTCAGGTTTATTTTCTGTTAGATAACTCTGTCAGGTGGCAGACCTGGCAGTTTCTCCTGGAATACTGATGGGAACTCTTGGAGAAGTTGTTGATTATTGGGTCCTGTTTCAGTGAGACTTTCTCATTTTTGAAATGATTGGTGCTGTATGAGCAGGTATTCCAGTCAATCTTACTATTGTTTTTTCCCTCTCCTTCTTTGGTACTTGTTCCCAATCAACACATGGTTTTTTGTTCTCATCTAGCTGAGTTATAGCTCCACATTGTATTCAGGTATGTATATCATTAGGCTGCCTAAGATGGTTTAAACGTCTCTATTTGTGCCCAAAAATAGTTGGGCTTCTCTGATGACTAGGTTACCTCTATTGTCTGCCATAATCACGCATTTACATTGCTCTTAGCAGTAGGTTTTTTATAAGGTTAAAAAGTTTCTTGTCAACAGGGGCTGATCTTCTCCACTTTTGAATAACACTGTGCCTTGATATCATTAAACACAGAAATGATAGGTGTGCAGCTCACTTCCAGTATGAGCAGCAAACAGTATGTCATTATTGAAGGGTATTGTGATCATGCTAAATGGATCCAAAGCCTAGTTTCTGTAAAGTCTTGTTGTTCAGGTGAGGGTGGCTTTCCTAAGAACACCTCTTCCCTTTTCCTATATCAGGTATCCCATCAGTGCTATGCATGCCAGTGTCTTGAGCACTGCAGGTTCCTCCTCTGGGATTGGATTTGCTTGTGTGAAGGGTCTGCTGGTTGGAGCAATTTTCATTTTGTTTTGTGCCCCCTTGAGTTTTAAAGTCTGGTATATACCATATACTTTTGGTGCTTCACATTTTTTTTGGAAGATTTTCTGAAGGTTGGTAAAGTTGTTCATCTCAAGGTGTCACATAGTGTTAGATGGGAGATCATCATGAAAGTTGGCATGGATAGAGGGGTGATCAGATCTCATTTAACTGATTGTTCTGCTGTGGATGTCTTTGCAGGTTGTAATATACTCATCAATGTAATGGTTATTTTGAATTTCTTGAGCTCCAGATCAATAATTGTTTCAGTGTTTTTGGGTGGAAACATGTCAATAAAGACCTCATTGAAGTGGTTCCAGGTCCCACTCTGATTTGGGTTAGCCTTAAACTATCCACCTACAAACTTGGTGATGATCCCAGTTATTCTGAGCCATATATCACTTGCCTGGAGTCTTTGGGATGACTGACTTGAGAGAAGTTTTTTAGTGTGTTCTTGATTCAGAGTGTGACATTTTCTTGGTATAGGCCTGAAAATCCCTATATATGTGGAGCAAAGAAGTTGGAAAATTACAGAAGATGTCTTGGTTCTTTCCTGTTGGTTGATTTAATGTTCATCTAGAAGTTAGGTAGTTGAACTTTTTGATAGGTATGAGAGAATTTATGAAGATGATTTATTATGTGAGGATGTATTGTTTTTACTTGTAGGTCCTCCAGACAGTTTAGAGTGCCATTTCATGTGGTTTTTCTTTGGAAATTATTTTCTAAAGTAAAGAAAGCATGTATATCCTAATTCTTCTACCACTGTTTAGTATATACCTCTGAGGAGTAGTTAATATGAAATTAGAGGTAGAAATTAAGAAGATAACTATATATTTGTTAGATATATAGTAAGAGAGTTATATAGTGAAAAGAGCCACATAGTGTCTATGCAGATCATGGCAACCATGAGGTTTTTATAAGACCTTGATCCTTTTGGAACTCAAATGTTTGATCCTAGTGTGATATCTGGATTTTGTGCTTAGGCAATCTTTTCTTGGCAACTGAGTCATTTCTTGGAATGATTTCCTGAGAGGGAGCAATCAAGGATGGGGTGGCACAAGTATGCTTTCAAACTGGTACATCTCTTGACATCTGTATTGTCTTTCTTTTAAATACCTGGGCGGAACTTCCCTTTCAGATAAATGATGGTCACCCTGCAAGAGATGGCTTGACCTTTTGCTTTCTGTGAGCAACAGAGTCATATGGGTTGATAGAAGTTACTAGGCTGTGCATTGAAACAATATGGCGCGATTTTTTAAAAGTGTGCCGGTAGATTAAATATTGATATTAATTATTATATATAATAGGGTTTAGGGCATCAGATGGGCTAAACAAGTTTTTATAAAGCAATAAGAATTGTCCTATTATTTTTTGTGCCTGCCGTAGAAGGCAGCTTAAATAAAGTGATATATCTTTAGATTATTGGAATAGTCGGTTTTAATTTATTATTGGTTTATGATTTCTATTAGTTTAAATGTATTTTATGTCAAAACAATAACGACATGATATTAATTTAAGGATAGTAGTCTTTGGTTAATAAAGAATTTAAAGGAAGTGGGTTTTGCTGGTAGTATTTGAATTAAATCGAGTAAATGGATCAAGTGTTAGCAAAATTAAATATTTGTAATTGTAATGGTTTGTAGCGAGTTAATGCCTGCCTATGAGGCTGTTAAATTTACCACTTGCTTGGACTATCAAACAGATTGTTACGAAATAGAACAGGGTGTTTGGTAAACAATAATCAAAAATTGCCTTGCTGAAAAAGGAGCTTCTAAGCATGTCGTGATGCTGAATTTGATTTGTCATCAAATATCAAATATTAACACATTTCTGAAACCACTATATAAACCCCAATCTATTGCAATAAAGCACACTCTATTATTTCTTAAATATCACAAATCTGTAATTCGGCATTACAGAAAATTGGAGGTTACACCTTACTTACAACCTCTTGTTGTTGATTGATTGATTGTTGTTGAAAGTATAAATGTCTACTCCGTCCTGCCCCTCTGCCGCCCCACCTGGTCTGTCACCTACTACTGTGGTTACAACCTGCAACTCTCAAGCTGCTTTCAAGTTCTGGGCTTCACAAACTGTTGGCACATTTAGTGGTAAAGGATTTAGAGCTTGGTTCTATTACTTTGAGGACTATTGTGACACCTTTAGCCTTTTGGATGCAGCCAGACTCAAAGAAGTTGGTTCTAAACTTTGTTACGATGCCCACATCTGGCATCAAGATATGCTCTTTGACACTTGGGAAGAATGGAAGGTGGAAGCCAAGAAGAAATTCATTGGCCACAAACCTGAGCCTCAACACCTCTTGATTCAAATCAAGATCAGCCAGTTCTCAGCCCTCCAACCTTTTATTGTTAAGTTCCAAGAGTACACTAACAAGGTACTTGTGTAACAAACAAAAGGGTTCTTGGGTACTGAGCGCAAGCTACTCATTGACAACTTCCACAGCTTGGTGGGCATACCTACTTCTGAGAAGGCCCTTAAGCCAGAATATACAGGGCTTATCTGTAAAGCCAACCCCTCAACATTGGAGGAAGCATACAACCTGGTGCGCAAGAACTACTCAATTTACGTAGAGAGAGGAAGATGAAGACGTCAAGGCTACGTCAAAATGGAACCCCTTTGCAGTGGAAGAAAAGAAAAAGGAACCATCTTTGGTAGAAACACTTGAGGCCAAGATCAAAGAGATTCAAAACCGCTTTGAAGCCATCTATCTTGCCAATGAACACCCTTCCAGAGTTACTGGTTACAGACAAGCGCAACAGAATGCTCCTTTCACTGGCAATTGCTACAATTGCAACAAACAAGGGCATAAGTCAGAAAGATGCACTGCTCCTTTCTCTATCTGCAAGGGCACTGACCAAAGTAACTACAGCTGTGCCCACTGCATCTGTACCAATGTGCAGCGCCCCATAGCAGTAATGATGTCTGAACAGTTTTATCAAACTGAGAAACGACCCCTCTCTACACCCAAGGGTGTCTCTCCTTTGAATAAAAAGACAAATTCTGATTACATTATTGACCACAATGGCCCTGCCCTCTCTCCTTCGATTAAACCCAGACACATAAGATCTCACACCCCATCTCCTGACCAAGACTACACACCCCCACCCTTGAAACGCCATGAGAGAGAAGCAAACCCCTCACCCAAAGAACTCCCAATTGGCAGTGAAAGCCTCACTACACCAGAAAGTCAAGCCACAACTGAATTAATTGATGAGATCTACAAGGAAGGCACCCATGCACCACCCACTACACCCTCACTCCCCACACCACCACCCACAGTCTGTGACAGCAGATGGAACCCTGAACACCCCAACCCATTTGCCCCACTCAAAGAACAACTTGACTTCAACGACCCGTTGTTGGCTGAAGAGGACCCAAGATACAACTTGGTCACTGTTGAAACAGCGCCAGAATCCCCAACAACTCAAGCTTGCACTAACAATAGTGTTGAGCTCAATTTGGAAATTCCCTTTGAATTTCCCACTGGAGATGATTCCCTGGACACATCATCAATTGTAGCAAATGCAACAAACAGAATGACTCACACAGATGATGATTACATGGAAACTGACAGTATTTACAATAACACACCAATGGAGACATTATCATTGGTTGAAGTAGCTGCCATAAACAATTCACCAATGGAGACATCACCATTAGTGAGAGCAGGATTGGCTGTAAACCCACCCATGGACACAACAACCCCTTGGGAGACAGAAGTGAATTGCAATTCACCTATGGACACATTCAACACTCCTATGGATAAAGAATTAATGGGTAATTGTAAATCAAACCTACCAATGAACACAGAAGAACCAGAGATTAATGACAACTACAAATCAATAGTCCCAGGAATCTCAAAACATCCATTGGAAGCAGACACTCTAAAAATTGAAAAATTAAATAAGGCAATATCAATTGACAAACTGTTTGAGGATACCTTGATCACAATTTCATTGGCTGATCTATTCTGAGAGAGTCCAACACTACATCAGAAAGCCCACAAAGCGGTCTCAGCTTTACAACCCCATAGGAGAGAAGAATTATTCTTGGCTGGCACCGGAGCTCCAAGAACAGAAGGCACCGTCAATGGACGCATGACACACGTCATCCTAGACGGGGGCGCCTATAGCAATTTAATAACAGTTAAATTTCTAGAAAGCTTACCTGATGTCACCATTGCTCCATCTGATATAACGTTCATCATGGCTGATGGAAGCAAAAAATTCTGTCTTGGCGTGGCAAAAGGACTGAAACTATGGATAGGAGGCGCGGAGATAGAGATTGATGCTGCAATCTTCAATCATCACAACTATACACTACTGACGAGAAGACAAACAATGACCGAATTGGGCATCACCACCCAATACGCAGGCAACAATTGGACAATTGAATACAACAATTTTAAAAGTCTAACTATACGTCATCTTTGACACCCCCCAGATCACAGAATTCCTGTGTGAACCTATCAAAACAAATATTAGTAAAAATGAATAGCTAACAAACAATTAAAAGTCCCAACTAGTTGAAGTCATAGAGCCATATGACTCCAACATAGTGGGGGACTCAGATGACTTACCAGAAGCTTTGGGCTTTGAACACAAAATTGACACAGTAAACACACGCCCTATCATGTCCAGGTTCTATTGACTACCACAATCTAAAGAGGAATTTGTTAAAAATGAAATAAACAGATTGCTAAAACAAGGTTTAATCAAACCTAGCTCCTCACCTTGGGCCTCCCCGCTGGTAGTCATTCCTAATAAAGGAGGAAAGCAAAGGATGTGCGTCAACTATATCCCTTTAAACAAGGTTACTATATGTGACAATTACCCATTACCTCGTATCTCTGACATCCTGGCTTCCTTTGGAGGAGCCAAATGGTTCTCCAATATTGATCTCTTCAGTGGTTTCCACCAAATCCTGGTACACAAAGAAGACCAACCTAAAACTGCATTTGTTAGTAAATGGGGTTAATTCAAATATACCAGGATGCCCTTTGGACTAAAAGGCGCACCACGTACATTCCAAAGGATCATGAACAACGTGTTCTCTAGCCTCATTGGCAATTTTGTAGCTGTCTACTTGGACAATATCACTATCTATTCAAAAACCTTTGGAGAACATCTGGAACATCTAAAAATCTGTTTAGATAGAATAAAGAAAACCAATCTTAGCGTCAACACAGAGAAATCAATTCTTGCAGTGAAAGAACTTAAACTCCTTGGACACACTGTTGACAAAGAAGGCAAACACCCAGACCAGACAAGACAAAAGCAATAAGCAACTGGCCAAAACCTACAAATGCAAGCCAGGTTAGATAATTCTTAGGGGTTGTTGGGTATTACCATCAATTCATACCCAACTACAGCAACATTGCAGCACCGCTGTTCAACCAAACACACAAGGACAGGGAATTCCAGTGGGGACTAGAAGAGAACAATGCATTTAATCAACTAAAAAAGGCTATTACCTCAGACAGTGTACTCATCTACCCTGACTTCAACAAGAAGTTTCACATCTTCTCAGATGCTTGCAAGGATGCAATAGGAGCCGTACTGTGTCAAGACGTAGAAGGGACCTTCAAACCTATAGAGTATATTTCAAAGAAATTCATTGATGCTGAATACCACTATTGCATATACAATAAAGAAGTACTGGAAGTCGTCAGAGCCCTAGATAAATTCCGTTATTACATATTGGGACACCCACTTACCATACACACAGACAACATTGCCGTGCAATTCATAGCAGACAACCTAGGAACAAACTCAAGAAGAATAAGTTGGTTCACTGACCTTATTGACTATGACTTTGACATTCAAAATGTCCCAGGGAAAAAGAACCCTGTATCCAACGGTCTGTCCAGGCAGTTCTCACTACTTACCAAGATGTCAAACTACAAAACAAACTTACAAAAGTTTTTAAACACTGCCACCTCAAAGCTGAAATTGAATTCCAAAGATGAATCCAAGGAATTCATAGCAAAGTCCCTAAAATTCACATTAGTAAACGACAACGTATTTAGAAAGACGGATGATGGTCTGCGACTAGTACCTGCTAAGAACAAAAGGGCAAAGATACTCACAGAAGCACACAAAGGAAATGGACATTTTGGTCAACGCGCTACCATGGAACAACTTAAAGAATCCTACTGGTGGCCAAGGATGTACAGTGAGGCCATTGAGCACGTAGAAAGATTCCAAGCCTGCCAAAGGTTTATTAAGAAGATTGAACACTCAAAACCAATCTTACCTATTGTTGTGGAAAAGATGTTTGACCTCTGGGGCATCGACTTCTTGGGACCCCTACCAACATCTAAACATGGGAATAAGTATGTGTTAGTAGCAATATAATATTACTCAAGATGGCCAGTAGCAGTGGCTTACCCAGACAAC
This sequence comes from Entomophthora muscae, assembly GCA_014839935.2. NCBI lineage: Eukaryota > Fungi > Entomophthoromycota > Entomophthoromycetes > Entomophthorales > Entomophthoraceae > Entomophthora > Entomophthora muscae. Next base: position 505,199 of record QTSX02006404.1, read on the forward strand.
ACAGCACTTACCGCAGCTAAATTCTTATACGAAGAAATTATGTTGCAATTTGGCTCACCATCAACGATACTGACAGACCAAGGACCTCACTTCCGAAATCAAATGATAGCAGACCTAACAAAATTGGTTAGTATTAAACATAGGTTCTCAACGGCTTACAATCCACGCTGCAATGGACTTACCAAAAGATTCAACAAAACACTGGTACAAACCTTGGAAAAGTCCACCAAATACCAACCTAGCACATGGGAAGACACATTACCTGTAGCATTATGGCATTACAGAACGAAAGTACACACAACAACACAATTAGCACCATTTGAAGTGATGTACGGCGTGAAACCACCAACTACTATACCTAGAATCTTACCTGAAAAAGACGACGCAACCAACTACAGGCAAGTAGTCAGAGCCAAATCTGTGACTGCCATCAAAGAAAAGGCTAGAAGAACAAGAGAGACACAAGAAGAGATGCACTTCAACTTACCTATATTCCGAATTGGTCAACACATTTTTAAATTAAAGAATAGCTTAGTAAACAGCCATTCGGGGAAGTTCAATACCAAGTGGACAGGACCCTTCACCATCTACCGACTAAGCAATAACAACAATTATCACCTCGAGAATCATGAAGGCGTCAGATTCGCACAACCAATCAATGGCGCGCAGCTGAAAACATACCACAAATAATTTAGTGGCAAAGTGTGATGCCGAATTCGTCATCGAATATCAAATATTAACACATTTCTGAAACCACTATATAAACCCCAATCTATCGCAATAAAGCACACTCTATTATTTCTTAAATATCACAAATCTGTAATTCAGCATTACAATGTGGGATCGAGGAGAGGGTGGCGTGTTTCAAGCTTTTGACTTATAAAAAATGGCGTGTTTCAAGCTGACACTTGACCAATGATACTTGCGTGTGATGTAATCATAAGCATGATAACAACTCGGCATAATGCCGTTTAATCCAAAAAGAAATTGCGATTAATCGAACGTGTGGCTGGAGGTTTTACGTTATATTAAGGTGTCTGGCGTTTCTTACTCTTCAATCCTGATTTGACTTGATCAGTACGCCACAGCAGGATGTCTAATCCGATCGTTTAAATCCATTGCACATGGCTATCAGTAGCGAAGCATGCACTGGAAATGGGGCAGTGCCCACCTCAAGGCTGGAATTGTTATGATCCGAACCAAGAGTCCCTGCGTGAATAATGGATTTACAAAATATCGGCGTAGGGCTGAGCAGGCTTTGTTCTGGGGCCTTGAACCCCTTCTCCATAAGCAGCCGTTAAAGCCCATGTAATCAAAACTGAAAAGTTATCTGGGATAGACAGACGATCTCCAGCTGGCGTGAGATTGAGATGCTCGAATGATCGTCATCCGCTTACTTCCTTGACCAAGTTTGGAAGTGTTAGTCTAACCGTAAGTTGCCACTTTGATCAACTTATTACCAGGCACAGCCCATTATATATTGTACTGCGTTTGAAGGGATTTATATATTGGATACGTTCCTTTCAGAATACTTACTCTTTGCAACCAATCCCAATTTACAGCTACTAGAGCAGAAGTAACCTACCACTTTCTACTTTATTTTTTATATGTGCTGCTCGTCTATTTCTTCTTGACTCTTGCTTTAGGCTCTGCTTCCTATTAACCTTCATAGAGTTACCTTTAACCCCATCCCCATATTATCATCTTGTTAGTTTAGAATAAGCATTTGCCTTTTAATCACAACTCATCTGTTTTCCGGATTCGAGTCAAAGGGCGCAATAAATCTTGTTATAAGCATGTTTTTGGTGCTGAGTAGCATATTTAATTTAATGCTTGTTGCTTTTATGCTTAATAATTGTTTCTTCTTTTAAATCGCAATCTTTTTTCACGTCTGCAGAAGCCTGCTCTTGTATAGCTATTTTATTGCTACTGTATTTGCGTTCCTCCACTATCCCGGCATATCGGTAACCCTAGGCGTCCACTTGGATATTTCTTTCAACTCGAGCCTGTTAACATAGACTACGAATTTAACCACCCAAAAATACCGCTCACCTCAGCAAATTCCCAAGCCGCGCTTTTATTACGTAAATATTTCAAATTGGTAGCATATATAGGCTGCCTATAGAACCTTGGCCTGGTCCACCAATTTAATTAATTATTAGCAGACACACAAAAAACTCTTAAAATTTACAATTTAAAACTGCTTTTAATCCAAGTATTGTTCCTAAAATATTATTACTCTGTAATTAGATTTCCTTTGAAGCCATACTTAACTTTGTAACTACTTGCCACACAAAGCTAAAAACATGGGAAAGCACATGGCTCCGGCCTTTATTATCCAGCTATATGAGTAATCATACAAATTACCTTTTATTTTAACATCTAGCATTATCTCAGAACAAATATACAAGGACATCATAACCTGGGATCACTCTCTCGCTGAAGTGAGAATCTCCAATGTTGCCAGGTTTGAGAAAGAAGTCCTGTCTAAACACTTCAAGAACAAGGACTTCAGATCCTTCTTTCGCCAGTTAGCAGTAAGAACCTAATTAGACCTTTCTCACCCCTTAGCTTTATGAGTTTGTCAGAACATCTGATGGAAGAAAGACCCGGGGAATGGGCTTGGATACCCACTGCTCATTTGCTCATTGCTTCTTCAGCCCTCTCCGACCCTCAGATATCCACCTAATCAGACGCTGCAAGAACTATAACTACCGTCCCAAAAGGCAGAGACCCAGAGCTATGCTCAGCGAACTGCCCTCCTCCAGGCTAAGCGTAGACTTTACTGATCTCAACTAAGCTAACTCTGGTCTCAGATATAACTATTACCTGAAATCTCTTTCTATCTAAATTATAGTTATATAAACAACTTGATACTCAAAGTGAACTTTAAACATTATCACCTTTTAGAGGAATAAATAGAAGACAATAATCAAAAGATTTTCTGTCTACATAGTAAATAAACTTTTAAGCCGCTTCTGCAAGCTGATAGGCAGCTTTGAGAAGCTTTGCTTTGTAGAGAAAGGCATAGCTTTATAAAATAAAGCCATCTGCTGTCTAAATCAAGTAGGAAATACCATATCCAGGATAAAGATATATGCTTAGCTTCCCATGTAGTATTAAAAAATATAGAGAGTCCTAATTGAATAATATGAGATGATAAGGTGGGTATCTTGACTGAAATTGGGGAGTATCAATCACCTTGAGTGTTTGGGGGCTTGAACAACCCTATTATTTAAACACCTATTTTAAGCTTAAAAGGGAATACACCTATATATCACAAGAATTATCTCTATCAGCCCTTTTAACCCCAAATTAATGCCAAAACTGCATCCTCAATCTCTGCAGAGCCCTCAACCTAACTGAAGACTAGATTGACTAGTACTCACCCTAAGCCCAACCCCTTTTTTTTCTAGTAACCTAACTCTGACATCACCATGCTCAATTCAAAAAATAACTTTGCTTTGTGATGGCTAGAATCATGTCATAGTATCAGGTGTATGCCCACAGCAGAGAAGGTGCTGGAACCGATTCAGGTATCACATGGCTCAATCTGATATTAGCTTGAAGCCACAACATACCAAGCCAGGCTAATCAGCTACTTCATATGGCAAACAGGTTTCAAAGAAGTGTCTGGCTAATCTGCTTCAACAATAGTGCCTCTGCTAGGAGGACTGTGGTGATCCACACAAGGAGCTATTTTGCAGGCCTGGGCTGACATTGGCCAAACCAAGATCATATGCCCAAGTCAGGTAAACATTGGTTGGTTTACTGATATATCTACCTTTGGTGAGCAGATAGCAGTGGTTTATGTCTTGATATGATGATGGGGTGGTTTCTGGCCGGTGCTTTGGAAGGGTAGAGGAGTTGTGACTTCCCTGGGATGAATATGTTGAAGTAGCACTGAAATCCTGATCCCAACTGGGGTGGGGATCCATGAGGTGATCCACATGTGTGCTGTTTTGAAGGCAAGGGCTGATTTGGCTTCAAATAAAGATGATATGCTGAAGAGTGACAATGTGTGGTTAGCTGGTGACGCTGTAAACTAGTAGGTAACATAGGGCTACTAGGGGTAAGTAAGGTGACCCTAGTAGGTAACATAGGACCACTAGGGTAAGTGAGGTGAGCCTAGTAGTTAACATGGTCTACTAGGGTAAGTAAGGCCCGCCTGGTAGGTAACATAGGACTACCAGGGGCAGATGTTGCCTCCACCCAGCAGAAGATATTGGCTGCTTTGAGGCTATAGTGCTTTGACCCGCAGGAAACTGTGGCTGCAAAAGGGTGAAGACTAAAATAGCAAGCAGGGAACTTTGTCTATCTGGGGGGAGTAGGTTTTGGACCCCTGGCGGGTAAAGAAGGCTGCCAGGGAGGGGGAAGAGCTCTGAGGGCTCCACATATCCTAATACACTTACAGGAGGTCTGTGAGCAAGCACCCTACCTAACGGACTGGTAGGGTGTCCTCGTTTATACCCCTATGGGAGCTTTGGGGAAACCCAAGGTGAGCATTGGAGGGTATAGATTTGCTCAGGGATGTCAACAAGGCGGCTTGCTTGGGGAAGCAAGCTGCAGAACTTGGTGTGATCAGGCCTCTGGGAAGTAGAGCTGATTACTCTGCGACTGAAAGCCCAGACTTAATCACCTGGGTTAGTAAAGACAACACATAGACATTGATCTATGGTTGAATGGCCTAAGTGGACTGCCACTTGCAAGGGCCCAGTCAAACGCCAGTTCAATTTAGACTCATGCCTGGGTCTACAAGTTCTGGTAATGGGGGCTGAGATAAAGAGCCAAGGTGGTTCACAGAATTAACAGAGAAAACTAGCAAGAGGGACTTTTTGGTCACAGTGAAGGCTAGTTGATGGACTGTTAATTCATATTGAATGGAATGAACCAATATGGTTCAGTGTGTAGAAGGAACAAAGAAGGTTCCTAGTGAGGATTTGTTAAGGAATTGATTGAGGATAAGTGAAAGGACAAGAAGATTATGATGCAGGACTAGCTGATCATAGAGCAGGATGGCCAAAGAACCAGAAGTTGGTGCTGAAGAACTGAAGAGCTGAGAGGGTGAACTAGCTGGACTGGATGCAGAGGCTGGAAGAGCTGGTTTTAGTAACTTTTGAGAAGAAATTCAGATAAAAGGAAGCAGTTAATAATAATTAAATACTGCCTGCTTATGATTAAAAAAGAGTTAAAAACATATAATAAAATAGAAAGGGAAGGAAAAATAACATATAGTTTGTTAGAACTATATGTTATTTTAAAAAAGAAGGAGTGAGGAGGAAATAGGCCAGAAATAAGCTGGAAAAAGAACAGAGAAACTGTAAGGGCAAAAGAGCGAATTTTGCCAAGATGACTAGGAAAAACAAAAGGACAAGCAGCAGGCAGGTTTGAAGTCGCAAAACGTTGAGAGAAACACGGGGAAACGTTGAAAAATCAAAGGGTCAAAATTTTCCTAAGTAAAACATATGTGGAAGCGCTCAAGATTTGCCAGGGAAACATGACAGGAATTACGGCAAAACCATTTGAAATGCAGAGCAGTTGTTTACCCGGAGCAAGACAGCCTTGGGTTCAAACCAGGGTCAAGGACGGGTCATCTGGGGAAACCTTTTTGGCAAAACCGTTGAATTGAGGTGTATGATTGGCTGCAAGCCAAAGTTTATTTGATCAGTGTTTTGAGGGCTTTAACTTAAGAGTTAAAGCCTAAAAAAATGAGGAGCAGAAGCAGAAAATTCAGGGCTTTCATTGGCTTAAGTAAGTTTAAAGGTTTAATATATTATAGGAGAAGGAAAAAAGGATAGTTTAAGCTTTGAAGAACCAGATTTCTAAGAGAGGTTTTTGGTCTGAAACAAGGGGCTATAAAAGGGAGAGCTATCTGAGACTCTTCAGGGACTGGATCAAGTGGATTGCAAAGGCCAAAGAAGCTACAGAAGGAGCAAAAGACCAAGGAAAGAAAGCCAGAGCTAGAACAGACCGTAGAAGCCTAAGATTGGAACACAGGAGTCCACAACCAAGGAGCAGGAGCCCAAGACCAAGTACAAGGAGTCCAAGTTATTGTTAAAGGACTCCAAGTATTGGCATAACCCCTTTATTATCCCCTATCCCAAGGCTATATATCAGAAGGTTTCTAAGGGGATCTTCCTTCTGACTTTGAATAAAGCGCCTATTATGACCCCTATCCAAATTTCCCGTGTAAAGAGAGAATATAAGTCCTATGAGCCAATTACCCCATATTTTTTATCCTAGTCCAGGGGATGAGGAGTCCTAATGTTTAGGATGCAGGAAGTTTGCCTCTAGTAAATCTGCCCAGGAGGAGTGGGAGAAGGTGACAAGGCATTTGGAAATGTCAAATAGAGGAAGAGAGTTCATTGGGGGAGAGTTTGTGAGACTATTACAGGATGGGTATCAGCCTACAGAAGGGTTGGCGCCTGCTGAAGTGCAAGTGTACAGTGGAGATGCTCACTTGGTGATTGGGAAGATACTGGAGGAGTTTTCCCTTATGCAAGCCAAGTATAAGCTCCTCACCAACCATTCACCACTGTTGGGGAATGAAGACTCCTCCAAGCCAATCCCTGGCTACAACCCAGGACACACTTTGGGGAGTGGTGACCAGGAGCCCCACAATACACTTGGATAACCTCCCCTGTCCTGGGTAAATTTTCTCTCTATGACTTACTGGTAGCTTTCAGGAGGCCTTAAAGTTGCTTGGCAAGCATAGATACACCAAGAACCATTATTAGGTTGGCTGTCCAGAGAAGCAGCTGCAGAATTTAATGATCCAGATGTTTATGAGAAGCAAAGTTGGTGACTTTGTGCCTGAAAGCTCAAGCTAACTGCTTGGGAGAGTAAAAAAAGTGGCAAGGCACAAGGAATGCTTGCTGTTGATGTCCTAAAGTGTATATCAATGATGTGGGTCAAGACTAGACAGATTCACTTGTAGACTTATTTCCTGAGTCTGAGGAACTGACTGATGGGGACTAACATGATAGAGAAGCTCAGATGGAAAATACTTGTGAAGAACAGCAGAAAGAAAAAGTTGAAGGACTAGGTGAAAGTCATTTAATGTGGCTGGAAAGAGAGAAGGATGAAGAACAAAGAGAAAACATTTAAAGAGTTTTAAAGGAATAAGACAAAACCAGAGAAATAAAAATAATGTTAAAGGAATAGTTAGGAAAATCATAAGTGGAGAAAATAATTAGAAATAAATAAATAAAAATATAGAATTAAATGATTACAAATAATAAGGAAGGAGCTATTAAGGGATCTATTGAGCCAAAAGAAACAGCAGCAGACAGGAATGGTACAGAGGAACTTTGAAAGCAGGGGCAGACATTTTGCTGTAACATAAGATGAGCGTAATCAGAGCCACATGTGGCTCTCAAGTTTTGCCAAAGACCGGCTCAGAACCTGGAAACATAGAGAAACATTGAACCAAACACTAGAGCAGATTCCTCATGTAAGGCATAAGGAAAAACAGGAAAACAGTTCAAAATACGGGCCAAGGGTTTCTCCAGAAGGCAGAGAAAATAGGTTCAAGAATGGAGCGGCAGCTGGTAGCTCACAAAAACTGTTTAATGGAATAGGTAAATGCAGGTGTGTGATTGGCTGCAGGCCAAATTCTGTTCCATAAATGTTTTTTTAGTAAATCAAAGGGAAAAAGCCCAATTAATCAGGGGGTTGACAAGGAGATGCCTGACCTGTTTGGCTGAGATAAGAAGAAAGATTTAAATTTTTATAGATATAGAAAAAAATAGTTTAAGCCTAGGTAAAAGAACTCAGAAGGGAAGACAGACTGATACAAAGAGCTATTTAAGAAGAAACAGACTCAAACAATGAGACATATGAAGCAGAGCCAGAAGATCAAGTGCAAGGATGTGCAGAACAAGAAGACTAAGGACAAGGAGTGCAAGAGCATAAACAAGGAGCCCAATACATAGTGAAAGAAGCACAAGATCAAGTGTAATGAGTCCACAACATAAATAAAGGACCCCAAGACTTGTTAACCAAAATCTATTACTTCATAACAGGCTACAATGCAGAAAGTTTCTAAAGGCATATTCCTTCTGATTCAAATAAACACCAATTTTGTCACCTGAACATTACCCCTGATTCTACATAGTTTACTATGGATAAGACTCACCACATTTTCTATCATAGTGTTTGTGATGGTCCATATGGAAGCAGGTTTTCAGGCAAGGGTTGATTTGGCTTCAAATAAAGATGCTATGCTGAAATTTGGGTATGGATAGTAGTTTTGAGACAGGTAGAGGCCTAGTAGGTAACTGTGGCTACTAGGGAAGTTAATGATAGTAGGTAACTTTGACTGCTAGGAAAGTTGTTGCAGGCTAGTAGGTAACTGGCAACTACTAGAGTTTGGAAAGATGTTGCAGCCTAGTAGGTAACTAGTGACTACTAGGGCTAAATGGAAATAAAGTCTAGCAGATAACCTTGGCTGCTAGGATGTTGATTGAGAGGTTTGAACCCAGCTTTCAGGGCCCAGAATGGGCCAGACAAAACCCTATGTTGCATAGGGTCAACACCTGCAATAGAGCAATTGCGCAATCAAACAATTGTGTTGTCAATCACGCAGATTAACCCAGAGGAAAATTTAATTCTAAGTGAAGAATTGAACCCTGGTCAATGCCAAGCCTGGGGACAATTGAAAACTGTCCCAAAGCTGAGTGGAAAAGATTTTAATTTGCCCACACCCTCTAAAACCCAGAATCGGGTTGCCAAATGGCCCAAAATCCCCCTTCCAGCTTCCCCAGGGCAAACATAATGAAAGAATCCATCTAACTGACAAATCAGGAGTCACCAATGGAACCCAGCTTGAGAATAATCCATTGATAACCAATAAGAAGTTGCCAGTAAGCCTAATTGCAGTTTCCCAGCAGGATATAGCTGGGAACACTGGCATTCCCTTTCTTTTTTGACATCTTAAAATTAAACAACTTTATTCTCAGGATTCCTTATTTTCTTGCAAAATCTATATACTTTTGCACCAATATAACTATCCTGTTTGCATTTATTTGCAACTCCATTACACTTTACAACATTGCGTATTTGCTCCTCCTGGCCACCAAGAGTGATCATTTTGACCTCCATGCTGGAGATCCCTCCTACTCCTCCCTTAACAGCTGTGTCTCCTGCCCAGGATTTTAGTAAGTTGGGTTTTGTCTATATCACAGTATTGGGGCTGGTCAACCAGGTTGTGCCCCATACTGGAAATTGGTGATCCCTAGCTACTGCAGTCAACTATCTGGCCAGGATTGCGCCTATTGTGTACTTGGCCTCCCAGGCCCAGCCTACCTCCCCTGCAGGAGTCCAGCCAGATTCTGGTATGGGCCATGACACCAGCAAGTAACATTGGCTGTTAGGGTTGGTCAGGTGTCTCCACCCAGTAGAGAACATGTACTACTGGGGTGAGAAATGAAGCAACCCAGTAGGTAATGGGTGGCTACTAGAGCAGGTAGGATAGACAGTGTGGTAGGTAATCAAAAGCTACCAGGAAGGGATGAGCTGAGGTAGCTCAAAAAGATCCCTTAGTTTCTTGCAGGAGGTCTGTAAGTGGGGCCCTTACTTAACAGACTGGTAATGGGTCCTTGTTCATGTTTCCTTGGAGGCTTTGGGAAGGTCCTGAAGCTATCATTGAGGGCATGGATATGCTTGGGGGTGTCATCAGGGTAGCTGCTCAAGAAAGAAGCTGCAGAACTTGATGATGATCAGGCCTCTGGGAAGCAAAGTTGGTTACTTTGAACCTGAAAGCTCAGGATTAACCTTCTGAGTGAGCAAAAAATACTGCATAGACATGAGGATTGTCTATGGTTGATGGCCTATAGTAGTAGTCACTTATGGGGGCCAATTCAAATGCTAACCTACTTTAGGAAGTCTTATTGCCTGAGACTGAGACGTTAGTAATGGGGACTGAAAAGTGGAACCCATAGTGGTTCATAGGAAAAGATTATAGTGAAAACTAGTGACAAAGGACTGGATGATCTCAGTGAAGACTAGTTGAAGAACTGGAGGATCTTGGGAACCTAGGTGGTTCAAAGAAAGGACTAGCTGATGAACTAGAAAGGATTTGCTGGAAGATCATGGAGAAGAACTAGCTGGAGGTTTGGAAGATTATGGAGCAGGACTAGCTGGAAAATTGGAAGTTAGTTAAAAGAAACCAGCAGAAGTAGATTAAGGAGCAAGAATGCTAGATTTGAACTATTGAAAGTAGGATTATTAAAAAGAAAGAAGCAGTAAAAGAATTAAGTAAACTTCCAAAAGATATGATAAAGAGATTGAATAAATATCATATATAGAAACAAAAAAGAGGAAATGATCACAGATATTAAACTGTGAATTTATTAAGATTTTATTATGTAGTTGGAAGCTAGAGAGGCCAGAAACAGGACAGAGAAAAAGTTTGGACAAAGGCTCAAGTTTTGCCAAAATGATTGGGAAAGGCAAGAAGCAAGCAACAGGCAAGTTTGAAGTACTAAAATGTGAGGAAAATGCGGAGAAACTTGGAGAAACATTGTAGAATTAAGGGTTCAAAAATCTCTTAAGTAAAACATAAGTGGAAACACTCAAGTTTTTCTGGAGAAACGTGACAGAAAACACAGCAAAATTGTTCAAAACACAGAGAAGTTGTTTATCTGGAGCAAGACAGCTCCAGGGTTAAATTTTTGATCAAGAGCTAGTCATTTGAGTAAACTGTTTGGCAAAACCATTGAATCCAAGCGTTTTATTGGCTGCAGGTCAAAGCCAGTTTGATCATTATTTTGAAGGCTTTAACTGAGAGTTAAAGACTAAAAATGAGGAAATGAAACAGAAAATGAAGGATTTTCATAGGCTGAAGTAATTTATAAGGTTTAATATATTGTAGAGAAAGAAAAACTGTATTGTTGTGAATGTTGCCATTCACTGTGTTTTGATTTTGCCTCTGGTGGGTTATTTTGAGGACAACTCCTTCTCTTTTGTGTTTGCCCTTTGAAATGAGTCTGGCTCCAATTTGGGAAATTCAATTGTTCAGTTTCCTTATTCTGTGCAACTCACTTGCCCCACTCATGCTTGTGGCAAGTGATCCTACTGTCCATGTACTATTTTGTGGTAAAGCTACACAGTATATATTCCATTCCATTTCTACCAATAAAGTTTAAGTTCTATTCACATTTTTATCTTTGTGTCTCCACGTACTTTGGAGCCTCTCTAGCCACGTCTATCAGATATTATTCAATCAGGACCACAAGGTAATCACATAGCTTTCCCTGCCATTCTAACCAAGACTTAGTACAAATTCAATCCTAAGGTTAGGATTTCCTGTTGTGACTCTGTGCTGCGCCTCAGATCACAACAAAAATGGTGCTCACTACAGGGGCTGTAAGCCCCTTGGTTATCCCTTTCACAACCACGTTTTCAGAACCTTTGCCTCCTCCCATACAAGAGCTGACTTTGCCTGAAGTTACCAGTTCTCCTATTGAGGAAGACATTTCCAACCCGCCTATTGTCCTTATTGTGCTGAACCTCAGGAATGATCCCCGCCTAGTGGCATACCCTTTGGGTACCCCTGACTTGGAACAAGTCATGGTAGTAGCCCTTGGGTTAGCCCACAATGGAGCCATCCCTTGCCTCCAGCTTCAGTTCAGTCAAGCAGAATACTACAAATTGATTGTGGCTCCACAATTTCCACAGCATCTCCTCTCATTGACTGGCTCTACTGAACACCTATTTTCATCCTTTGTACAACCTGTCTTAGCCCATCATTAAATGGTGTTAGGGCTCCACATTCAAGAGATCTCATCTCTACAAGCAGCCGTCACTTGTCACTGGGATCAGTTTGCAGCCTACCAGCAGTGGATCCACTCCCTGTTTTCCTTAGTATCTGACAATCAGCGCAACTCTGTCATATCCCATCCTGCTTGGTCAACTCCATTGAACAAATGTGCCAGTTCATCCCTGAGTACGTCAGAGAGCATCTACATGAGTTTCATCAGTTTAAACCGCCCTGGCACAACCAAGTAGATTCCACCCTGAACGCCTATCTCACCAATTTAGAACAACTTGTGCAGAAGCTCAACAAGTTCAGTACTTACTCCTTCAATCAATTAAAGCAAGTAGCAGCCCTTGCTGCTAAAGGCCTTGCAAGCTTGATGAAGAATTTGATCAATAAAGGGCTGCTCCGCTGCTACCATTGCCAAACTCCAGACTCAAGTGAATGAATTGTCTACACCCAAACCAGATGCCCCTCCTTCTCCTCCATCTGATGATTTTGCAGATAGAGGATAGAAACTATGGGATGTCATTTGAGAGTTAAGAGCGTTCACTTGCAGTCAGGATTGCCCTACCAAAGCTCCTCAGCCAGATCCCCAAGTGCTTGCTCTGACAGCTCAAGTTGCTGACTTACAACAAGAGGTCACTACCTTGTGTGAGATGATGATGTCTGCTGTTAGTCCCGCTGGGGTTACTGATGAAGATGACTGTTGCCATGGCTTTTCAGGAGCTCCCTGCATTCATTGTGCTAGAGAGCTGATAGCTCAATCTAATGAGGTGGACCAATTGAAACAAGACCACTCTGAGCTTAATAAAGACATACAAGAAATTAGTGAGTTAATTGATTCATTCAAAGCCAGGTTTGCTCATTGCCTTTCAGTGGGTCCATCTCTTACCTCCTGACTGGCTGAACTTTCCACAGTAGTAACTGCACATGGCCAACACCTAGATGTTACTGAGCAGCAGACCACCCTAGCTACTAATACTGGTATCTGCTCTGCTGAGACCCTGACTACTCTTGAGGAAAGTGTTTGCCAGTTGTGGGCTAGACAGCCCCCTCTGAATCCAAAGCAGAATTCTCCCTGCGCATAAATGTACTCAATAGCAACAATGGTGGCCCAACTCCAGAAGCACATTTCAAGCCTACTTTTAAGCAAGTCTTTGACCCCAAGACCTCAACCATTGCAGCTTTCCTAACTATCTATGAAACTTCCATGAGAAGAGCCTTGGATGAGGTTAAGAAGGAACACATTCTAACCTGTCTGCACCCGAGCTGTCAAGAGATAGTAGTGACAGAGCTGCCCACCATTGAGACCTGGGAAGATATGAAGCAGCTTCTGATTGAAAAATTCAGTGGTCACCTTAGTTAGGAAGTAAAGAAGGACGCCTTCATGCACATTGCTTTCAAACCAAAGGAGACCCAAGCTGAATTTTCAGATAGATTCTACATCAAGGGACAGCAACTGATCACAAGCCGCCAGTTGACTGCACATGAAGCTTACATGGCTTGCGCTCAAGCCCTCAAAGTTAATCTTCTTCTATGCCTTCACCTTAAGGCTCATAAAGCCATACTTTCTTCTATGAAGAGCATAAAGATCTGCTTCAGGATATGCATCTTACCCATTCTGGGGCAGTTGTGCGGGAGAATTGTGCCGCCTTGAACTCTGGTTTGTCTTTGTGTGGCCTGTGTATCCTCACCATAAACTCACAGAATCCTTCATAATGCCAGGGTTTCCATAACTGTGAGCAGATAGGTCACCATTTCCAAGTCTGCACCAATCCTCAGGTTGAAGGAGCTGATCCCAAAGAACAGGCGGGAAAGGAACAGTCAACCTAGAGGAGGAGATGCTCTCAGTTGACAATTCTTCCTAGTCTCCTCAAATTCCCCCTCCATTGCTGACTCTGAGCCTGCTGACACTGAGGCTCCTCTCATTTTGCTGCTATTCCATGAACTCTCTGATGACTCTGACATGACAATTCTGATATCAAAGATCCTGACACCAATGAGTATTCTGTCCTTGCCATTCCTGAAACTATTGCAGTCCCTTATAAGCTATGTTCTGAAAAACTATAATGACCGCCAAGCCTCTGATTAAAGCCAAGGAGGTTGTTTCTTGCCCTTATCTCACTCAAGCCAAGAGGTCTCACGTTCTTGTTGAATCTTCCAAAGAAGCTGCTGAGGTTGCTGACGCTGTGTTCAAGAACATCTCTGTATTGCTCCCTCTCCAGACGGTCTATAAGGAGTTCCTGGGCCTAAGATGCATGATTAAAAAGTGGGACAAAGAACTAACTGAAGCTCAAGACATTCTGGCTTTCCTCCCTCCCTTTGGTTGCACCACCACTTGTGTTGAAATATCCATCCAAAAAGTGAAAATCAAGTCCGTCTTAGACATGGGGTCTCCTGTTAATGTTGTCTCCTTGAAGCTTGTTCAAGAAGTTCAGCCTGCCCCTGACCTCAACCATCACCAATTGTATGGCACAGCTGAGCTATCCATGACTTGTGATATAGGAGCTTATTCTGGTCTTCCCATGTGGTTTGGCAAGCTACTCTTGGCTGCATCTGCTGTTGTCATGGGGAATGAGAGCTACATCCTCTTAGTTGGTACCCAATTCCTTAGGGAATATAATGGGGTCATCAACTTGAAGGTTGGCTACCTCTCTATCTTGATGTAAGAGGTCCCTCTGATCTTTGTAGAGCCTGTTAGAGTTCCCAGGAAGCAACTCAAGACATGTGCCTCAGAATATCCCACTGGTGTTTTCACCCTAAAGTACTGTACCCATTTATCCAACATGAAGTATCCTCCTATGGTTTGCCCTGTGTCTGAGGGGATTTCTCTCTTGACCACTTTCACTGTGACTATTCTCCCTGGATCTCAGGCTATCCTAGACTCCCAAATATCATATAAATTACCTGAGTGTACGTTTCTAGAGTTATACTCTCCTGCCTTTCTAGGACGCAATGAACCCTATCTCTGTCTGGGAATCTTGGATGTCTCTCATAAAGACCCTGTTTAATTGCTGGTTACCAAATTACCTGCTCTCCCCATACATGTGTCTAGAGAGAAGGTTGTTGGCTATGGCAAGTTGTTGAATGCTCCTGACATCCTATCATTACATCCCTTTGGTACGTTCCAGGACTTTAATTTACCTGAAGACAAGCTCCAAGTCCTATCCTTGTTCATTGATCAAGACTTCCTGCAACTATCCCTGGTGCAACAGAAAGAGGTGCTTGACCTGCTGGATCAGTTTTAAGATATCTTTGCTAAAGACAGCACTGATTAAGGTCTTGCTAAAGACGCCATTCATCATATCAACACTGGTGACGCTCCCCCCTTCCGCGCTAAACCTTATTGCCGCAGTCATGTAGAAAATGCTCAAGTGTCTAAAGAGCTCAAACAACTTCTAGACGCTGGGCTACTTGCTCCTTCCCAAAGCCCATGAGCTTCCCCCTTGCTCATAATAAAAAAGAAGGATGGAGGTCATTAAATTGTATGGACTGCTGACAATTGAACTCTTTAACCAAAAAGGATTCCTACCCCTTACCACGCATTGATGATGCTCTCCGCTGCTTTGGGGGCTCCAAGTTCTTCTATGCTATGGACCTAGCCTCAGGGTACTGGCAAGTTGATCTCTCTTCCAAGGATAGACAGAAGTCTGCACTCATCACTTCTGAGGGATTGTTTGAGCCTATGCAAATGCTACAAGGACTCTGCAATGCTCCAGCTACTTTCCAACAAGCCATGGACTCTATCCTCTGTGATTTGAAGCTCTCATGTGTCCTAGTGTACTTAGATAATATAAAGGTCTTGAGTGCTACCTTTACTGACCACCTGACTCATCTCAAAGAAGTGTTCATAAAGATTCAAGAAGCTGGCCTTAAGTTAAAACCATCTAAGTGTGCCTTCTTCAAAGAACGTCTTGAATTCTTGGGACATGAGGTGACTCAGACAGGAATTTGCCCCATGACTAAGAAAGTTGAGGTCATTGAAAAAATGCTTCTGCCCACCATCCTGCAAGAGGTTCAAGTCTTTATGGGCATGATGGGATACTACAGACAATTCATCCCCAATTTTTCTGACACTAGTGAGCCTTTAGTCCAACTGTTGTTTAATGTCCCTTTTGAATGGACTGCCAGCCAGCAACAGACCTTCTAGAGCCTTAAGTAAAAACTTAAGGAGGCCCCTATCCTAGTATATCCTGACTACAATAAGGAATTCATCATATAAACTGATGCTAGCAAGCTGGCAATTGGAGCCATCTTGGCTCAACTGGATGATTAAGGGGTGGATCACCCTGTAGCTTATACATATTGTGTCCTGAATAAGCATGAGAAGCACTACAGTGTAACAGAGAAAGAGTGCCTTGTTGTGCTGCATGCTGTCAAGAAGTTCCACCATTATGTGTATGGCACCCATTTCACTGTGGTCACTGACCACACTTTACTTAAGTGGTTATAACAACTTAAGGAACCAGAAGGACAACTAGCTAGATGGGCTCTCTGCCTGCAAGGGTACAGCTTCATTGTGCTGCATCACCACAGGATTCAGCATCAGAATGTTGATGTACTGTCCAGAATGCCCATCCTTTCTCTACACCCTGCTGAGGCTGACAGGTTGTACAAACTAATTGGATATCCTTCCTTGTGTGAGAACAAGACAGAAGAAGTTCAAGTTGCACTTTCTAGATTATCTGAAGACACGCTCATTTGTGATCATCAGCTTTTCAAGAAAGTACAAGACCACTACTTGCCTTATGTACAGCCTAGTCTTTGCCTTTTGGTGGTGCTTCAAGCTCATAAGGAGACAGGACACAGAGGCGTTGCCAAGACTTATGCCTGGCTCTAGGAGAACTACTTCTGGGAAAATCTTTGCCTGCTGATTCAAGATGTCATTTCTAGTTGTCATGATTGTCAGCTCCAATGACTTCAAGCTGCCTCTCACAAGTTCAAGCTATTTCCCCCTTAACACGCCTTTCACACTGTCAGCATTGACACTGTAGGGCCTCTCCCCCACTCCTGCTCTGGCTGCCGCTTTATCCTAACTGCTGTTAATCATTTTAGCAAGTGGTTAAAAGCTCACCCTACTAAGGACATCACTGCCAAGACAACCACCCCCTTTCTGCTACAAGATGTATTCTTTTGCCACAGTTGCCCTCAAGTGTTGTTGTCTGATAATGGGACTAATTTCAACGCCAAGTTAGTAGCCTCTGTTATTAAAGCCTTGGGGTCTCACCAGTCTTTCTGTGCCCCCTACAACTCTTCTACCAATGGGGCAGTCAAGCGTGCAAATTCACACTGGTCTTCATTATGAGGAAGCTCACCTAATCTGACGCTGCCAACTGGGACCTATACTTACCTGCTGCTCTCTTTGTGTATTGCCTTAGCAAACATTGTTTCACTGGGTACTCCCCTTTTTCTATGCTGTATGGGCAAGAGGGTACTACCCCATTGCTCTTGGGGGCCCCCCTGCTTTCCTCTGATAAGGCCATGAATCCTGACAACCACATCAAGGATCTAGTCAACCACATAATTGATATACAGGCCACTGCCTACACTTCTGCATAAAAAACTAAGATGCTTGAGCTTTCTCCTGATAATGCTGGATGCTCCCCCTTGCCTGAATTTGATGTTGGTGACCGTGTTCTTTACTACCAACACAGAGTGGGTGGGCGTGCGCATAAATTAGACACTCTGTGGATTGGCCCTTTGGAAGTGACCTTTAAACAAGGGTCTGAATACACTGTAAAGCTCCTCTCCAGTGGTCCTCCCTTTGCTTGAGTACATGCCAAGTTCCTCTGCAAGTACTTCACCCCTAAGGCCAATCTAGGAGAGGGCAATGTTATGAATACCGCTATTCATCATGTGTCAATTTTTCCTTTGGTGGGCTATTTCAAAGACAAATCTCTTGCTTCTGCTTTTGTCTCTCAAAATGAGTTGATGACTGAATCAGGAAATACAATTGTTTGGTTTCTTGACTCTGCGCATCTCACTTGCCCCACTCATGCTTGTTGGGAGTGATCCTACCGTCCTGGTAGTGTTTTGTGGTATCAACAACCACTATATGTTCCTTTTCCTAATTAACCAACAAAATTAAATTCTATTCACATTTTTGTCTTTGTGTCATCCAGTACTTCCACACCTATCTCTAGCCACAACTAGTAGAGATTATTCTTCCAGGGCCGCAAGGTAATTGCATAGCCTTCTCTGTCATCTAACCAAGACTTAGTACAAATCCAATCCTAAGGTTAACATTCCCTGTTGTGTGTCTGTGCCGCGCCTCAGAACACGGCATGAATCCTCATTGGTTCAGTTGCAACATTCTAGTTCTCTTCCTTTTAAATACTGCTCCTTCTATCCTGCCAGCCCCTCTGCCTGCATTTTTTGTTTTCCAGGTGCTCCTTACAGCCAGTTCATTTTAAAAAGTACTCTATGAAGCTCAAATTTAAGAATTAAACTTCTGAGAAAGTACTTTCAACTGATTCCTTGGCCCACACTAAGGGGTTAGTCTGTTTCAATTATAAAGACATTTGGAACATAACATAACCCCATCTGTTTAAGGATAAGTACTGTAAATTTAGAACCTGAAAGTAAAAATGCAGGATTGTCAAATCCTTGGTCCAAATTTCAAATCACTTTTGCAGGATGGCCTTTTTTAATTAAATTGATTTTTATGTATTTATTTGAATTTTTAAAAATGCGGGAACTCATAGACACTTTGAAAAGTTCAAGTTGAACTTCATATTTCCAATGGACAAAATGAATCAACTGGAATCAGTTTTGAAGTGTTCAAATCCATCAACCATTTTCATTGAGTTTACTATGTTTTTTGAATTTGCAGGATTGTCAAATCCAAGAACCAAATTCAAATCGCTTTTGAATACCACTAATAAACTCAAATATTAATTGTGGGAACTGTAATCCAAATTTAATGTACAGTAAGCACACTAGGAAACACTAACCCAAATAAAGAATCTCTACCACAACTAAAATCAAACTAAAAATTCAATCTCAATAACCATGTTTATACATAAAAAGTGATAAAACTTTAAAATTATCCAAACCTTGGAAAGTATACAATATTATACACTTCAAATCACAGATATAGAAACTCTGTTACTATTCAAGGCTAAATCAAGAGAAAACAACTACCCACAACTCAACCAATAAATTCAAATAAATACATTTTTAATCTAAAATATATATTTTATTTTATTTTTATGGACCTTCAATTGCATTCCCAACCAGCTCCTGCATCAGTACGCAGGGCAGCCTGTCCAAAGGGCGTCCCAGAGGGTCCAATAACAGACCCAGAACCCAACTCAAGGGGATTCATGCCAACACACAGGTCTCCCAAGGTGTCATTGCCAGTCAACCACCTCCTGCATCCCAAGCCCAATCAACCAGCCTGAATCCAAGACAGAAGCTGCTCTCAAGGCCTACCACCAAAGTCTCCTACACCAGGGTCACTGGGAACACTGAGGTTACTTACACCTCCACGGTGTACCCAGTTGTCACCTGGCCCCACACTTTTGATCCAAGAGTTGCCACTTCCTGCCCCCACGTTTTTGACACATCCTATGAGCCATTGGCCACCACTGAAGAGCCATCTGCGCCTGTGTTGTATGCCACCATTGACGGCACCAGCACAACCAAGCGTGATACCACATTCTACATAAAGGTCCTCATCCCCTGTGTTGAGGCTGCCAGCCAGGATGCCGCGGCACCTGTCAAGAGCCAGCGTCAGTTGACAGATAGTGAGTGTGAAGCTCTCCTCAACTGCTTGAACAGGGGAATGGCAGTTTGGGATATTGTGTCTCAATTTGGTGTCACAGCCAGATATATTGGCAAGATCAAAAAAAAGTACGGCAACACTGGGCAAATTGCCAAATCCATCAAGACAAAAAGACAGCCCAGCCTACTTCAGCCCACCCATCTCAAGGCAATCAGGCAGTGGGTGACCAAGGATTGCCACCTGGACACACTTGCTGTCCAATCAATGTTTGCTACAGAGTTTGGACTTTCTGTCTTTAAAACCCTTATTTACCAAGCAATGGTCAATTTGGGCTTCTCATGGAAGGTCCTCAGAGTTTCTCCACACAATAGGAACAGCAAAAAAACAATTGAGGATCAACACATTTATGTCAAGACTTATCTGGCTCTCAAGAAGACAGGAAATGTCCAATTCTTTTACATTAACAAGTTGTTGTTTTCCTCCTCACTCAGGTTTAGGCATGGATGGGTCGAGAAGGGGTCCAAGGACAGTGTAGCCCATTGTGAGCTGTTTGTTCCCAGACCTATTCAATGGTAGCGCTTCTTGGTCCTTGCAGGTTGGATCAATATCAAATGATCAAGGGTTCCCATAATAGCACTACTTTTCTCAATTTTCTCTGAGCTGTGAAGTAATACCTCCAGATCAATTACAGAAGCACAACCAACATTGTTGTGTTGAATAATATTGGGCTCCACAAAGTGGATCTATTTGTGACCAAGTTTCCACCCATTGACAAGAATAGCCATTCCTCCAACCACTGCCTTTCTGATTGTCCATTGAGACTCCTCTTCCTCCCCCTGTATTCTCAATTCCTGAATCCAATTGAGGAGGTCTTTGGTTGGATCATAAATAAGGTGAAGAAAGGCCTCCCTCAGGACACCAAGGATTTTTCAACATTCTCAAGATTAGCCAATTTATGATGCCACCCAATGTGGTGGTAGCTTTCTATGAGCACTTGGAATCTTTCCTCCCCAAAGCCCTTGCCTCTAAGCCATTCAGATAAATAGGCGCTCCAGGTTTTATTTGTTTTTATTTTTATATATTTTGTTTTTTAGGACTTATAAAATATTATTTATATATAATGACATGACGTTGAGTTGTATTATAGACATATAAGAATTAGTAAAAAATATAATTAAAATTAATTATTCTAGATATAGAGATATGTATTTTTTATTATAATCCACCAAATAGTGTATTGACTGTATAGTTAACAAATAAAAAAATGGTTAAAATAGATTAATTTTATTTAAATCATTGTGAACCCTTTTTAGTACCATTAACTTTTATTTTAAAAGTCACAGAGTTGACTTTGTAAGTCATCAACTGATCCTTAATATTTCAGTGCCACTATAGCCACACAACACAAAAACTAATGATTTTCATTTATCTCTTACTAATTAGTACTTATGACGTGGGTCAAACATATTGAATATATTTATCAAATCATATTACAAGGGAAAGGCAATTTGAGTTCTAAACAAGCACTTGTTTAGAATATAAGTGGAGCAGGCTGTCTGTTGCGGATAAATTCAGTTCTCAATGGTTAACTATGTAATAAATGAACACGTACTTGACAAGCTAGTAAATAAAAACATTTTATATTTATTATTATTTGATGTGTTTGCAACTATAACTAATGTCTTTTAATATATTTAGATATATTACTATTATAACTCAAATATTAAAATTTAAATATTAAAATTTTTAATAAAAAATATAATAAAATATAAAAGTTAAATTGCAAGGGAACATGATTCATTAGGGGGATGCAAATTGCAAAGGGGGATGCAATTATTCTGGGGCATTATACCCCAAAATTATATTTTCTGCTAATGCGTCCAATTGGGACCACATACTCTTCAGCACGTGGTGGACAACTCTGGCACCAATTGTTAGAGGGGTGGCGGTCAGCACCCCAGTTGTGGCTGAGTGTCTTATAAAAGACAGTTGCAAAAGTGAATTGATGAGGAGTTGGTTCTCAGGAGGTATTGTGTATCTGTACAACAAATTTAATGTAAACAGTTGTATATAACATGCTCTACGGTTTGATAGCCCTGTGGTGTCTTCATTTTATCCAGTGCCAGCCAAAAGACGTCCATTTGAAAGGGGCGTCCTCCAGCTTCTTCACATTGGCCTTCATAATGCAGTGTAGTACTACTCCAAGGTGAATAGCAAGATTCAGTTGCTGTGAGGTATAGATTTCTGAAAATAAGCAGAATTTCTTGTAGATAATAAATAATTGATTTGTATAGGATGAATTTGAAAAATTGATTAAAGGAGAGTCAGAAATTTTGGAGGCATCTGCCACTGATGCCTCTGCAAAAGATATGAATAAAGGTTTCATTTATTGACTAAAAACACATTGCCTATTTGATTTGATATTGATTTTATTAAGTTATTGAATATTGCAGCTTTTATGTTTTCTTATGGAACTTGAAATCAACTTTTTTCAGGTTTATTTCATATGCATTCATAGTTGAAATTTGAAATCGCTCAAGGCATTCAAAGATATATTTGTTAAAATTTGTGTTGATATTTATTTGAATATCCATCATTTCTTTGAAGTTGATACTTGTGCCTACTTCATAGGCTTCTCTGACCCAAGTTGAACTTCCTTCTAGCGCTTTGAATTCCCTATTCATTGTTTCTTTTGTTGAAAAATTATTCATATTAATTTTAATTATGTTATTTATTTCATTTTTATTTATTTGCTTTACAGGGGCTACCAGTGATTGGTAACCCCTGTAAAACCAAATTGGTGTGAAAGCCGCCACTTCTGTAACCTTGTCCCCATTTCTAGTTATAACTAAAGTAAATATAAGTAAAACATAAAAAGACTTACTTATTGTTTCCACTGCAGCCCTCTCAGCCACAGGTGCCCCTTCAGAAAACTTCATGAGTGTTGGCTGCTCTTCATTTGTTTTTCTGGGCTTGATCTTCCTTATTTTTTGTGCTACTTGTTCTTCCTCTTGATTTTCATTTGATACATTTTCATTGTTTATTGTAGATCTTCTTCTTCTTTATTGTGCTTCATTTTTTCTGTTTCTATTTGATCAGTTTCCTCTTTATTTGTGTTAAATTTCTTTGAGCTTTCATTTACTTCAATCAAATTGATTTTGAGTATTCTTTCTGTTGGTTTTTGTAAATTCCCACAAGTTGTAACTTTCATTTTTGAAATCTAAACGCTTGAGTATTTCCTTTTGAAGATTTAAAACTATTTCCTTGTGTTCTTTGTTGACTATTTTTCCCAGGCTATTTTTTGCGGTTTTGTTTTGCTGGACCAAGGCCCTTCCCTCATTTCCCAGTTGACTTACCACAATTTCCCTTATGTTATGCTCAAGCTTGACAACCTTTTAGAGGGATGACTCTAATTTGTTGATAAGGCTGTAGATATTTGACATTTTTTAAATTACATAAAAAAACTGGTTTTTATAGTATTACCTTCAACGCATGAATATTTTTCATCATCATTAATAAATTAAAGACCGTAAATGTAAATATTGCATTAAAATATTGCAATCAAACGTCAACTCTTGATATTTTGATATTATGTGCATAACTCAATGCATTTTGTTTAATAAAATTCATTGTAAACAAGGCATTTTTAATTGTAATTTATTTAAATGGACTGTGTTTATATTAGAGAGCCATTAACACTTAGTACAAATATTGATACATAGTGCATTTTACAGCCTGTATATTTAACTATTGATAATAATTATGTAAACTTTTTAGTCAGATTTTGTGAGGTAATAATAATGTAATGGGTTAATAAATTACTGTTTATTACCATTAATTGACTGATTTTCTTTGCTGTGGCAATTGTGCATTTTCTGATATTTATGCACTAGCATCCAATTGGTTGGTTTCACATCCAATTGCACAGGCAATAGGAAATCAGCCAATTAATGACAATAAACAGTAATTTATTAACACATTACATTCTTATTACCTCGCAAAATCCAACTAAAAAGTTTACAGAATTATTACCAATAGTTAAATATGCAAACTGAAAATGTACAATGTATCAATATTATACTAAGCGTTAATGGCTCTCTAATATAAACACAGTCCATTTAAATAAATTACAATTAAAAAGACCTTGTTTATAATGAATTTTATTAAAAAAATGCATTGAGTTATGCACATAATATCAAAATATCAAGAGTTGACGTTTGATTACAATATTTTAATGCAATATTTACATTTATGGTCTTTAATTTATTAATGATAACAAAAAATATGTATGCTAATAATTTTATGTTATTCATAAAATATGCAACATTTTATTGATTATGAGAATGTCAATAATGGAAAAAATATGTTATTAATTTTACATCAAAAAAATTATATCAACTTTAATAAGTTATCGCAAAGAAAAGTTTTATTTTACTGATCAAGGGACAAAAAGGGGGGAGGGAATGGGCGGAATGTATGTTGCCTTCATCTGCGCCTGTGAAAGGGACAGCATCAGAGATAGTGGGGAGGGAATGGGTGGTGGTTTGGGAGTCAGGGTTGGAAGGCAGGCAGCTTGATGGGGGGTTGGGCAGACAGGTTTTGTTGACTGGGAAGGGGAAGCAAGAGCTGATTTCTTCAATTGCTCAAATTTGTTGTCCATCATATATGCGGGCTTGATGAAACAAATAGATTGGTGTGGGGGGAGGTGAGAGCCTTTTCTGGACTTATCACTATCACTTGCATAGAATATGACAAGATCAGATAAATCCTGGACAAATATGGACAGGAAAATCTCATAACCCTTATCAATTTGGGTGCACAGTTCATTGTATGTGGCAGGCTTTAAGCGCCTGAGAGCAGAACCAAAATTGTAGAGACATACATCTGCAAGATGCATGTCAGCGTGGTTGTTAGGGTAGGACCAACAGGTATGCCCTGCAGCCCCAATTTCTTGGGTTGCCCATTCCCGCTGCTACATCTTGGCACTCAGTACAACTGTGTATATGGCGTTTTGGGTAGCCCACTCCTCCAGCATAACCTTGAGCTCTGTCTGGTAGGCATACCCATCTGCTATGTTTGATAACATGGAGTAATGATTGATACCCAATGGGGAAACTGACAACAAAACCCCAAAAAATTGATACAGGATTGGGCTGTGCTTGTATATGTCAGATTGGATGTGCTTTCCCCCAAAGTCTTGAATACTTGCCAAAATCTTGGCATATGAAAAAAATGACGTCATTATGGGCTCTCATTGCCCTTCCTTTGATAAAATTAATGATTGTTGCATTATAGGGGTTGGTATCCACCAAACTGGGGCCACTGAGAACCTGATTGGATAAGATTCTGGCGGCAACCACAATTCTGTGAATCCATAAATTCACTGTTCTCTTATTAGTGAAAATGCTTTAGAGTCCCAGTTGGAGACAGACCTGGACCAGGGGCATCCGCGGGTCACGCTCTATAATAGCCATCATGAGAGGGTGGGCTTTTTCACCTTCAGTCAAAGTACAGGCACCTGTTGGGGTCTTCTTGGGAGGGGGGCCACAGTTGACATGGGCTCGCAGGGTTGCAGCCACAGTGGACTTTGCAAAACCCATCACGGCTGCAATTTCCTCAAGGGACATAAGCATCCCTTGCTTTTCAACCATTTTGAGATCAATCTCTGGGATGATCAATTTTCTTTTGCGTCTTGAAGGCTGATTAGCTGGAGGAGGGATGTGTCCATCTTGGGAACTTGTTAATACCATCTGATTGGCTGTTTTGGGGTTTTGGGTTCTCTGGGGGACCTCATGGCTCAAATGGCTGGTTCCAGATGCCATTGTTGTTACGGGATTTGAGTTGGAAGCTGTCTGTGCATGATGGGCAAACAGGACCATGCTGGAAGTTGTAGGAGAAAGAACACACTCCTGGGTGGTGCTTGCAGAGGGGCCTGCGGGTTGGGAGTGGCCATAGACAGAGGCTTCACCGTTAAGAGACCCAGCGTAGCCCTGCATGATTTTGTCAAGGCCAGGGAACAGCTTGTTGACTTGGTTGTTATTGGAAGAAGACATAATAAATTTTTATTTAAAAATAAGCTCAAAAAAAGGAGTGTACATTTTAGTCAATTTTATTGTTAAGTATGTTAAGTTGGTGAATATTACGCTCAAAATTTTAGCTGTCCTAAAATGGAATAGGGTGATTTTTGAGAATGCCTATGATTCCTAAAAGAATTAGCACAAATCCACTCTAGATCATTTAGCATCCTTTTTAAGATGCCCATAAATTATATTTATTTCAAATTCACGTCATTTTTGATTTGAAATTAGGTTCTTGGATTTGACAATCCCGCAATTTCAGATTCATTAAGTTTTACATGAGGTCTATGATTTGTTTGAAATACAGGAAATCTCAAGTTGTACATTAGAATCCTGCATTTCTGATTCATGTATCTTGCATTTGTTTGTTGTGTTTTTTCTTTTGTTAGTTGAGTTATCTTCTCAAGGGATTTGAAATTTGTCAATTTAAATAAACCAAAAAAAGTCAAATTAAATGGTTGATTTTATTAAATATTTTATTTTCCACTCAGCTGAGTTGCCCTCAAAAGTGATTTTAAATTTGGACCAAGGATTTGACAATCCCACATTTTTACATTCAGGTTCTGAATTTACAGTATAAAATTATTTTCATCTATTAACTCTATATGAAACCCCCTCTCACATTAAAACCCATGTATGTGTCAGCCTATGATCTTTCCCTGGACATTACTAAAAGCTATTTAAAATAGTGTACATTATCCTCTCAGGATAATTGGCACTATAATTCCCACCACTGGTCCATAGTCCTGGGTAAGACAATTTTTGTCCTCTATTTTCAAGTTAGCACCCATCTTATTATGAGCCTTACTGCTTGGCCTATAGCCTGATCTATCCCCAATCATGATAGGCTGGATGCCCAAGCATGGTTTCCTGACAGTAAAGCTCTTCAAGTTTGAAAAATAAGACACATTAAACCTAAGAACTTTTAAAGACCACCTATCTCCCTAGACTCTGCCCAGTCACTCACTTGTATATAGCACATCTTCTTAGTATAATTCTCTTTTTACTGGTACTTTAAAATTTTAATTTTTAACTTTTTCTCTTAGTTTCAATAATAAAATAGGCTTAAACCTTACTTTGTACAACCCAAGTCTTTCTTCTGATGTTTTTTAATATATTAATTAATCTTTAGGTTATTCTATTAATGCAAATCATCAGTAACTTAAGCCTCAAACTCAACCAACCCTATTAGTTTCACTATATTTAAAACCCCAAGGGCTTTAAATTGCTTAAAACCTTTGCCTCAACTCAATTAAAAATATGTTTCAGCAAGAAAAATGTTGACAATTTGAACCTTGCATCCTAAACATTTCCTCAGTTTCTTCAATGCTTCTTCCAATTTGAAATCAACAGTTTTCTATAAGAAACTACTAGGAGAATTTTTTCCCTGCAAATTCTTTGATGCTTCTCTAAATTTCACCTCTGTAGGGAAATTAAGGCAAAGTGTTTCATCAAAATGTTACACCTTTTTATTCCTTAGCAACTTTCTTCAGAGACATGTGAAAACACATTTTCAATACTTTCCAAGAATTTTCTAAACATATACTGATAGTCTAGCACCTAGCATATCTATTAATTATATTCCTGGCCCCCTATCAGTGCTCTCAAACTAGGCCTTTCAGAGGCAGGCATCATTTGATGCCAAACCCTCTTATTAAATATACAAGTGGTTATTTTGGGCTTTCAAATGGAAAGTAACCCCTTTCACTCATAGAAACCTCCCAAATAATTAAGTTCAGCAGCTTCATTTTTATACATCAACTCTGATGATGATTCTAGGCCAACTATTCTTGCATAATAGAGGTAAGTTATCCTTAAAGATACTCAAAAGCCCTAGACAGAGAGACTTTCATCTCTTTTTGGTAGAAATCACCAAACTGCATTCCATTCTAGATGACATAAGAATTACAATGCTACCTAGGAAAATTTATCCCAGGGGGAACCCAGCTGTATTCTCATCACATATGGTCTAAGGATGATAATACCTCTTGGTATAACCATCTGTCGTAAAATATACAGCCTGGGTGCTGATTTCTACAAATAGTTAGTCTAGTACTTCTTTATCTTAATACTATACCTGTTGTGATATAGTGACAGCCTGGGTAAGGACAGAAGAATATAAGAAGATAATAAAACAAAACTGGTGTTTATTTAGATAGTATTGCACTTATATAGTGTGAGGCGGTGGAATTGCCACCAGGGGCAGGGAAGCACAGACAGAAGGACTTACCTAATGGAGGAGAGTGGATTGGTATAGCTAAAAGTCTACTGCAAGAGAACAACTGCTTCCACGCAGCTTTCCTTAAGGAGATAGATATAAATAACTTTGTTGTTCTATTTATAATTGCAGAAGTAAAGCCCATGTCTTGTGCGCATTTAAAAGGCAAATCAAACACCTGTTTTAGAGGCGTTTTAAACTTCTTTATCCCTAGTAAAATCAGGATGCAATAGCGCAATTGCACAACTGTTCTGTCACTCAATTCTTAGATAGACAACTTAATGTCTAATCCATTCAATCTATGACATTTCCCTCCACTGGATTAAACAACAGGGTCAAGAATGGCTTGGCGTCTCTAGGTAGTGGCTATGGTGTAATGATCAATCACATGTCTTTTTAGGTGGGGGTTCATTGCCCAATCCTTGGTCATTGGCTTTGCGGATCCGTAGGTAACCAGTTGTGTTTCCTGGCTGCCATTCAGGTGGTAGAACAGTTGGTGTGGTACAGGAAGATTCTTGTCAGTCTCCAATAAACAACTTGCTCTTTTATTCTTATTCCTCATACTTTGGGGCAACACTATTGCAAACAGGACAGCAACCCATGGAATTTTTTAATTAGGCTTTTGTTTTTTTGGGTTGTTGTCCTCATTGGGGCTTACTCTTGATCACTAGGAGCAGCATGCATATACTGAGTGTGTACTCTAGTGATCATTTGCCCAGAATGGGGCTCCTTAAGGGTGTAGTAGTTGGGGCCAGTCTTCTGGATAACTTGAACTGGGCCTTGCCAAAGGGAGGCAAGTTTGGATTCACGGCTGTACCCTCTATTGCTGAAGAAGTAGACTGAGTCTCCTACCAGGTAAGTGGGTAAGGTGGGCGTTTGGATGCAGCTTGTTCTAGGTCCTGCAACTTATGGTTTAAGTTTATGTTATAGGCCTCTGATTGCAAGCAAATAAGAGTTTGAACCAGCTTGTTGAGGCACGCCTCTGGGGACACAGCCAGGCTGGGCTTTACCAAGGAATATAGTAAAGGGGGAAGTCCTGGTTACCGGCTGTAGATCAGTTGGAAGGACGGCTTTCCAGTGGCCCAATGGTACCCAATGTTATATGCAAAGGTGGCTGCAGGCAGGAAGGTATCCCATTCAGTCTCATGTTGGTGACTGAGCTTCCAGAGTATCTGGACCAGGCTCCCATTAGTGAGCTCTACCATGCCATTTGTCTGTGAGTGGTAAGGAGTGGATAGTGTCCCACAAATTCCCATCAGTTGGTTGAGGCGGGGGATGACATAACTGGTGAAGTTGGTACCATTGTCTGTCATAAGGATCTGGGGACAACCATGTTTGTATATGATATTCTCCAGGATGAACGTGGCTGTCACCAGTGCAGATTAGTTGGGAATTGCCTTGGTCTCTACCCATTTAGTCAGATGGTCAACTGCCACAATGATGAACTTGTTGCAACTGTTGGTAGCTGGCAGGGGGGCCACTACGTCAATGGCTACAGTGTGGAAGGCAAACCCAGGGCGTAAAAGTTTGTGTTGAAACTTGGCAACCTTAGGTCTCTCAATGTTGCAGTCATGACAGTTGGCAAGTGTATCCACTACGTCAGTGTGCATTCCTTCCCAGAAGCAGTGCTGCTGTAGCAGAGCTAACGTCTTCTGTATGCCACCATGGCCAGTAGTCTTGTGAGCGGCCACCACTGAGTCCATGCATAGGGATGGGCGTATGTAGGGTAGCCAAGAGTCTCCACAAAGCTTCAGGAGTTGTCCCTTAGAGACCTTGGTATCAACTGTTAGCTTCTTGAGAGCTCTCTGTATCTCTACTGGCTCCTCTCCCCACAAAGAAGGATCCTCCATAAGCTTTTCATAGAGAATGTCAGCCATGGGGAATACTAAGGCAACAGTGGGAAGGCAGGAGAGACAGTCAGCATTCTGGTGGGCTGCCCCTGCTTGATGAATGATCTCGTAGTCATAAGCCTGAAGTTTAATGGCCCAACGCGCCAGACGTCTTTCAGGGTCCTTGAGGGTCTTTAGCCATTGCAAGGAGGCATGGTATGTTACAACCGTGAAATGTACCCCATGGAGATAGACTCTGAATTGTTGGTCGGAGTATATCACAGCCAGACACTCTCATTTGGTGACAGTGTAGTCCCTCTCATGAACATTAAGCGTACATGAGCAGTATTCAACAGGGTGTTCAAGTCTGTCAGAGTCCAGTTGGGAGAGAACACCCCCAATTGCCATTAGACTAGCATCTTTATGAACCACAAACGGCTTGGCAAAGTCAGGGTAGACCAGCACAGGGGCTGCAGTCAGTGTTCCTTTGAGAGCATTGAAGGCAGATTGGCACGCTGGGCTCCAGAAGAATTCCTTGTCAGCTCAGAGAAGCTGAAAAAGGGGTTTACCCAGGGATTCAAAGTTGGGGATGAAGCAGCAGTAGTACCCAATCATCCCCAGGAAGACCTGCACGTCCCGCTTATTGGCCAGGATCTGCATTTTCTCAATGGCTTCCATCTTCAGAGGTACAGGGCGGAGTCCATCTTGGCTAATGATGAACCCCAAGGACTCAAGGTGCTCCTTGAAGAAGTTGCACTTGTGTGGCTTGAGCTTGAGATTAGCTGCAAGTAACCTCTGGAAGACTTCCTCCAAGTGTTGTAGGTGATCATTAAAGGTTTGGGAGAACACATTAATGTCATCCAGGTAGACCAAGACGCTGGTGAGTTTGAAGTTGCCCATCACTGCATCCATAGCCCATTGAAAGGTAGCCAGGGCATTGGATAGACCTTGAGGCATCCTTGTGGATTGAAATAGCCCTTGGTCAGTGATAATTGCACATTTTTTCTTGATCAGCGTGGGGTAGATCAATCTGCCAGTACCCACTGATAAGGTCCATGGTGCTGAAGAACTTGGAGCCACCCAGTTGGTCCAAGGTATCATCAATACGAGGGAGGGGATATGAATTCTTCTTGGTAACAGCATTCAGTTGACAGTAGTCAATCACCACACGGTTGCTGCCATCCTTCTTTTTGACAATCAGGAGAGGGGAAGCCCAAGGTCTTTTACTGGGGACCATTAAGCCAGATTCCAATAGCTTCTGAAGCCTCTTGTTAGCCATGGCATGATTGGCTTGACTGCGCCGTATAGGTCTGGAGCAGATAGGTGGACTGCCTTGGGTGTCAATATGATGAGCAACATCTGCAGCCTTGCCCAGGTCATAATCATCCTTGGCAAACACATCCTTATACTGGGTAAAGAGATCCATAGCTTGATCCTTCTGTTCTTCAGAGAGGCCAGATAGAGAGTTGCGGCTTATAACCAATAGCACTAGTGGTTGCTCACAGGGTAGACCCAACTCAGAGAAGTCCACAAAGAGAGCAGTCTCCTGCAGGTTGTTATGCTCTTCCAGTTGTATATAAGCCAGAAGTTGGTGTTTGGGTACAACCATAGCTTCACAACTCATGTTGGCCAAGAGTATGAGTACCTTCTTCTCACTTGGCATGAGGATGCCTGGTGCAACCCATGATTCTAGTATGGAGGCATTAGGGATGTCAAAGATTTCTCCATGAGTACCAGCTGGTAGAGCCAGCAAGAGGCCTGTATTGTGGATCACCTGAGAGCCAGGTGGGGTAGTCACATTACAGGAGGTGTAGACTGGGATACCCTTGGCTTCCCCATTTGAGAGAGGTAGCACTTTGACCTTCTTACTACGCAGTGTATAGGCAACTGGAAGCTCTTCTTTGGTGTACTCCAGATTGATGTAGTGCAGACGTTTGAAAACTTCTTCCAGGGGTTCCAGGTGTTTGTTATAGATACAAGAGAATACTTTAATGTCATCCAGATAGACCAGGGCACATGAGGGCTTGAGGTCCTCCATCACAGCGTCTATAGCCTGTTGGAAGGTGGCTGGGGCATTAGAGAGACCCTGAGGCATTCTGGTAGGTTGTAACAGCCTTTGGTTGGCAATAATGACACAATTCTCTTGGTCAGCTGGAGGGAGATCAATCTGTCAGTAGCCAGGTATCAGGTCCATGGCCAAGAATAACTTGGATATGGGGATCCAGTAGACAAGATCTTCTTGCATTCTCACAGTGTAAGAATCCAACATTTCTGATTGAGAGGCAAATTTAACCAGCAGAGGGGCATCAGAAGGCTCTGTTGTAAAGGAACAACAAGTGCCAGGGTCAGGCACAGGCTTGTCAGGGGGGAGAGGAATGGGGGGAGAGGAGGGAGGTGAAGCCACAAATGCAGCCAAGGATTTCTCCTTGTCCTGGCTGCTTAGTAGTTTTTTGAGTGATCCTTATTGTACTCCTCAATGCCAGAATCATCAGTAAATTCTTCCTTGCTCTGATTAGCCTGAGGTTTAGTTGCTTCAGAACCATCATTAGTGATAGAGGGATTGCTATCAGGTTCCCAGGGAGACTCCAGGGTACCTGCTGAAGGTGCAATGAAGCAGACATCCTCTTCATTACTTCTGTGACAGTGGTGGGGGTCAGGAAGGGGCAATGTAGTAAGGATCTTCTGAGAGGGGGAACTATCAGCTTTAGCATTCCCATGCAATCCCATTAGAGTATCAGGGGTACTAATTTCTGAGGCATCTTCAAGGTGCTTGCTTAGTTGGTCCTGAAGGGAGTCAAGGAGAGCACGTTGAGCATCTAACTCATCTAGCTGCTCTTTCTTTTCCTGAAAGGCCAGAGCTAATTCCTCTTCCAGAAACTCCATTTGTCTCTCTTGAGCCTGTATAGTATCCTGAAGAGCAGAGAATCCCATGGTGCAGCTGTTATGGATGTCTTCCGGCTTAGGAGTTTTCTGTTGATGATCATAGAACTCCAGGGCAACATGCTGATTCATCTGGGTGGATACCAAGGAAGAAAGTACATGTTCTATCTTGCTCATCCATAGAGCCATTCCAGAGTGGGAGTTAACAGCTTCTGATATATTTTGAGCAAGGTTTGGGGGGCCAGAGCAGCTATCAGTTTGGAGGGTTCCAGAATTAAGGGAGATTCTATTGGGAAGACAACCAGAAGAGAAGGAGGAGAATATTGACAGCATACTTCCTTCATCAAGGCAGGCTCCAAGGAGCAGGAGACGCGGTTCATGCCAGTTGCTTCAGCCATGGGGTCAGGCTGGATTGGTATCAAGGGGGTTAGGGCTTTTTCAATGGAGTTCATCCAGGAGATCATACTTGATTGGGAGCTGGTAATTTCCAAAAGTTGTTGGCAGTTAGCAACCACTGGCTTAGTCCTGATTGACCATAGGAAGAGCCATGGAGTCTACCAGATAGAGAGCCAGAAGCAGTGAAGGTTGATCCTGGAGTGGGTTGGGCAGAAGGAGCCGCAGGTATAGGCAAGGACATCTCTCCCTCCACAAAAATAAGGCCGTGGTGATAGGAAGAGAGGAAGCTGTGGTTTGTAGAAGCCATGAGCGCCAATGTTGTAAAATATGCAGCCTGGGTGCTGATTTCTACAAATAGTTAGTCTACTACTTCTTTATTTTAATACTATACCTATTGTGGTATAGTGACAGCCTGGGTAAGGACAGAAGAATATAAGAAGATAATAAGACAAAACTGGTGTTTATTTAGATAGTATTGCACTTATATAGTGTGAGGTGGGGGAATTGCCACCAGGGGCAGAGAGGCACAGACAGAAGGACTTCCCTAATGGAGGAGAGTGGATTGGCACAGCTAAAAGTCCATCACAAGAGAACAACCACTTTTATGCGGCTTTCCTTAAGGAGGTAGATATAAATAACTTTGTTGTTCTATTTATAATTGCAGAAGTAAATCCTGTGCCTTGTGAGCATTCAAAAGGCAAATCAAACACCTGTTTTAGAGGCGTTTAAACGTCTTTATCCCTAGTAAAATCAGTATGCAATAGCGCAATTGTGTGACTGTTCTGTTGCTCAATTCCTAGATAGACAATTTAATGTCTAATCCATTCAATCTACGACACCATATGTCATAAATAACATTTATCTTCTGATGAAAAACAGAATTCAAAATCAGGAATCAAACACTGGTCCTTGAAATCTGCAGCCTGTCAGCCTAGAGGGTCAAAGATCCAGCCGCCATGTTTTTTGATCTAGAGTCAGTGAGTTGCTCAATAAGAAGCTCACATATTCTAAAGAATTCACCAATAATGGAGTGGACCTGTGACTTTATTATAGTCACATTGGGCTATGGTTTCACAAAGAGGTTGAATTGTGACAAATTTCATAGGTTGAAATTCAAAACAATAGGATTGGCCTTGGAGAGGCTTTCCAGCGTAGTAATGGATTACCCAGGAATCAATTAGGCTGTACTGATTGAGGGCTGAAATGAATAATCTGAACAATTCAG
Organism: Entomophthora muscae; assembly: GCA_014839935.2. Lineage (NCBI taxonomy): Eukaryota > Fungi > Entomophthoromycota > Entomophthoromycetes > Entomophthorales > Entomophthoraceae > Entomophthora > Entomophthora muscae. The sequence goes on from QTSX02006404.1 coordinate 539,311, forward strand.
ATTATGAGACTAGGTGTCTCAAACTGTCTAATTAACCATGGAGGTTAATTGATACCCAGGAATCAATTAGGCTGTACTAATTGAGGGCTGTAATGAATAATCTGAATGATTCAGATTATGAGACTAGGTGTCTCAAGCGCAATTTATTAACTGAGAAGGTTAATTAATTGATACCCTTGAATGGCAATCTCCAGAATTAACTCATACAGCATGGAACATCCTCCATATTAACAATCTTCAAACATATTTTTCTTATTTTCAATATTCAAGGTTATTTTTTTCTGGCTCAAATAGTAGAAACTGATAATAAAAGCAATTTTTAATTTTAATTTTGAGTTTTCAATTGAAATTATAAAAGATAAAGCAAAAATAAAATTTGAAATTGTCAACATGAAGGATGTTCCATGCTGTATGAGTTAATTCTGGAGGTTGCCCCTTGAATATGATTAATGAGGATTTTACCATAGGGCTAAAATGGACTTGACTGTGTCAAGTAAAGATTTGTTGTCTTCAAACAGATTAATTACTGAGAATATAATTAATGAGGATTTTACCATAGGGCTAAAATGGACTTGACTGTGTCAAGTAAAGATTTGTTGTCTTCAAACAGATTAATTACTGAGAATATAATTAATGAGGATTTAATTATATTGTTTAATTGCCTTGACTGTGTCAAGAAGTTTGTTTAAGGTTATCCAAAAGTAAACCCCCCAAATTTTGGGTTAAAAGCGCTGTTTTGGCAAATTAATTAGGTTAAAAGCGCCGCCGCGCCGCCTAATTGATTTGTAAAGCTCCACCCAGGGAATGTTTCAGGCGCTGGGGCACCGCCTGGGAAAGTTCCTGGGCACCACGGTTTGAGTTTTAAAGTGTTTTAATGGGGTTTAAGGCAAAAAACCATTAAATGCAAAAATAACTAAATGTAGACAATGGTGTCTAAGCATTCAGGATTGATCAGCTGGTTCCCAGTTGGAACAAGATAGCTTGGATCAGGAATGCATATATTCCACAGGGTTTTGGTGCCAGAAGTCCAGAATGCTTCAAGCCAAAGCAATACATTTCCACAGAAAGAATCAGGTGATTCTGGAATGTATTAGGGCACATTCTTATAGGTTTAGAGTGTGAAGATCTTTTTGACAAAGATCTGAATTGGATGATGCTGTTATGTCATAAACCATGTGATAGGAATCCAGGTGAGATTCTGGAACCAGAGGGGTTTCCAGCTGAATTTACCCTGATTGGTATATAATGGAAACATGATAATAATTAATAAAAAATGATGCTTATGTGTAACAATTGTTGTTTTCCCTTCAATCTTTTTATGCTTTGTGTTTTTGGATTTTAACTGAAATAAGAATACCATGAAATGAAAGAGATGGTCTGCAGCTAAGACTATGGGAAGCAAAAAATGTGGAAGTGATCACCAGATGGCAACGAGTTTAACGCCAAGATTGCTTGCCCAGAATCCAAGCTCATCTAAGCTTACATAAAGGATTCCCTATCAAACTGTAAAAGAGTCAGACCAGGATAATGAAAAAGCAAGCATGGATTTCCTAGATCTGTCACAGGACCCCAGCTGAAGATGCAGTACTGAGGGCCCAGACCTATGCAGAGGCAGTGGCCTCCATAAAGGAGATTTTAATGAAATACAAAATCACACCCCCCAATGAGCACCAACCAGTGTTAACTCTCAGCATTCAGACAAGATTTTATTTGGTCAGGACACCTGATTTTAGGAATAGAGTTGGGGAACATAAAGTTTCTTGCATCTATTTACCAAATTATCAATCAAGAACTAGCCAAACCTGTCAACTGACTAATGAATCAGATTTCAATGTTAAAATACTTGTATGCCTAAAGCCTATGATTTCTGAAAAAATCAAAAATGTTAGTATAAAATCCCCAGCTATGTTGAATATGACAGTATTGAAATTTTGATAAAGTTAAATGATCCTTTGATCCACACTTTTGCCCAATCTATAAATAGTTTGCTATAATCTACACACAATTTTCATAGGCTCACAGGCCCCACTAGTCTTTCTGATATTCTCACAGCTCTTCAGCCCCCATTTTTCTATCCAGTAGAAGTTCTTTACAGCCTGTCTTTTAACTTAGTACTGCTCAATTCAGCCTATTCAGAATTCAACCTTAATAATGTACTAATTGTTAACCCTTTTTCAAGAACCAGAGAACAAGAACTCTTCAACCAGGAGAGGTGTTGGTATACCATCCAGCCTAACCTTTTCCTGGAAATTATAACTACCATCTGGCCTACTTAGCACCAATGTACCATTAATTTGACTCCTCAGCCCAAATGCCTGTAATAATATATCTTTGTTCCTGAGACCACTTCTACCCAGCTTGATGAAACATTATATATTACTTTAACAGATTTGGTAGATTTTATGTTTCCCAGTTCAGGCCCTTGGTCTTTTTTAATTACTTTATATCCTAATTATCAGGTTGGCTCCTAAATTTTTGATGAGTGCTTTCTTCTGGTCCTGCCACCTGAATCAAATATTGCTCCTCTAGTACTTGGTATCCTGACACTATCCCAGAGTAACTTATTATCCTTCCAAAGCATTAATAAGGGGCCAAACTATCAGAACTTTAAGAATAAAAACAAACATTAGCCATCAAGGCTGAGAAAATAAACAAAGCAACAATCATTTACCTCTCTTATGTGATCTTTCTTTATTTAGCTAACCCTAGCCCTAGCCTGAAAACAACTATCATTGTGGTTCATCACAATTTTAGTGGACTCTTCCCTTATATACTTTACCCACAATACCTTTCTGCAACTAATTATCAAGAGCTTTTCAGAAGATGGGTCCCTGATAAAAAAGGTAGCCAACTTGTAAAATATTTCATCTGTGCTAGAAAACAAAGCCTTCTGTGCAGGCTTGCTATTAAAGCAGGGGCTGAGCAGTGATGAAAATGGCTCATCAGCTGATGTGACATAACTTAACTAAGTATAATATTACATTCTGACAATATACCAAAGCCCAGTGGCTAGCAAGGTAAAATCAATCAATATTGTGAGTGCTAAGTATAGCATCCTGTCAGGGATTCAACCTTGGGTGGCCAGCTCATTGTTTTCAGGAAACACACAGGCCGCAGGTTTAGCAGGCAGGGACCACCACAAGATTAGGGTTAGCTTTATAAGGTAGGACATGGACTTCCCCACCCAGGACCATGGGCCGGCAGCTGGTATTATTGTGTCAATCACCCCAATGAGGGAAATGTACAAAATCCCAAGCAACCTACCCATGTGGCCAGTTGGGAGGTAAGTCAAGGGGGCAAGCATTAGCTTGGGGTTCACAGGAGGTTTCATATCAAATTAGTAGGTAGGTAGACAAGAAGTTGAACTTGCCTCTAAACACTTTGGGCTCTGATAGGATCCAGGGACCTTGTTGGTTGTATCTAACTGCAGATTTTATGTGGGCCAAGGGATATAGTTCAAGGACCTTTTCTGGGGTATAGTCTTTATACTCAGGCTTTAATGGATACTCCTTGAAATAAACGGGGCCAAAAGGAACATCTGGTGAACAGGAATCTGCAACCAGAAGTGCAGGAGGGCTGGATGGTCTTGTACTGGATTAATAGATGGCAAATATAAAATAAGGCAATAACTATGAAAGCCAAAATAGCATAACCTTTATTTAAAAATGACAATACAGTATCAGCGCAGGTCTATAGACTTATATAGCACCTTACTGCCAAACTTCACATTTTCCATAAATGGATCCTCAACAGGTTGGAAAATCTTTGGCTGGGAGGCCAGGACGCCCAGGGTTGGGAGCAGTAAAATGGCACCACCACTGGGGGACTTCTCCTTGATGGAGAACTTGTGGAATGTCATGCAAGTCTTCTGTTCTTGAGCTTGGGTCATGGGAGCGGGCCTTAAGCCCGCGTTTTCCTCTAGTAGCTGAACTTGATTGGTTACCTGTGAGGACTTCAAGTTCATGAAGTTTACAGAGGGACTTTCCTTGCCTCCATTAGGCAAGTTGAGAGGTCCCTACTCAGGTGCCACCACTCTCAAGTCCATGTTGGTATTCTTGCTTCAGGACTTAGCCTGGGCTTTGTCTCAAAGGGGATCAATCCCAGAAAGACGCAGGCAGGCGGCCCCTTGGTCCTTGGGGCTGGCAGCCTGCAAGTGTTCAGGGTTGGGGTTTGAATCTGTTTACCAGGCCTGGTTTTCCAGAGATGGTAAATTGTCAATCCTGACACACCCCTGGGAACTGAATACTCTGGTCAGTGAGTTTTGAGTCAGTCATGATGTGACTGTACTACAGTCACTTTATCTTTTGTTTAATTAAAGTCTTGAGTCATTGGCTACAAATTCTCCATATAGTATTTATTACCCCAAAAAATAATTTTAGCTAGAAGGTTTTTAGTTTATGTCAATTAGCAAAAAGTTCTAAAATTAATCAGACCAAACTAATTGAGGAATTAAGGCAAAGCTGGCTGAAATTATATTTAGAGACTAGTTTTCTCATATAAATTGTTTAATCAATTGGTAGTTTACTTTATATCCAGGAAATAAAATTAACAGGAAGTTAATTATAAAGATTTGTGATGGTTTGAATGTGCCAAAAAAGGTTACAAAAAACTAATTAAACTCCTCAAATGTGGCAAAAGTGTTGCTCATAATAGAGAAAAAATATACATGACTGTTTCAAGTAGATATAAAGATATCTTCAAAATTGATCAGCTGGTTCACAGTAGGAACCATGTTAAGCTGAGATAGTAGAACTAATTTTAGAATATTGTATCAGAAAATTTATGTGGTATATACACTATAATAGTTATATATTCAGGATTGTTCTCATGTGTGTTCTTGAAAGGCCAATAGTAAACACTTCCTGTTAAATCATGACCAGAATTGATTGTAATGTTATTGGTGGTAATTGAGTTAAAATACAGGTAGGGTTTCTCAACATGAAGTGTTTTCAATTTAAAATACATCCAAAAGTTATAAAATGGAAACTTGAAATAATAGTAAGTGATTCTTTAGAACAGTTGTTGCTTATCCTCAGCTATTATTTCTATTTTTACATGTCTTCCTTTAAGTGGAATAAGGCGAATAGGGGTTGCCAAAGGGGGAGAGTATAGCCTTTTAGAAGAAGATCCCTGAGAGTACATTGGAGGACTCTTGGGATCATGTGGAGGCAATAAAGGCCTACCTAGAGGAGACTTTGAAAGATTTAAAGAGGTCTATTATGAGTTTTATAGGATTACTTTTCCAAGTAGAGAACATCTGCTTGTGGCAAAAGTATCTTTGTGTGGGATGATCACAATCTCCTGGTGGGTTAGATAAGTTGTTCAAGGATTACAAAAGTAGCAATGGAAAGGGAAAAGGTAGTTTTCCAAATAACAAAAGGAAAAACCTATATTTTTAATGACAAAATGGAGAAAGGACATCAAGGAGTTGAGTGCTAAGCTGGCTCAACTAGAGTCAAAACTTGCCAAAGTTTTCAACATGATACACCAAATGAAAGAGTCAAGTAGCAGTGGTAATTGTAAGATAATCATGGAGTTCCTGGATCCAACACAGTGGTTAAGAAAACTACAGCTATACTCCTAGTGGAATATTAAGCAACGGCGGCAAAATTGACTCTAGGGATGCAAAAGTGAGAGTTCAAAAGTGAGAATCTAAAAGTGGCCAAGTCGACAATTTTAAAATGTCAAAATTAAATTAAAACAACTCATCTGTATTTAAAAATTATTATGGCCATATAAAATACTTTTTATTCATTCTCTCAACTAAAAAAGTCAAAAAAAGTAGTTACTTTATTATGAAAAGCCATTTTGAAAATTTAAAAAGTGTTGACTTGATAACTGCTAGATTCTCACTTTTGGATTCTCACTTTTGCATCTCTAGTCAATTTTGCTACTGTTGCCAAATTATATATCAAAGATATTCCAAGGAATGAAATTCTTGATATTGGATCAATCAAACAATTAATTCCCAGGAGGGAAATACTTGTATTTATTTGCCACAGTACAGTAATAAAAATCAATAGATTTAAGGTGTCCAATAATTTCATCAAAATATATTCATGGGATATATTATTGTCATATCAGACATTCATAAAGATGCTGTTATATAATCTCACATTCATGCCAAATTGATCCCAGCATATTATTAATTGAGAGGAGTGGAGAATGCCAAACATATGTGAAACATGTCCCAAGTGTAAGTTCCCCGTTTCTCTTTTAAGTGCATTATGTACATAGAGCAGCGTAGAAGTAAGAAAACATAACATAGAGCATTTGATCAAAACAATGTAATTATTGTTGCAATAACAGTTCTGATAAAATGTTTGCTATAATATAAAGGCACAGCAACACTAAACAAAAAGTATAAATAATCACGAACAATATTTTAGACCAAAAATAAACTAAGTTAAGCAATACTATATCTTTAAAAGTTGAGAAAAGCAGATATAAGGGCTAATTACAAACTTGAAGATTCACCAGAGACATCCAATTAGAATTCGACGTGTAATGGTAATCATTCTAGTCTTTTCCACGACATACTTCAGAGCATAGTGTTTTTTATGCGAGAGATTTCTTATGACATTTTAATTTCAGAAAAATATACAATCTGGTAGTAAAACAATTTAGCTACAAAGATTTATAAGAGGAGACACGTTATTAAAGAATTTAACCTAAGGAAAAAAGTTGCTTAAAGCGGCAGTTTGGCATCAAAATGCCAAACAGGGAAAAATACAAGTTCGGAAAAAACGTAATTGGCAAAAAAACGTAAAATTGAATGGTTTAAGATAGAAAATCCTCCTACGAAGTGTCTTTCTGGGTGAAATTTGTTTTGGAGATTCATTGGCAAAAATGAGTAATTAAGAACAAAATTTCAATCTTCTTTTTAAATTTGAAGGATGAAAAGTCAATTGAGATACAAAAACAAGTTAAATGAAATCGAATTATATGGCAAGCAGGGGCTCAAAATCATTAAAACATGCAACAAAAGGGACTTCAGCTAGTAGGAGTTAACAAAATTAAAGAAATTTTTAATCTAATGATTATGGATCAAAATCGCTAAAAACGCAATAATGAATCATGGTGTTTAAAATAAAGCTTATTACATACCTTCTTGATGCTTGAATTGGCAAGGGATTCCAAAAAATCTAAAAAGTGTTAAAAAACATCAAACGTACAAGATAAAGATACGGAGCCAGGGAGAAAGTTTTCAAAAATAGCTTTTTTTGGAAATTTTAAAAAACCCTTTTGATTTGGGAATGTGGAACACTTTAAGGGATTGCTTACTAATTTAGCAATATGCTTTAAGGCAATATAAGCCTTGGCTAAAAAAATTCTTTCAAAAGAAAACCTTCCAAATTGGGTACCTAGCAACAAAAGTTAGTATAAACATCAAAAGGTTGCAGAAAATGAGAAATTTAAACATAAATTAGATTTCAGCAGTGGAATATGAGGATTAATGTTATATTTTGATCGAGATATGAATTTGATCGAGCTATACATTTGAAACAAAGAATGAATTGAGTTAAGAAAAGTAATAATTGATTTGTAAAGATTTATCGGGCCACTAAAGTTTTAAAATACTTTTTTGCTAAAAAATATGCTTTAAAAATTTATATATTTAAAGCAATATTGAGCTAAAAACGCGCGCTGAAATCATTTCGTTGCTCGGCATTGGTCTTAAGACAATAATATTCACTAAGCCAAGAAGAAGTGGCTCTCTCAGAAGGTTTAGGAAAGTAAATGCTAGGCATAGACAAATGTAGAAGTAAAAAGGTTAAACCGTTTGGGTTTTTGCTTGCAAAAATATTATTTAAAAATATGAAATAATGCGATAAATCTACACAAAAAATAAAATATCAACTCAACTACTTTATTTTTCTTCACTTAGCGCAGCGATATACCCTGGTAAAGTGCAACTCATGAGAGCAAAGAACGAAAATTCTAATTCAGGCGGTGTTAGTATTAAGTTTAGCTGATCATCGTTCCGTCCATCAATAGAGTTGCAGGGGCCAATCACACTGGCTCGGTGAAGCAGTTGATGATGAATCCCTGCTAAGCATCAGGCATAAGCCACAGTCACGTTTTAATCGATTAGGTGGTCGAACAAGCCAATAACTTTGCTGCAAGGCTGCGTCAAGTTTTTCCCGGAAAGCTTAAAAAGATACGACCTCTGGCAAAACCTGCGCCGTTTTAAACGGTTTTTTACTGGGCTCAGTAAGAGCGAGCGAAGCTAACGATGCTTCGTTCCAGCTTGACTAGCTTCTGGCTTAAGCCACTACAGTCAAAGAAGATTTAATACTAGGTGATTGCCTCGTCCAAGGACAGATATAAAATTAAATGCAATATATCAATTCAATATAGTTTATTGTATTTTTAGACTGGGATTACTTATCATATGTTAAATTAAATTCTATTTAAATTCTTTCTTAATTTGTTAATCATATATAATTAAAATTAAAGTTTTATATTCCAAGTTTAAACAAAGAAATAAAAACTAAATCTAAATAAGTGTAGTATCACTATTAAGTTTAGTAAAGCTAAACTTATTATTTGAAATTTAATATTAGACTTTTAAAATCCTTCAAAATGTAGAGCTGTTCTGAAGCTTTAAAATAAGCTATCGAACATCAAAAACAGTTTAGTATTTACTGAGATACATTGATTTTAGTTTTTTTAGTGTGTATTAAAAGTAAATTTAGATAATATCAAATCGGGTCCGAGCCTTTGATTATGACATGAAACCGATTCCAGCATTTAATTATATATCTCAGCATCTAGAGCAGCTAGAGCAATCATGTTTGGTACTATTTTGATTGCAATCATCTGAAAATTGATCTATGTCCTCTAACTTTAATGAAAATCATTATATTGAATCATAATTCTCTCATAGCCAGTTTACTCCACAGATGTTCTTTTGAGATGAAGCCGTGGCAACCAAGGTTTACTCTGAAATAATATACTGCCACTTGGATCAGGTGATACATCCAAGTGGAATGTTTTATTACTTTATTTTGGAAAAGATAAATTCTAAATATCCAAGCCAATCATCTCATTTTAAAATCTCTTTTTTTAAATGAATATTTATACTTGTAATTTGAATCATTGCTTTAAAGTGACCAAGCTATATTTTCATCATCAATTCAATTCTGATCAAAGAGGTTAACCATACATTCATATATAAGTATATACTAAAAATCTGCAGCTTCTCTTCCAATTTTAATCCACCCATTCTAGAGTTGGGTAATCTACAAAGATAGGTCACTTTGATATGGTTAAATGGGGTTAGCAACTAATTTAAAAATCAAGTAAATAAATAAAAAGTTTTAAAAGGTTTGAGTGACTTATATTTCAGTTTAACACTATTTAGACCACACTCCACTGAATTCAAGCTGTATAGTTTCAAAGATGCATACAAGGGATTGAATGTAAGAATGAGCCAAATTGAGCTTGTGGCTTAACAATCAACTTTTAAAATTAAATTTACTTAAATCAATCCATTCAAATCCCTTACGGCTTGAGCCCACTTGAGGTGACATTACATCCAGACAGACAGACTCACTTTTATATATATTAATTAATTTCTAATATAGATTCAGAACCTGTTGACAAAAATGTGGGATTTTCAAATCCTACATCCAAATTTCAAATCACAATTGTGAGCAACTCAGCTGAGTTAAAACTAAAATAATTAACTAAATCAAACATTAATATGATATTTTTAGATTTAAAATTTTCAAATCCCTATTGAAAATAATTTAACTAACTTAAGATAAAGCTTATATGAAAATGTGGGATACATGAATCTGAAATGTATGATTCTAATGTACAATTTGGTATTCCCTATAAGTTTCCAAATAATAGACAACATGAAATAATTATCAAACATGAAATTGTGAGATTGCAAAATCCAAGAACCAAATTTCAAATAAGAATGAAGGAAATTGAAAGTAACTTAATAATGTCTGTCTCAAAAAGGAAGTCAGGGATCTAATGTAGAACTATGCTAATTATTTTGGGAATCACAGGTATTCTCAAAAAGCACCCTATTCTATTTTGAGTTGGCTAAATTTTTGATTTTGATGTTCATCAAATTAGATATTGTCAGGAACTTATATTGACTTTGTTCTACCTTGGTTAATCTTGGCAACCTGCCAAGCCATTAATTATAGAAGCTTCTGATATAGTACTAGCAGGCTTAATTGATCTAAGAAGCCTTCACAAAAGCAGATTCAGATCAAACTATTACAAGAACAACAAGGAATATATTAGACCTAAGATTATGACCGTATTCCCAATTGGCTAGAGTTATACCAAAATACTCTAGAAAACTGCTGGGTTAGCAATCATGGGTTCCTCTGACAAATCAGAAAAGGTTGTAATAAATTTGCACTGGCAACCTGACAATGCCATTGAAAATTCCTGCTAGAAAAGTTGCTTGGTGAGCCAACAAACTATGCGCTAAAAATATAGTCATTAATTAGCACCACTACCACCGGCACACTAATAGATTATGCATGACTCTATGGTAAAAAGTACCCAGCGCAGGGTACTATTACATTGAATCCTATGCCATTGAATGGATGCCTGACTCTGAGGATTGATGCTGGCATTCTGGGGATGAAAAGACTGACCAGCAAGAGTTAGAAGCGCCAGATGATATTATCCTGGCAAGAGAGCGCAAGCTATATAAAAGCCCTTCCAATGGACTAATGGAAGGCAGACAAATTAAAGATCCTACTGTAGATTGTTTTCATAGTAGAATATATCCAAGTTTGAAGAGCATAGTCAGTACTCAAAGACCTTAGCAAGCCGCCAGCTTAGAAAGCTGCTTGCTAGTTGCCTCCCTTGGACATTGCCAGCTGTTGCCTTGCCAAGGAATCCACAGATGTTGCAGTTAACGCTTGTTGCCATACAAGCATTCTATTAATATAATGACCAAGATCACACAATTACTTAATAAAGCAAATCTTAACCAGACTGCCAGGTCTGATAGCAGAACCAAAAGTTCTGACATACATATCCAACAATAAAATTGACTAAAATATACACTTCTCTTATTGAGTTTAGTTTTTAAATAAAAAAGCACCATATATTTTTCTTCCTTTAACTAGACTAATGAGCTGTTCCCTGATCTTGATGTCATCATGCAGTAACACACCATGCTTACCAATAGTGCAGCCTCAGTGATAACATCTCCCAAATCCAAGATCCAGCCAGATCACTACCCAGGAGTATGATTTCTCTCCTGCTTTATTCAGCATTGCCTTCTTTGTGCACCATGAACAAGCAGATGCTACTTAGAATCATAAAACTAAATTGCCATCTTCCAGTAGCCAATCAATTTGGTCCATCACTTGAAGAAGTGAGAATCCAGGAGTAGCTAATCAGATGGTGGCATCTAGTTCTGAATGCAGATATGTTCATTTTCAAGCCAATCAGCCTTCAATACACATAAAAAACACATTATCCTATAAATTATCCAGAAAATAATTGAAAAAAAGATATTTTTATATCTCTAAGGGGAATTACAGCCTTAACAGAATTTTAAAAGCCAACTGTTGCTATAAACCTGTGAGCTCATTAAAAATGTGACCCTCCTTACAAAGGCATAAACTGGATTCTTTATCCTGGTCAAAGAGGACAGAGAACACCCCTTTATGATGGCTATCATATAATATGATCCTAAAATGTGTCAAGGTGTTTCAGTCTATACTGGCTTCTGGCTGTTCACTTATTAGAGAAGCTGGCTGGGCCTGGAAGGACATGTGCATAATAGAGTTTCTGTATCAGATAATTTACAGCAGTGGCCCAAGGACTCCATGTACCAGTGTGAGATACCACTTGATCAGCTAGCCACATCACTACAATGTAGGAAACTCCAGTTTACTGAAGTTGTGAGTGTGAGGGACCTCTGGTGTAAGAAAAACTGTTGGAGTCTCTTTCATTGTTTCAAGGTGTTGTTTTCCTGGGGCATCAGAGAAGTAGCCTAAGGGAAGGTGTGGGGTTCCTGTCCACCAGTCCCCAAAGTGTGTCCTGGGTCAAAGCCAGGGACCAGCTGTAAGGGGTTGTCATTCTCTAGTAAGGGAAAATGTATCTCAGAAATATGTATAGGGGTCAAAATGGGCTTTTATTCACTCTCAGAAGAAAGATCTCCTTAGAAACCTTCTGGTATATGGCCCGGGGGGTCAGGGAAACAATAAGGGTTTGCCAATAATTGGAGTCCTCCAACAATATCTTGGACTCCTTCACCTTAGTCTTGGACTTCTGCTCCTTAAACTTGGACTCCTGCGCTGCGCTTAGGATCCAGCTGTTTATTTCAAGCTCCAGCTCCTTAATTTTGGGCTCCTGCTCCGTTATCTTGGGCTTCAGCTCTCTTTATAGCTCTAGTGGACTTTGTATTCCACTTGTATCAGTCCAACCAATCTCCTGCTGGTGATCAAAAGGCTTCCAAAAAACCTCTTGGCAGAAACTCAAAAGACCCAGAAAAGACTCTGTAAAAGACTTGGAAAGACCCTGTCAAAGACCCAGAAAGACCCTGTAAGTTTCCAGCTAGCCTCCTTCTTATAGTGTCCTTTTCCCAACGGATCTGCCTTCAAAATAACTTTCTTCATAGGTTAAACCATTGCAGCTCACTTTTTCCTATAATAACTTAAGCGTACATACTTACTTTCTCAAAAGCTTAAAGTATTAATTCACTATTTCCTTGCTTATACTTTAAACTTTTGGCTTCCAACCAATCATATTTGTCAGGAAACATCCCAGAACTCAACCAAAGAATGATGACCGCAAATCTGGACCATTTCTGAAGTTCCACTGCAATCAAACTAAGAAATCAATTTCCACCGCTCAAACTGCTCAAAGAGACAACTCTTTGTGCACCAAAGCGCTAATTGGCTCACTATCCCAGCACCAGTCTTCCCTGCATTCAACCTAAACCAATTTAAATAGTATAATACTATTTAAATTGTTATTTTTGGTTCTCTTTAACGTTTTCTCCATATATTTACAAATATTGTAAAATCCAAGGAAAGCATCCCGCTTCATCTATCCTCAGCAAATCAATTTGGCAAAATCTTGGCTCATTTCTCCAATCCACCTGTTTTTCACCATCATCTTCTGGTCCTTAAACCAGCTCTTCAACCACATCTTCCAGCTCTTTAGTTTAACCAGCAATCAGTCCATCTTAGTCCACCAACAGCTCCTTTTAGTCCTCAAACAGCTTCTTCATCATGATCAGCTACTCCTGCATCATGATCTTTCAGTCCTTCAGTTTATCCTCACTAGGAACTACCTTGGTTTCACCTGCACAGTGAACCATTTTTGGTTCCAAACTTCAATATAAACCAACAGTCCATCAACTAGTCTTCACTGTGATCAAACAGTCCTTCTTACTAGTCTTCTCTCCTGATCCCGTGAACCACATTGGCTCTTTATCTCAGTCCCCATTACCAGAACCTATAGACCCTGGCATGAGTCTACATTGAGCTGGTGTTTGACTGGGCCCTCGCAAGTGGCACTCCACTTAGGCCATTCAATCATAGATAAAATTATATGCATTGTTTTTACTCACCCAGGTGATTAAGTCTGGGCTTTTAGTTGCAAAGTAATCAGCTTTACTTGCCAGAGGCCTGATCAAACCAAGCTCTGCAGCTGCTTCCCCAAGCAAACCGCCTTGGTGACACCTCTGAGCAAATCTATGCCCTCCAATGCTCACTTTTGGGTTCTCCCCAAAGCTCCCATAGGGGCATAAAAAAGGATGCCCTACCTGTGAGAGAGGAGGGCTAAACGAACTAAGTTTGGCTCCCATCCTGGGAGAAGAATCTGCCAGGACACCATCCAGTTAAAAACTGGTATGGCCGCTTGAAGTGGCGTCCACAGAGAGGACACAGCAGAAAGACGGGAAAAGTAGGAATCCAAGCCCATCAATAACATTCCACCAAGAAGCCAGGTGGCGCGCCTGGGGGCATGCTCTTGGGAGCCTAGCCCTTCTTCTTGGACCAGAACCACCAGGTCTGCAAAAGGGGGGAGGCACAGGGGGCAGGGCCGGAGATGTAGTAGGGATTGGCTTGAGGGCAGAAAGCTCAAGGTCATCACAGGCAAGACTTCAAACAATGCTTTTGCTAGTAGCAAGAATTTCCTGAGCGCGCCTGGGAATGTCCTCCAACATCCGCACAAATTGGGTGAGGTTGCTCCCTACGTGGGGAAATCAGTAGGAGAGACAACTCCAAAGGTCTGGAGAAGTAGTCCATATCATCACAAGAACTGGTGCTAGGGTAAAGGTCACAAACTTACCAGGGAGACCAGCATTGTTCAAAGTTAAGAGAAAGGAAAGAACTATCAAACTTTGATTTCAAACACTAAGGAACCAACAGCTAGACTGCAATAAATGATTAAATTTTAAGCATAAAAACCAGGGACAACAACTAAGTATTTTAAAACTTGGAAACAGATAAGAACGTCAAGCAGGTGTGGGCAAAGCAAAAGCAAAGGCCAAAGCAAACAAAAAGCAATTTCAAACTTAAAGTAGGTAAATAAAGAGTTTTAAATACTGATTTTGAAGTTTAAACCAGAGTTTTGAGGACGCCAAGGAAAGTGTATAGATCAACACTAAAGTTGACGCTGCTGACTTTGAAGACAACACTGTAAACCAAGGGAAGGTAGAGGAGGTAATTAAAAGCAAAACTAATACTAACAGAGCCAGAGATAGTTGAGAACTTCTGGAGGAGTCTCAAACAATAAACTATAAGTTAGGGAAGTTGAAAAACTTTTAATTGATAGAATGAGCAAGCAGGGGACCAAAAGTCCCATGTTTTGCTTTAAGGGAAACCATTTGAATTTGCAAGGTCAGGTGACCTCAACCAGTCATTTGATTGGATGGGATAGAAATTTTGCCAGTAGTTTCAGGGAGTTTGGATGGTTTCTCTCCAATTTCTGACCCAACCTCTGATTGGCTAGTGCCTAGAGGACACTTCTGGATGCCATTAATTTCAGTTAGAATGGATTTTGTTGATTTAACCAAAGCACAACCTGGTTTTTTAGACTTAATCAATTTTAAATGCAGGTGAGCCCAAGCCAAAAAATAATCCAAATTGATCAGAGATTACTCCCAAGTAGGAAAAGAGCTCAAAAAAATCAGTTTTTGCCACCTGGGAAGGGTATACCAACACAAATCTCTCATCAATTGTATGGGCTAAATCCTCAAGAGAATTAAGGGGCTTGCCTGGCTTTGGAGCAGATTTTTTTGTGTGTTGCAGTAAGATTGTCATATCCAAGGCTAAAGGGGGAGTAAATTTACACTACAAGTCTGTTAGGTAGGATGCTTGCTCATAGACCTCCTGTAAGTGTATCTGGGTATGTAGAGCCCTCAGAGCTCTTCCCCTCCCTGGCAGCCTGCGTTACCTGCCAGGGTCTAAACATTCTCCAGCCTGAGCAGCAAACACTACCCATCAGGCTGGATCACTCCCCACCCCAAACAGACAAAGTTCCCTGCTGAGCTATCTCATTCTTTACCCTAAGCAGCCACATTTCCCTGCTGGGTGAAGTCCTCTAGCCCATAGCAGCCAATATCTTCTGATGGCTGGGGACAAAATCTGCCCCTAAAAGTCTTTTTCACCTACTAGCTAGGCCTTACCTTCCCTAGTAGCTATCATTCCCTACTATACCTCTACCTTCAACAAACAACTAAACTAATACTTGGCCAACATTAGCCTGCCAACAAACCACCAAACATGTGGACCGTCACAGAAGGAGATCCAGGTGATGAGAGCTGTTGTAACTGTGCTGTTTTAGAAGAGTTACAAGGGGAAAAATATTTAGAAATTAGATAATATTCTTTATTGATAGATAATGATTATATAGTTAGTGTGAGTCATGAGTAACAGGAACATGATTGTGTTGATCACATGGTAGGATGATGAAGGGGGTGGCTTGATCCTGATAATGAGTCAAGCGCCAAAATAAGGTATCTACCGTAAGGGATCATCATCTGTTCAAGTTGTTGAATTTGGAAATTAGAGTTGACTTCCTAGTCTGGCTCCAAGTGACTGGATAATTGGATTGCAGGTCACAAACCTGCTTACTTTGAACCTTGCTGGCAGGCCAAGCCTTCTTTTTGACACCCCCCAACTGAAGGTTGTCCTCCTCTGGGGGCAGGTTGTCAGGGAGGTTGTTGGGAGCCCGGGCGCCATACTGGACTAACTGTTGTTCTGTGGCGGGTAGGAAGGTCTCACATTGTTTCTGTCTTGCCTTGCAGGGTCTCAGGCAATTGTGGTGGAGGCCCTTGTCTTGTTTACGTCTCCCCAGTCCTTGCACAAGGTAAGTGTTGTTTTTGTTTACCTTTAGGATGATTGCCAGGCTTATTTTTTCTGGTTATAATTTACTTTTGTCAATGTTCATGACCCAAACTTTGTTGCCAACCTCATGTCTGTTTTGGATGAGGACAAATGTCTTTTGCAGACGCTTGTTTTCTCTTTCTGTTTGATTGCCTTTGGCCTTTATGACCTTGGGATCTGAGCAGGGTGGAACCTTGCTTGGTATTTCCAGCTTGGGTCCTGACAATGCTTGGATGATATTGGGCTGTGTGCCGTATACTAACTCAAAGGGGCTTTCCCAGTGTATCTGTTCATACAAGTCTGGAATACAAGCAATGCAGTCAACAGCTGGTTGTACCATTTCTCAGGTCTCCTGGCAGTGAGCTTGGCCAAGGCTTTCACAAGGCTGCCATTTAGATGATCCACACATTATTGGCCTGAGGATTATAAGGTGTTGTTGTCGTGTGCTTGACCCCATTCTTGGTGAGGTATACATTGATATCTTCAGAGGTCAATTCTTTGCCTACATCAGTTATCAGGAGTTCTGGCTTTCCAGTCTTGCTGATGATTTCTTTTCCTATGAATTGCTGAACATCATTACCTGTGTGGGATTTTACTGCTTGTGACACTGGCCATTGTTTGGCAAAGTCTATTACAGTGATGATGTACTTCTTCTTGTTATGTTTTCCTGGCATGGGCCCCACAATTTCTAGGGCCCACACCTTAAAGGGTAGTTGCATGCGGATAGGTAGTACTGACTTAGGTGGGGTTTTGATTCTTGCAAATTTCTCACATACTTTGCATTGGTTCAAGACTTCCTGAACATCTCAGTACAGGGTTGGCCACCATGCTTTGTGTTTAAGGAATTTGTAGAGGTTGCGGCTTTTTGTGTGCCCTAGGCCTCTATGATAACATATGATGGTGTCAACTTTCTGATGTATGGGAACATAAGGAATGGTGGTTCTGTTGGACATTTTTCAATGTAGGGCTCCATATTAGTCTGCAAATAAGTTTTTGTTCTTAATGACTGTTTCCTTTGTTATGTCTGTGCTGCCAGGGGGAAACCCTTGTCCTTTGTTTGGAGTACCAGGAGGGGCCAATCTGGGTCAAGCCCATTCTGTTCCCTCATGGCTCTAATGTACAGGCGCAAGAGAGTGTCTGCCATGGCAAGCTCTGGACCAGGCTTGTACTGTATGAGCATATTGAACTTCTCCAGGAGCTCCATCCAGCAGGCCTGACATCAGCAAAGATTTGCTTGGGTTTTGAAGTATATAAGCGACTTATGGTTGGTCAACACTGTGAATTCTTCCTTTCTATCTAAGTAACAGCACCATTTGACTAGGCAGTGCACAATTGCCAACAATTCTGTTTTGTGTATAGGGTATTGGCACTCACTGTCTGTCAGTTTGTGTGACTTGTAGGCTACAAGCAGGAAGTCATCATCATTGTTTTTTATTTGTAGTACTCCCCCAATGGATGTTTTTGAGGCGTCAGTTTCCATTTGATATTCCCCATTGTGTTTGGGATACTGTAGAATAGGTGCTGTTGTGAGTTTTTCTTTGAGGTGTCTAGAACAGAATTCTTGTTGGGGGGTCCATGCAAATTTGGATTTGGTACCAGTTAGGCGGACAGGGGTGCAGTCAGGATGCCACAGTTGGGTATAAAAAACATACGTAGGCAACCATTCCTAAGAATGTGCAGAGTTCTGAATTGTCTTTGGGCGGCAGCATTTTTCAGATGGCCTAGATCTTCTGACTAATGAGTTTAATGCCATCTTTTGGGACTAGGTGGCCTAAGAAGAGCAGCTTCTCCCAGAAAAACCTAAATTTGGAGAGCTTGGCTAGCAGCTTGTGTTGCGCCAAGGTAGCAAAGACTGCCTCTAAGTGCTTTTGGTGCTGTTCTACCAAGGGGCTATAGACAATAATATTGTCTAGGTAGACTAAGGAGTGCTTGTCAATGTGAGGGGCAAACACCTTGTTCATGAAGTTCACAAAGATGGAGGAGGCGTTTGTCATACCAAAGTTGAGCACCACACACTTGTAGGAGCTGTATTTAGTGTGGAAGGATATTTTGGGGATGTCTTCCTCCTTGATACAGATCTGATTCTAGCCTGCGGTTAAGTTGTACTTGGAGAAAGCTGTGGCGCCGCCCAGGGCATTGAAAAGGTTGCCAATGAGTGGCAGTGGGTAACAATTCTTAATGATAACTTTGTTTAGGGCTCAATAGTCTGTGACTAGGCGCAGAGTGCCATCCTTGTTTGCCACAAAGAATACAGCAGCACCAAAAGGAGATTGTGAGGGGTGGATAAGTCCCTTATCCAATGCCTTTTTGAGGTAAGCACCTAGGACGTTGTCTTCATTAGGAGTCAGGCAATAGATGGGTTGTGTCTTGGGTACAGCTCCCTTGAGTTGGATGGAGTGTTGGATATTTTTTCTGGAGGCAGTCCGGGTAAGGCCTCCTTGAAGATTTCTGTAGTGGGCTACAATTTCACAATCTTGAGATGTAGTGGCGTCCTGATGGTCTTTGAAGTGTATGATCTTGTACTGGAAGGAGTCCCAGCTGATTGCCTTGAGGTTATCTTTTTTTTGACCAGGGTCTCTGTGATATGCACAAAGACATGGTCACGTAGGAGCTGGTCTACTGAGTCAGGGTGGATTTGGTGGTTGACGCCCTCACGTTTGATAGTCAATACCAAAGTTGCCCAGTCTATGTGGGGATTATTTTTATGCAACCAGTCCAGGCCCAGTACATTGTCAAACTTGGGAAAGTCAATGACAGGGCCTTGGATGGTGGAATACAGGTTCTCAAGCATGACAGAGAACGGGGCAGTTTCCTTTTTTACAGCAATGTGATGTTCATCATGTTGTGTTTGGCTCCTGGGGACAACATCCAGGAGGACACGGCATAAAATCTTTAAAATAAAAGATTTGAGGTTTGAAGCTAGCCTTGGGTTAGCCTTCAGGGCAAAATTAAGGGCACATACCTTAATTTACTGGAATACAAGATGTGAAATTCCTTTTGGCAAAAAGGAAAGGAAAAAGCTTGAAGAATACTAAAGCCAACACAAATGTGGATAAACTTGTCTTTATTAGGAGAAATGATTCTACTTAAATAGCAGATAAGAGTTGATAATCACTCATTAGGTAGACAGAGTGGCAGTAAAGGTCATGTTGGGATGATATCATACCAGGATCAGTCAAGGACAGGTATGATATTCTGGAATAGTGGATATTGAGCCAGACCCATTTGCAGAAGGCAAGGAATTCCCAAAATCAAAAGCAAAACCAACTAAATCTTTGCATATATCAATATTTGAAGGCCATATTGAAATGGCATTAAAGACACAATTTAAAACAGATATCCAATTAATCTGTACAACCTTTCAGCCACAGCAGGGTGTAGAGCAAGGATGAGCATTCTGGACAGTCCATCAGCATTTGGATGTTGAATCTCAGGGCAGTGCAGCACAGTGAATTTGTAATCTTGCAGGCAGAGAGCTATCTAGCTAGTCGTCCTTCTGGTTCTTTTAGTTATTGTAACCATTTAAGCAAAGTGTGGTCAGTGACCACAGTTAAATGAGTTCTGTACAAATAATGGCGGAACTTCTTGATGGCATGTAACACAGCAAAGCACTCCTTCTTGGTCACACTGTAATTCTTCTCATGCTTATTCAGGACACAAGAGGTATAAGCTATATAGTGATCCACACCCTCATCATCCAGTTGAGCCACAATGGCTCCAATGGCCAGGCTTCTAGCACTTAGTATATATGATGAATTCCTTATTGTAGTCAGGATATACTAGGATAGGGGCCTCCTTAAGCTTTTGCTTAAGGGTCTCAAAGGCCTGTTGCTGGCTGGCAGTCCATTTGAAAGGGATATTAAGCAACAGCTAGACCAAGGGTTCACTAGTGTCAGAAAAATTGGGGACATATTGTCTGTAGTATCCCATCATGCCCAGAAAAACTTGAGCTTCTTGCAGGATGGTGGGCAGAAGCATTTTTTCAATGACCTCAACTTTCTTAGTCATGGGGCAAATTCCTGTCTGAGTCACCTCATGTCCCAAGAATTCAAGACGTTCTTTGAAGAAGGCACACTTAGATGGTTTTAACTTAAGGCCAGCTTCTTGAATCTTTATGAACACTTCTTTGAGATGAGTCAGGTGGTCAGTAAAGGTAGCACTCAAGACCTTTATATTATCTAAGTACACTAGGACACATGAGAGCTTCAAATCACAGAGGATAGAGTCCATGGCTTGTTGGAAAGTAGCTGGAGCATTGCAGAGTCCTTGTAGCATTTGCATAGGCTCAAACAATCCCTCAAAAGTGATTAGTGCAGCCTTCTGTCTATCCTTGGGAGAGAGAACAACTTGCCAGTACCCAGAGGCTAGGTCCATAGCAGAGAAGAACTTGAGCCCTCAAGGCGGCAGAGAACATCATCAATGTGTGGTAAGGGGTAGGAATCCTTTTTGATTAAAGAGTTCAATTGTTGGTAGTCCATCACAATACAATGACCTCCATCTTTTTTTAGTATGAGCAAGGGGGAGGCACATGGAAATTGGGAAGGAGCAAGTATTCCAGCGTCTAGAAGTTTTTTGAGCTCTTTAGACACCTGAGCATCCTCTACACGGCTGTGGAAATAAGGTTTTGTGCAAAAGGGGGGAGTGTCACCAGTATCAATCTGGTGAATGATGCCTTTGGCTAGACAATAATCAGTGCTATCCTAAGCAAATATATCCAAAACTGATCAAGTAGTTCAAGAATCTCTTTCTGTTGAACCAGAGATAGCTGTGGGAAGTCTTGAGCAGTAAACAAGGATAGGACTTGAGGTTTGTCTTCAGGTAAATTAAAGTCCTGGAACGTACCAAAGGGATGTAGTGATAGGACATCAGGAGCATTCAACAACTTGCCATAGCCAACAACCTGCCCTCTAGACACATGTATGGGGAGAGCAGTTAAGTTGGCGACCAGCAATTTAACAGGGTCTTTATGAGAGACATCTAAGATTCCTGGACAGAGATAGGGTTTGTTGTGTCCTAGTGAGGGAGGAGAGTATAACTCTAGGAAGGTACACTCAGGTAGCTCATACAATATTTGGGAGTCTAGGATATCCTGAGATCCAGGGGGAATGGTTACAATGGAAGTAGCTAGGAGAGGAATCCCTTCAGATGCAGGACAAGCCATAGGAAGGCACTTTATGTTGGAGGTGTAGGTACAGTATTTTAGAGTGGAAACACCAGTGGAATATTCTAAGGCACATGTCTTGAGGTGTTTTCTGGGAGCTTTAACAGACTCTTCAAAGATCAGAGGGACCTTGTACCCTAAGATAGAGATTAGCCGTCCTTTAAGTTGATGATCCCATTGTATTCTCTAAGGACTTGAGTACCAACTAGGAGATTGTAGCTCTCATTCTCCAAGACAACAGCAGGTGTGGCCAAAAATAGAATGCCAAACCGCATGTGAAGAGCAGAATAAGCTCCTATATAGAAAGTCATGGATAGCCCAGCTGTGCCATACAACTGGCGATAGTTAAGGTCAGGGGCAAGTTTGAGCTTCTTGACAAGCTTTGAGGAGACAACATTAACAGGAGACCCCGTGTCTAAGACAGATTTGATTTTCACCTTCTGAATGGATATTTCCACACAAGTGGTAGTACAACAAAAGGGAGGGAGGGAGGGCAGCCAGGATGTCTTGAGCCTCTGCTAGTTCTTTGTCCCATTTTTCAATCATGCATCTTAGGCCTGGTAATTCCTTATAGAGCATCTTGAGAGGGAGCAAGACTGAAACATTTTTGAACACTGCGCCAGCAGCCTCAGCAGCTTTCTCAGAAGATTTGACAAGCACAGGAGATCTCTTGGCTTGAGTGAAGTATGGGCAAGAGACAACCTCTTTGGCTTCAGGCAGAGGCTTGGTGGTTGTTGTAGTTTTTCCATAATGTAGCTTATATGGGGACTGCAATAGTTTCAGGGATGGCCAGGACTGAATACCCATTGCGTTGGGATCTTCCATATCAGAATTGTCCATGTCAGAGTCATCAGAGATTTTTTAGGAATAGAAGCAGAATGGGAGGTGCCTTGGTATCAGCAGGCTTAGAGTCAGCAATGGAGGGGGAAATCAAAAGTAGACTGGGAAGAATTGTCAACAGAGACGTCTCTGCCTCTAGGTTGACTGTTCTTTTCCCGCCTGCTCTTTGGAATCAGCTCTTTCAACCTGAGGATTGGTGCAGACTTGGGAATGGTGACCTATCTACCCACAGTTATGGCAACCCTGGCGTTGAGGAGGATTCTGTTAGTTCATGGTGAGAATACGCGGGCCACGTGAAGACAAACCAGATTTAGAGGCAGCACAATTCTCCCGCACAACTGCCCCAAAATGGGTAAGGTGCATATCCTGCATCAGTGTCTTTATGCTCTTCATGGAAGAAAGCATGGCTTTATGAGCCTTCAAGTTAAGAAACATAAGCTGGTTAGTCTTGAGGGCTTGAGCACAAGCCTTGTACACTTCATGTGTGGTCAACTGGTGGCTTGTGATCAGTTTTTTGTCCTTCTATGTAGAATCTATCTGGAAATTCAGCTAGAGTATCCTTTGGCTTGAAAGCAATGTGCATGAAGGCGTCCTTCTTCACTTCCAAACTAAGGTCACCACCAAATTTGTCAATCAGAAGTTGCTTCATATCTTCCCAGGTTTCAATGATGGGCAGCTCTGTCACTACTACCTCTTGACAGTTCAGGTGCAGACAGCTTAGAATGTGTTCCTTCTTAACCTCATCCAAGGCTCTTCTCATGGTAGTTTCATAGATAGTTAAGAAAGCTGCAATGGCCAAGGTTTTGGGATCAAAGACTTGTTTAAAGGTAGGCTTGAAATGTGCTTCTGGATTTGGGCCACCATTGTTGCTTTGAGTACATTTATGTGTGGGGAGAAGTCTGCTTTGGATTTAAAGGGGGGCTGTCTGGCCCACAGCTGGCAAACACTTTCCTCAAGAGTAGTCAGGATCTCACCAGAGCGGATACCCATATTATTAGCTAGGGTTGTCTGCCGCTCAGTAACATCCAGGCGCTGACCCTGTGCAGTTACTACCAAGGACAGTTCAGTCAGCCAGGATGTAAGAGACGGAGCCATTAAAAGGCAAGGGGCAAATCTGTCATTCACTGAATCAATTAACTCACTCATTTCTTGTACATATTTATCAAGCTCAGAGTGGTCTTGTTAAAAATGGTCTACCTCATTAGCTAGAGCTATCAACTCTCTAGCACGATGAATGCAGGGAGCTCCTGACAAGCCAGGGCAACAGTCATCTTCATCAGTAACCCCAGTGGGACTAACAACAGACACCATCACCTCATGCAAGGTAGCAACCTCTTGTTGTAAGTCAGCAACCTGAGTTGTCAGAGCAAGCACTTGGGGTTCTGGCTGAGGAGCTTTGGTAGGGCAATCCTGACTGTGAGTGGACACTCTTAACTCTTGAATGGCATCCCATAGTCTCTGCACTATCTGCCAAATCATCAGATGGAGGAGAAAGAGGGAAATCTGGTTTGGGTGTAGACAATTCATTTGCTTGAGTCTGGAGTTTGGCAATGGTAGCAACAGCCCTTTCTTGATCAAATTCTTTGCCAAGTTTGTAGAGACCTTTAATAGCAAGGGCTGCTACTTGCTGTAATTGATCAAAGGAGTAAACACTGAACTTGTTGAGCCGCTGCACAAGTTGTTCAAAATTGGTGAGATAAGAGTTCAGGGTGGAATCTACTTGGGTGTTCCAGGGCTGTTCCAACTGGTGAAACTCATGTAGACGCTCTCTGATGTACTCAGAGATAGACTGGCGCATTTTTTCAATGGAATTGACCAAGCAGATTTGGGAGGTGACAGAGTTGCACTGATTGTCTGATACCAAGGAAAACAGGGGGTGGATCCATTGCTGGTAGGCCACAAACTGATCCTAGTGATGAGTGATGGCTGCTTGTAGGGATGAAATCTTCTGAATGTAGAGCCCTAACACCATTTAATGATGGGCTAAGGCAGGCTGTACAAAGGATGAAAATAGGTGTTCAGCAGAGCCAGCCAATGAGAGGAGATTCTGTGGAAATTGTAGAGCCATAATTGATTTGTAGTATTCTGCTTGATTTAACTGAAGCTGGAGGCAAGGGATGGCTCCATCACGGGCTAACCCAAGGACTACCACCATTACTTGTTCCAAGTCAGGGGTACCCAAAGGGTGGGCTACTAGGAGGGGATCATTCCTGAGGTTCAGCACAGTAGGGACAATAGGCGGTTTGGTGATGTCTTTCTCAATAAGAGGACAGGTAATTTCAGGCAAAGTCAGCTATTGTATGGGAGGAGGCAAAGGTCTTGAAAACATGGTTGCAGAGGGGATAATTGAGGGGCTTACAGCCCCTGTAGATAGCACCATTTTTGTTGTGATCTGAGGCGCAGCACAGAGTCACAACAGGAAGTCCTAACCTTAGGATTTGATTTGTACTAAGTCTTGATTAGAATGGCAGTGAAGGCTATGTGATTACCTTATGGCACTGATTGAATAATATATTCTAGACGTGGCTAGAGAGGCGCCAAAGTACGTGGAGACACAAAGACAAAAATGTGAATAGAACTTAAACTTTATTGGTATAAATGGAATGTAATATATACTGTTTAGCTTTAACACAAAACAGTACATGGACGGTAGGATCACTTGCCACAAGCATGAGTGGGGCAAGTGAAATGCGCAGAATCAGGAAACTGAACTATTTAATTTCCCAAATTGGAGCCAGACTCATTTTGAAGGGCAAACATAAAAGTTAGGGAGTTGTCCTCAAAAAAACCCATCAAAGATAAAATAAAAACATGGTGAATGGCGGTATTTGCAATAAGGATCAAATTCTGGGGAAGCTTCAAATATGGAATTAATAAGCAAAGAATGTTTATTGGATAATACTTTTGAATTATATAGCTTGCACTGTGGAGGGGATTTAAGTCAGATCAAAGATAAGGATGATCATTTGTGGAATAGGTTCAAGTTGCTGGATACCTGAACAAGTCATGTGATATTGGTTTGTTGCCTTTCTTGGTATGTTGAATTTTATATTAGATTGGCACCAAACCAGGCAATGAGTGGATGTTAAGTGTGTTGGTGGCAACCAGAATACCTGTACATCCAACTCCTCAACACTCTTGTGACTATTTAAACTCCAAACTATCATGAGATTGCTCAAGACTTTTTTAGGGGAGCCACTTGAGTTTAAGTAGCTATCTGGCTACTTCTGCTACAGGGCACCTGAGGCAGCATATTTTTAGGAGCTAAAGCTGATTCTAGTTCCTCTTCTTAACTTAATCCTGATCACTAATGGTGCTGTTTTATTCCATATGTATGATATACAGCCTCTTCTCTCTATGAAATATATCCATGAAAGAGAAAACTAAGCCCTAGCAGATGATACCCAAGTTTTAAATGCCACCAGTCTTCTATCATTTGGCTTCTGCCTTCTTGCTGAGCTACATAGGGGCTTGCTTCTTCCTAGGCCAATTTAATTCACTCTTTGGTTGCTATTAATTGGCAAACTTTTTCCATATGGGAATGGTATCTTCTCTGGTAGTATCCCTGATAACTGAACTCAACCCTTATGCAATCATTCACTCTCTCAGGAGTATTTACAATTGGGTGTGTGCCTGATATCCACACTCTTTTTCTCACTAACTTCAAGCATTTAATTTTATTGGTTTGCTGCAGCCTTCATCTGTTGAAAAATCTTGTTAAAATCCAAAAACAAGTTTAGAAAGTCCAAGCAAAGATTTTTTTGCCTTTTGCAGGATTTCTTTATTTATAAACTATTCAGTGTATAGCTTCTCAAAAACAGCTTTCACCTCACTCAATGATTCCCCAGGGAAATTCTTAGCCACCTTTTATTATTCTTCTGAAGTACAGTCTCTCTATCCTTGATATGGCAAATTTAGACTTGTTAAGGACAAACAGAATATGCATAATAAAAGCTCAAAAATGGAATGAGAGGAAAGCAACATTTTTAACTAGATATCTTTATTTTATTAAATTTTTTTCAATTTATATACCATTAATGGTATGTCTTTCTGAAAGCCCCTTAGTTCCAGAATCTCACCTGGATTAATATGTGACTTATAACTTACCCATTTCATTCAATTGAGATCTTTATCACATAAGATCTTGAAATTCTTAACCAATAAAAATATGTTCAAGTACATTCTTTAATCAAATGATACTTCTGTGGAACTATCCTTCCCTGCCTTTAATATATTCCAGATCTTCTGTGCCAAAAGCCTGTGAGATATCTCCATTCTGATTAAAGATTTCATTGCTCATCTGGTAACCAGCTGATCACCCCTTGATAAATAGATACCAATATCTCTAATAAGTAGTTTCTGCACTATTGCTCCTGCGCTATACGTACTATATCATGGTTTGACACAATGACATCTCTTGTAAGGTCTTACCCATAATGGTGCAAGGTTATAAACCAAAGCATGTAAAGCATTAGGGTTAAGATTAAGAAGGTATAAAAAGGTAGATACTGTCTGTAATATAATCTACATAATCTTACTAAGAACTTACACTGGGTTACAAAAGGGGTGATAGAGTTTAAAAATCCTAAACAAAGGATATAAAGCAAATTATTTAATAAAGAACAATTAGTAGCTAATGGTGATGTTGATATTGGGGTATTCTCCATCAGCAAACTGATACATGTAACTATTATAAGATTCCTTAGTATAAAGTAATGGATACAACAAGCCTAAGGATTGTTTTTTTACAACTTCCATTTTTTAACTGGGAAGAAAGAAAAGAAAAGAAACTTAAAACCAAGCTTTAACTATAAATTAAAAAAAAAATTCTTAAAATTATAAATCTGAAGTTAAAAATTGATAAAAGTGATAAAGAGCGCCTTTTGGGGAAGCATAAAATATGGAATTAAGAAAGAAGAGTGTATATTTTATTGGATAATACTTTAGACTTATATAGACTTGACTGTGGTGGGAATTTAGTTGGATCAAACCTAGGGGTTGGTCATGTGCAAGATGGGTTCAAGCCACTGGATACTTGAACAGTCAGGTGATATTGCTTGGTTACCATTCTTGGTATGTCAAACGGTATATTGGAAGGGGACTAAATTGGGCAATGGCTGGATGTTAAATAGGTTGGCGGTAGCCAGAATGCTTGTACATCCAGACCCTCAACACCCCCTTAAGGGGTTACTCTGGTGCATCAGGAGGGGGCTTTGTTTTCACGGCTGTTGCCTGATGCTCCTGGAGCTGTTTACTAGTTGGAACCAGTCTGGTCAAGTGCTCTCCTTTACTGATGCGGAGACGGGTTCTGTGGTATTTCTTGATAATTGGGTTTTTGGAACTTTGGAATTTTACTAGGTAAGTGTTGTGCTCTGGTCTATATTTGATGACTCTTCCTAGTCCCTGGTGTACTGAGTCTAGTTTCTTTCTGTTGCCAGCTAGAATCCAGACAGGGGAGTTGATGGGAAGTGGCTCCTCTGTGGAGGTTACTTTTTGTGTCTTGAGCCTCTTTATTTCTGCTATTTTAGCTTTGAGGCGGATGTGTTATAGATTTGGTGCTTTTTTGACTGTGGGAGGTTTCCCTGGGGGATCTTTAGGTATGGCTGTTTGTTGTGGGTGATTATTTCCAGTTTGTACCCGTAGGTTAGTTCAAACAGTGAATAGCCTGCCCCTTGGTTGGTGCGGACTCAGGATACTAGTAATGCATGTTTCACATATAGTGGTCATGTGTCTTTGGCTTTACCATCCATTATTTTCTCTAGGGTCCTGATAAGGCTGCCGTTGAGGCGTTCCACTCTGCCATTGGCCTGTGGTCTGTATGAAGAGATTGTGGAGTTTTTAATGTTTTTGGATTTTAAATTGTTGTTTACTACGTGGCCTGATAACTTGGTTGCTCCATCAGTTATGATGTAGTCTGGAGTGCCGTAGTTGGCTATGATTGCTTTTTTAATGAAATAGTTGATGGTTTCTGCTTTATGGTCCTTTGTTGCCCAGCAGATGGGCCAGCGTGTGGCAAAGTCAATAGCTACAATTAAGAAACATTGGTTTGTTTTTGTTTCTGGGAAGGGGTCCACTACTTCCAGTCCTCAAACCTTGAATGGTTCAGGGTCTGGTACTGGGTTGACCGTTGGCTGAGTAGCCTTTGTACTGGTGTATTTCTTGCACACTGTGCACTCTTTCAGAATATCAACTATTTCCTGTTTGAGGTTGGGCCACCATACTATCTCTTTTGGTGTGAGGTATAGGTTATTAGTATTTTTATGGCCTAGTAGGCAGTGAT
This sequence comes from Entomophthora muscae, assembly GCA_014839935.2. Lineage (NCBI taxonomy): Eukaryota > Fungi > Entomophthoromycota > Entomophthoromycetes > Entomophthorales > Entomophthoraceae > Entomophthora > Entomophthora muscae. The sequence goes on from QTSX02006404.1 coordinate 567,923, forward strand.
GTCTTAATATGGTGTCAACTCTTTTTGTGAGTGGGATGTACAGACATGTTTATCATTAATAATTTGGTATACAGTGCCATTTGATACATGGAAATACTTTTCTGTTTCTTACTAATATATTGTGGGTCAGTTGATGTTTGAGGGGTCTTTCCCTTTGTTTTTAAACTCAGTGTTGTACAGGTTTGGTCAGTCAGGGTCCAGGTGGTCTGGGTGATCCTCTCTAGGCTGGCATAGTCTAGAGAGAGCATCAGCTGTGACCAGTCCTGCCCCCTTTTTGTATTGGATATCCAAGTTAAGCTGTTCAAGCAAGGACATCCATTTGGCTTGTTGCCGTGTGAGTGTGTTCTGAGTTTTGAAATAGATTAAGGATTTATGGTCTGTTAGTACTCAGACGTTTAAATGTCCTTCCAGATAACATCTTCATTTCTTGCATGTGTGGTATAGTACTAGCAAATCCTTATTGTGTATATGGTACCTCTGCTAAGTGTTAGTTATTTTTCTACTTTTGTAGCATACTGGCATGAAGTCTTGCTGCCCTGGCTGGCAGATGCGCAGGACTGTGCCAATGGCGGTGTTGCTGGCATCTGAATCAAGCTTGTAGCACCTGTTATTATTTAGGGTATTGAAAGATTGGTGCTTCAATCAGAGCTTGTTTTAATAATTAGAAATTCTTGTCATATTCTGGAGTCCAGATGAATTTCTTTCTGGCATTATCCTTGGTTAAGTCATTGATTGGTGTGGTGATTTTTTTTACAATCTTTGAGTTATTTCCTTAGGTAAGCTACCATACCAAGAAAGCATCTAACTTGTTTAACAGAGGTGGGGCGTTGCATGTTATTTATGGCTTTAATTTTGTCTGGATCTGCTTTGATACCACTATCAGAGAAGATATGGTCAAAGAACAGGAGTTCCTTTTCCATAAATTGGCACTTACTTGGTTTTGCATAAAGTTTGTGCTTTGCAAGTCAATTGAGTGTCTTGCAGACATGTGTGAGGTGTTCCTCTTTTGTTTTTGAGAATATGATGATATTGTCAAGGTAGCATAATGTATTTGAGAGACCGTTTAGTGCTTGGTTCATCATGGTGACAAACGTTGCAGGAGCGTTGGTCATCCCAAAGTTCATTACTCTACATTTGAAGGATCCAAATTGCATACAAAACACAGTTTTTGGTATGTCCTTTTCCTTTACTTCAACTTGGTTGTAACCTGAGGTGAGATCAATTTCAGAGAAAAATTTGGCTCCTGAGAGTCTTACAAGCAGGTCCTCTATAAGTGGAAGAGGGTATTTATTCTTTACTGTGTTTGAATTTAGTGCTCTGTAGTCAGTTACTAGATGCAGAGAACCTTCCTTTTTCTTTAAAAAGAACACTGCTGCCCCCATGGGGATTCAGACGGGTGAATGAATCCTTTTGCTAGATTGTCCTCAATATGGGTTTTGAGGGTTTGGGGCTCCATGGGGGAGAGTCTGTAGAGGGGTGCAGGTTTGGGCATGGCTTTGCATAGGTCAAAGACATGATTGACCTCCCATTTGGGGGGTAGCTTGGTGAGTTCTTCCTTGAATACATGGGTGTATTTATTTAGGAGTGCTGCAAGTTCTGGGCATTGGATCTTTTGTGTTTTTATGTTATTGAACTCAGTATACCTCATTATGTGGAGGGTGCTATCTTTGGTTAGATGTTGTGAGTCATCTTGGTTTATGACCTAGACAAATACTGTGTCTCTTAGAATGAGGTCATTTGGTTCTTTGAGGATGCTGAAGTTAACTCTGTTGCGTTTGATGGTCATGGTTTTTGTTTTCCAACATACGCTGGGGTTCACTTGGATAACCCAGTCCATGCCTGGTTTAATGTTGTAGTTTATGTTGTTCATGATAAGTCCTTTGATGGACGTTTGTATTCCTTGGAGATCAATTCTGAAGGGAGTTGTTTTGCCTTCAAGTAGAACCTTTGATTTATCTGCCAATCTGGCATATTTGAAGTTGGATTTGACAACTGGTATTTTATATTTGATTACAAATGGTTTTCTAACCATAGTGTATTGTGCACCAGAGTCAAATAAAATTTTATTTGTATGTGATTTGTAAGTGCATAGATAGACACAAAGTTGTGAGCAATCTTTATTTTTACGTTCATAAAAATGGAGAATTGCGGGACACGGGGGATGCAAGCAGCAAAGTTTGTGCCTTGGTGAAATTTCTTGTCTTTTTGGGGGAGACAGGAGCACTTCAGCCTTTTCCCCCTCCTCTTTTCCCTGTTCCTCTTTTTTGAGACCTTTGAGGTCAGAGAATGTGGTATCAGATTCATAGCAGGTTGCTGTTTCAGCATTATTTACTTCAGTGGTGTCCTCTTTCTTGGGACAGGAGCAGTTTGCACTCTGGCTGAAATTAGCATTGTTTTGATTGGAGTTGCTGTTGTTGTGGTTGGTGTTTTGACGCTTGTTGCCATTGGAGTTTTCTCTGCCATTGCTGTTTGAAGAGCAATTGCTGTTGCGTGCAGCATATTCCATGTTTGCACGTTTTTTAGCGTGCTTGGCTTCTGCAATGAGCACAGGCATGGAGGTGTTGGCCTCTGGGCGGATGAGGGCAGCAACAGAGGGTTTCATTTTGATGATTAATGAGGCTCTGGTATGTACGTTATCAGCTTATGCTGGGTTTTAGATTTTGCGACGTATTTCCTCAAATTTGTTGGTGTAAGCTGCAATAGTGGTCTTCTGAGGAAGATCACTGAGCTGTATTGCAATGTCTTGGAGGGATTTAGTGACGCAGAAATTGTGGGTGATGTCTGCTTTGAACTCTTCCCAGTTTTCAAGCTGATTGTCAGTTTGTGAGTCAATCCAGGTGGCAAACCAGTTAGCTGCGGCCTTGTACAGGCGTTTGCTGGCTTCCTGGACCCATTTTTTATGGGGGATGCGGCTGGCGCGGAGTTTGGCGGCTGTGTGGTCTAGCCAGTTGATGATGTTTTCTTTGTTTTTACCAAAGAACTTGTCAATACCAATGTATTTGGTGTTGGTCACTTTACCTGTGAAAGGTGGTTGTGCGTTTGTTTGTGATTGAAGAGAGCAACTGTATTGAATAATCTTGGCGCATGCTTTGGGCATGACCAGACCTTTGAATATGGTGTATCCACTAGGTATATCTTCATTGATGTCATGGGCGTGGAAGTACATTTTCCAGGTCTCCTAGGATGTGGCCTGGTTGAGTACATGAGCAAAGGTGGGTAGGTTTTGATCAGTCATTTTCTCTCTCATGGGCGTGGTCAAAAAACTGTAGCTGCTACCAGTGATAAGGAGCGCCTTTTGGGTTAGCTTCAAATATGTAATTAAGAAAGAAGAGTGTATATTTTATTGAATAATACTTTAGACTTATATAGACTTGACTGTGGTGGGGATTTAGTTGGATCAAACCTAGGGGTTGGTCATGTGCAAGATGGGTTCAAGCCACTGGATACTTGAACAGTCAGGTGATATTGCTTGGTTACCATTATTGGTATGTTGAACAGTATATTAGGAGGGGACCAAATTGGGCAATGGCTGGATGTTAAGTAGGTTGACGGTAGCCAGAATGCTTGTACATCCAGATCCTCAACAAAAGATTGAAGGGAAGAAATCACTTAGAATTTTGGCTTAAAGCTTACTCTTTTCAAGCTTTTATTTTTAGTTAAACCTCATCCAGTTGAAAATGATGGGCATAAGGTTTAACAGTCAAGGGAAGGGGTAACTGGAGAAAAAGACAGGGATAAACCTGAAGAGGAAGCAGAAACATAAACCCAGTAAAAACCGCAGATCAGCAATGTGAAGCTGGGGAAGAGCCGCAACATTGTAACAAGGAGATTCAAAAAGTGAGTAAAATTTGAAATATTCTAACTTTGAAGTAGAAATATATAAGCTACTAGAATAGCTAGGAAGAAGGAGGAAAAGAACACCAATTCAAACTTGAATTGATGTAAAAACAAGGCAAACTAAGTTAGAACACTTAATTATTAACCTCTAACTTTAAAATTTCAATATTCAAAAATAAAGAAAGACCAAATCAAGCAAAACAATAAACATAATAATGAAAGAGCCTGCCCTTTGGGGCAGGGCAGGACATCTCTTCCAAAAAACATAATAAACTCCAGGTAAGAGAATTGAACCCATGACCTTTTCCTGTTAATTTTGTGGATCCCATAGGCACTTGGGCTGACTGCCCATGTTTTTTGCGGTTAGTCAATGAGCAATCAGAAATAAACAGCAATTTGAAACTCATTAATCATGTGGATTTGTAGCCTGACTTTGCTGATGACTCACAATTTGCGGAAGGGAGTCATAGGCTGGTGAATAATCCAGATTGATCTAAATTTTTGGAGGCATTAAACCAACATGCCATCATTCCCATCATAGCTGATGTGATGCCAGAAAACAAGGCATGATGTTCTATTCAAGGCCTATTCTACCTGCATAATGAATCTTATATATCCAAGCATATTATGGTGTATATTTATATAAGCTTTTCATCATTCACAATAAACAAGATCCACTTTTACCTATACCTTTTGACATATATTGCACTTTGCACTTGGCTGGACATTTCTACTGTTTAGATAGTGCTCTTTAATCAGGCCCTTCCTCTGGAAGCTCCTTCTATTCCTGTTGCAGAGATCAAAGGTGACAAGAAGGTCTCCCTGCTATACTAGCGCTCCTATCAGGCTAGTGTTCCAGGTCAACCACAAGTGATATCCCTTCCTTCTCCTATTGTGGACTTAGGAAACCTTGGTGTATACCTGCCGCCTCCCATTCTTCTGATAGAAAAAGCAAGGTCCAGACAGTGCTGTCTGTTCCCCCATAACTTATGTTATATAATACCATCATTGCTATGATTTATCTTTACTGTGGTATGTACTATAGATACTCTACCTAATATCTTCACAGAAATAGATTACTGTATTGCTAAGATAGTGTTGCACTACAGTAAGTGCTATAACCTATCTGTGTTTCTTGCCAGAACACACTCTCTTGCCTCTATCCTTCACCATCTTATCAGGTCTACAAGACAGACCCCTGTCTGCCTCCTCCCATAAGTGCTATTAGTTGGCACCTCTCCTCTCACAGCCTGCTAAGTCCTTCTGATAAGGACTCCCCTGATTTGACCTCAGAGGCCCTGTAGAAAAATACCACAGCTGACAGGCTGACTGAAAGGAGAATTTCTGCTCAGCATGAAGGTTCAAATTCCAAAGTGATTTTGGAAAATTAGTTTGAAGTTGGGGCTGCCTGGTCATGTGATCTACAGCCAGACAATGTCCAGGAAGTTACTCCAGAATATGACCAACTCATAGGGGCTAAAGTAACCCAGCTTGTGGCTACCAAGGATCCTGAAGCCATGAATGGCAGCTATAAGATGGGATCTGATGAAGCCACTATTAGAAAATCAACAGCCTGCATACTGAGGTCACCTTAATAGAGGGAATAGCATGTCATGAGGTACACCATGACTCTGTAACTCTTGGCCTAAAAGAAATGAGCAACCCTCAGTTAAAGTGTGAACAGTTAATCAGAACTTAGTAAATGTATGATACTTAAACCAGAAAAGCACTTGTAAAATGGTATCACCATTCTGAAATAAATAAGGTTATGGGGCCTTGGTTCTACCATTTTATTCCATATTTAGTTTTAGTTGTTTTTTATTTCACTACTATTATAACAAAAACCCCTGAATTGCAAGCCCACATAGCTAAGGAAGTTTCTGAAACCTGGCCTGTGTTTTATTGTCTGCCAGGAGCTCCCTTTAGCCATTTAAATTGCTCTGAATATTGCCTCAAGCTATAATAAAAGAATTTTAGCTTGATTAGCATCCTCTGATTTGATTTCCTGGACAGACAGAGAACCCCAAGAACAGTTTATAACAAAAGATACTGATAAAACACCCAGCTGCACTATTCCTTAAGAAATACAGCTGTATTCCTGCTTATCAGATTGATGTGAAAGCCCACTCACACCCAAACCTGACTGTCTGCCCCCAGCCCTGGTCTATCACCCCCCAACTTCCAATCAATATACAATCATAGCCTACATTACCTTGTCCGGACTAGTTGACACAATAGTTCCCTCCACTGGATCATGATCTATGGTAGGTTGCTCAACATCTTATCTCATCTGTGAGCTCTTGCCCATAATGGTACAAGGTTGTAAACTAAAGCCTACAAAGCATTTGGGTTAAGTTTTAAAAAGTATAATAAGGTAATAACAGTTTGTAACATAACTTTACAGAATCCAGCCAAAAACTTTTATTGGGTCACAAAAGGTGTAATAGAGTTTAAAAGCCCAAAACAAAGAAGATAAATAAGGTATTCAATAACAGTCTATTAGTAACTAAGGGAATATTGATATTGGGTCATTCTCCATCAGCAAATTGATAGATGTAACTATCAAAGGATTCCCTATAGAAAAATAATGGATAAAAAAAGACTAATGCTTGTTGTTTAACAATTTTCATTTTGAACTAAGGGGGAAAATTATATTCCTAATTAATACTAAAAAGATAAAAAGCAATATTCTTAAATTTTTAAAGCTTTATTTGTTAAAAGATTAAAGGTAAGAAATCACTTGGAATTTCAGCTTAAAGACTACTTGTCACAAGCTCTTTATTTATATGTAGGTTCATTAAAGTTGAAAGATGATAGACAGAGGAAAACAACAGAAAAAGAGAAGGAGCAACTTGTCAGGGATCCAAGCTTGGGCAGCTGGCCCATCATTTTCAGGGATTATAGTGTCAATCACCCCTGTGATGGTGATATACACAATTTTTAACAGCTTGCTAGTATGGTCAGTTGGACAAAGGGGCAGGCATTGGCTTGGGGGTCATGGGTGGTTCTATATTGAGTTTTTAGGTAGGCAGGTAGTTGAACTTGCCTCTAAACAACTTGGGTGTTGATAAGATCCAGGGGCCTTAACGGTTGTATCTAACTGCAGATTGAATGTGGGCCAAGGGATTTAGTTCAAGGATTTTTTCTGTGGTTTAATCCTTATATTTGGGTCTTAGAGGGTACTTTGTGAAGTAGACAGGACCAAAAGAACACCTGGAGGACTGAAATATGGGGGAAGAGGGGCAGGAGGGCCAGATGATCTTGTACTGATTTGATAGATGACAAAGATAAAACAAGGCAGTAGCTATGTAAGCCAAATAACATAACCTTTATTCAAAAATGGCAATAAGTTTGGAGTGCAGAGTCCTTGGGTCTATATAGTACCCCACCTCTAAACTTAATATTTTCCATGGGGGTTTATCAGGGCATTAGGAAATGTGGGCCTAGGGGATTTGGGTGCTTGGGTTCAATGGTGGTAAAATGGCACCTGGGCCAGGAGTTCTTTCATTGGCCAGAAATCTCAAATAGGCAACTTGATTCTCTTGAATTTGGGTTGCAGTCATGGGGTTGGGCCCTGGGCCTGTGCTTTCCTTGGGTGACACATCCTGATTGGCTACCAAGGCTATCTTCAAGCCCATGAAGCAGATGGTAGGAATTTTGTTGGCTCCATTAGGTGCCTTAATTACTCCTCCATTTGGTGCAATAATTTCTTTGGTTTGGCTAGCTTCACCATTTGGACAATCATTCTTGGCTTCAGCTCCGGGGGCTCAATCCCAGGAAAACGCAGGTAGGCTGCCCCTTGGTCCTCAGGGCCAGCAGCCCGTAGGGGTTCAGGGTCAGGGTTAAATTTCACCCTTGGGCCCAGGTTTCAAGGGGTTAAAAATTGTCAATCCTGACACAGCTGAAGAAAAATAGGAAATTAACCTGAAGGAGTAGGGGAAACAGAAGTCCAGTAGAAGCCGCAGATCAGCAACATCAGTTGGGGAAGAGCGGGTGATTACGCAACAAGAGTTGCAAAAGGTAATTAAATTTAAAGAAAATCTTCTAAATAACAATAGAAAATATAAAGCTATTAAAATAGCAAAGAGAAGAACAGGAAAACAGAGGTTCAAAGCAAAAATTGACGTAAATACAAAGGTAAAAGATTTAAAATACTTAATTAATAATTTTCTAATTAAAGTTTCATTATTAAAAAAATAAAGATTAAAATAAAACAAAAATAAATAAAATAAGTTAAACTAAAGAGCCTGTCCTTTGAGGAAGGGCATGATATCATCAAGTTAGCACCCCTCATATGGTGGGCCTTCCCCTCCTCCCAATAAAGTAAGTTGGCATCTGAGACTAACAGGACCCCAACCTGGACTTGGTATCCTGATATGGTTTAAAATTGATGAGGAGGCAACTTTTAAGAAAGCTTCAAATAATAGTTTGGAAAAGAATAATTTTTTGGATGATAATTTAAGTTTATATAGATGGAGAGATTGTGGTATATATTCATCTGGGATCAGTGGTTGGCATCAGGTGACATAACTTGGAGCATTTTGGGAAGATGCCTGACAAGTTGGGCAGAAACTGATTTGGTACCAAATTAGGCAACTGTTAGATAAATTAGGGAAGGAAGATATTCTGTCAATTTTTTTCCTGATGACTGATTTTTGGTCAAATTTGATCCAACTTTTTTCTTTCTTCATATATATTTTTAAGTCTACAATAAATCAAAAATTTATATATAATCTATTTTCTAATAAAAGCTATGCTTTACACAACTAATTATTAGTTTCATTTTTTGTATTTAAGAGTCTTAATTTATAACTTTACTTTATTAAAAGTAATTAAATTAAATTTTACTGCCAGAAATAAAATAATAACATTAAAATTAAAGAATAACTTTTATATTAGGAAGAATTTCTTAATTTTGTACATTTTATTTTCTTATTATTGCAAAGTAAAAAATTACATATGAAGAAAATTACAGTTGGATAAAATTTGACTGGAAATCAGTTGACAGGGGGGAAATTGATGGGTAGCTTCCTGTCTCATAGATTGCTTAGGTACCAAATTGGGTGGGGTATTGGATATGGAGTTAGTTTGGTGGTAGCTGAAATATTCCAACATCCAGACCCTTGACAATACAGTAGTTTTTAAACCTGTTAAGATAAATAAAAAATCTCTTTCTAAAAATGAATACAACTCAGTCTAAAAGTAAAATTAAGGTGGACAAAATCTATTGTAATTTAGTATGAATTCCTTAATTTTTTATTTTTTTTTGAGATTGAGTTGTATTTGTTTATCTCAACGGGAATGAAAAATACTATATATCAATCATGTGCCACTGTGGCACTATCAACAGTTAATCTTAACTATTTTCTTGATACAGTCAAGAACATTATTACCCTATGATTAAATTCTCATTGACTATATTCATGGATAACATTAACTAATCATCCCAGTTAATTAATCAATTTTCAAGTCACCTAGTTTCTGGTATTGATTCAGCCAATCCCACCTGTGTCACTCCTGATCTTAGGAGGTCACCAAGATATGTCCTGGGTCAAAGCCAGGAACCAACTGGGTTGGGGGGAAATCCTAGGAGATGCTAGTTCTATGTAAAGGAAAAAAGTGGATTATCTTAACATTCCAAGAGAGACTCATCATGCCCACTGATCATCATTGGCAAGATAACTAGAGGAAAACATATTTCACAGCAATACATGGTCTACCAAAGCAGTTCCATAATCTAGAGGCCCATTTTCATGATAATCTTTGGTACAACAATATCCTGGATATCATGGTTATTTACAATGCTTTAATTTTTCATAAACTAGGAGTTTTCTAAGAGTAAACATACTAAATTTCTGCCTCTTTTGATCCTCTTGACCAGCTCCAAAATCACTATTACTAGGGAAGTGTCAGGAATATTCCTGACAAAATAGTGCAAGGAATTAATGTTTGCATCACATCAACGCAAAACAATGAAAGGAAGTATTTGCAGTAGTTTCCCCTGATTAGAGAAACTGGCAACAGCGCCCATGTTGACAAAGTGTCAACATGGCCACTGCTGACTCGAAACTCAAAATCTCCTATGCTTTTTGCTAGTTGCTCTAGCTTAATTCTTTTTTTAAAGCGTTCAGGGGTGCAAACCCAGAAAACACGGCAAAATTGTGGCCACCTCAACACAATTTAATATTAAGCTTAATAAAAAACTCAATTTAACCAATTTTTTCCTTTAAATTTACTAATAAAAATTAGTTTATTTTTTATTTGTTTTCACAACGTAAAAGTGTCAATGTCAACACATTTTAAGCCAAACTTATTTTTAATAACAAAACTGAAACATCTTCAATAAAAAAATTAAGTGCAGATATAAAAATATTTTTTATTAAATTATTATATTAAAAAAGACATTGTACATACAGTTGATTATTGAAATTTTCATCTTATAAATACATATGTGGTACTTATTCCAGCTTTGATATATTAAGTGGATTGGTGGCTAACGGCAATCCAATAATTTAAGTGTGAGTTACAATGTAAGTTACTATAGAATTTATTATTAAAAATAATGGCAACACTTGGAAATGTTGTTTATTTGCTTGTGATCATCTGCCAGGGTAGAGTTAAGCAAGTTAGAGAGGCACAATTAAGCTTAAATTAATATATTACCTCCTATAAAGAATGTTGTAAGTGACGTTGTTGACACTTTACCCTTTTCATTATCTTAACCAATATTTAAACAACTTTTAGTATACAAAATGGTAAAATATCATATTACCACTACCCAAATATAATTTTTAATAAAAAAATAAAGAGCTTTGATATTTTTTAACTTATTTTCATATGTTTTTTAAATTTATGTGAACAAAATAACACAGGAAACATTTAACATTTGCTAGTCTGCTTAAATTTAATTAAGTGTACTATGTTTTTTATAATAATTTTCAAAAAAAAATGTCAACAGTAACAATGCTGTCAAAAATAATGTCTACAATTTTTTAATTGACAGTGAGCCTCAGCTTTTTTTTCTAATTGTCACTCATAATGTTGACGTTTTTCATTTCTCACATATAAAACTTTATGTTTTACATAATAAAATCATCTGATTTTTTGATATGTTGTATTTTTAACTTTTCTCTTTCATATTTTTTACTTTTTAAAATAAAATCTATATATAAAGATACTACCTTTACATAAATCTCTTAACTTTTAGCTTGTTATTTAAAACTATAATGAAATAAAAACTATAAAAGTATTTTTTACCTTTTAAATGCCAATAAAAACCCTATAAGGTTTAATTTTCATTTAGAATGTTTTATAGTTATTATTTGCTTTTTAAATACATTTCTTTATTTTAAACCCTTTTACTTATTATTTTAGGACAAGAACACCTCAAAGCAACCAAAGGGTACCAAGTGTCCCTACAAGCCCACCAAGAAGAAGCCTGTCTTATCAAAGAAGGCCACTCCCAAGCCCTCCCCTGAGACCTCTCCCAAGAAAAGCCCTGCTCACTCCACTGGGGGAGAGAAATCTGATGGTTCCCTTAAAGATAACAGTTTCTACAACTCAGCTTCAGATGAGGAGCCTGCCAAGAAGCGGCGCCAAGCCAAGAAGTCCCCTCCAAAGGATAAGTCTCCTACACATGAGGAGCACCAAGATATTCCCTCTTCTGCTGCTCCCCCACCAAACTCCCCTACTTCAAGTTCATCTGGGGATGATATAAAGCCCTGCCTTGATTACTTTCCTGGCTTCTGCTGTGCTCCTGCTGGCCCATGGGACCCTCTTGTGGCCCACAATATCTTCAATGTCAATGGGAAGTTCAAGGTTCCTTCCACCTTGTCAAAATACTTCCCCATAATGAGCGTCAAAGGGGGGCACCCATGGTAGCAAATGGTTGCATCTTCAGCTGTAATAACACCAAATGGGGCTTCAAGAGCCGGCACTATACCTGTGAGGACCCCTCCTGCCCAGTGCAGCTCAATACTGAGTGCTTAGACTTGGTAAAAACCCATTAAGGGTGAGCATACCTGCATCATGCCCAATACAACCATTGTCTGTCTCCTGAAATGTTACCTTGTGCAGATCATGCCTACCTCCAAGGACCTTTCCCCCACCCAGCTGGCTGTGCTTGCCTGTAAGCACCTCTCCCCCACCAATCTGAAGAGGGTGCCAACCCACACCCAGTTGGTTAAGTTTGTTAGTGATAGGCGCCAAGTCTCAAACCCCCTGGCCAAGAGTGCCACCACAATCAAAGACCTGGTCCTTTCTGATGCCCTCAAGAAAACTGAGGATGGAGGGATGTTCCTGCTCCATTACAATGAGCAGGAAGTGGAGGATAGGATTATTGTCTATGCAACAACCCAAAACCTGGAGCAGCTCAACACTGCTACCACCTGGCTGTGCAACAGCACATTTGCAACCTGCCCAACACTTTTCAAGCAGCTTTGGGTCCTGCATGGGCAATTTGATGCCCATGTTATCCCCTTTTTTCTTTCTCCTGCCTGGTGCCAAGACAGAGGTCAATGCCAGAGCATTAAAAATCTTCTGGGATGCTTTGAGCTCTCTTCCTTCCAACCAGCTCCTCCCACCCACTCCACAAGGGCCAATCCCTCCTCTGCTGAGAAGGATGAGTTCACCCTAGCCGCAGAGCAGCTAGCTCATGTGCACTCACTTGGGCCAAAGGTGATCATTATGGACTTTGAGCAAGATCAGTTCAGAGCCTTCAAGGCCACCTTCAATGGAGAATTACAGGTCTGCTTCAATTATTTTAGGCTGGTCCTCATCAATAATCTCAAGAGCAAGAAGGAGCTTTTCAAGAAGTATCTCAATGATGATAAAGGGAAGTGCCTCTTTGCCATCACCCAATTTGCTGCCTTGGCTTTTGTGCGGCCAGAGCATACTGGGATTAGTTTTGAGGCCCTACTGGAAGATGCTTACATCAAGAAGCACTCCATCATCTTCAAGGGCTACTTTGATTACTTTGAGCGGCAATGGGTAGGCAAGAAGGTGACTTCCCAGAGAGAAAAGAGTGGGGCCACAGCGCCATAGAACTGCCAGAGCGCCTGCCTCAAGGGGGAGATGAAGACCATGTTCAGCATGGAAGTGTGGCACAAGCACCTGAAGGTGAAGTTTGGGTCAAACCCCAAGTACAACAAGTTCTTTCAGAAGCTGCAGAAGGAGCAGGCCCAGACTGTTTCCAAGTTTTGCAACCTGGTCAACCAGGTGGCCCCCAAGAAGGGAAAGAGTAAGGACCAGGACTATCAAGAGGAGTCCAGAAGGTGGCCAAAAAGAAGTACAAGGTGGCAGAGATCAAGAAGTACCTAGAATATGTTGCAACTGCTCTTGCTGATGGCTTTAATTAGCCCAATAAAATTTGCTTTTCTTTGCCTGTATATTTTTTACTTTTGGATTTGAAATATTTTTTATTTTTTTGGATAGTACTAATCTTTTTAGGTATAAATGATAAGTTTAAGATACAGTTTCAGTGTGGTTTTGTAAGAAATATCTTAAATTTTGTTAATTTATATTTAAGTTATGAGATATTTTCAGTTGTTCTTATATAAAGTATAATAAATTAAAATTAGATTTTGTTGTAACTGTGCTGTTTTAGCAGAGTTACAAGGGGAAAAATATTTAGAAGTTAGATAATAATCTTTATTGGGAGATAGTGATTATATAGTCATTTTGAATCAAGGATAACAGGAACATGATTGTTGATCACTCAGTTAGATGAAAGAAGGGGGTGGCTTGATCCTGGTAATGAGTCAAGCGCCAAAACAAGGTATCCACCATAAAGGATCATCATCTGTTCATGTTGTTGGATTTGGTAATTTGAGTTGACTTCCTAGTCTGGCTTCAAGTGACAGGATAATTGGATTGCAGGTCACAAAGCCGCTTGGTTGGAACCTTGCTGGCAGGTTGAGCCTGCAGTTTTAACACCCCCCTCCCCCTGACTGAAGGTGGGCCTCCTCTGGGGGCAGGTTGTCAGGAGCCCAGGCGCCGTATTGGACTAATTGTTGTTCTGTGGCAGGCAGGGCAAATTTCTTGTTATTTTGTCTTGCTTTGCAGGGTCTCAGGCAATCATGGTGTAGGGTCTTATCTTGCTTACTTTTTCCAAGCCCTTGCACAAGGTAAGTGTTATTGTTGTTTACCTTTAGAATGATTGCTGGCCCCACTTTCTCAGGTTGTAGTTTTCTTTTGTCAACGTTCATGACCCAAACTTTGTCCCCAACTTCATGTCTATTGCAGATGGGGACAAAGGTTTTTTGCAGATGTTCATCCTCCTTCACTGTTTGTTTGCTTTTAGCCTCTACAACGTGAGGGTCTGAGCATGGGGGACTTTACTTGGAATTTCCAGTTTAGGTCCTGTCAATGCTTGAATGATATTTGGCTGTGTGCTGTATACCAGTTAAAATGGGCTTTTTCCAGTGGATCTGTTCACTTGGGTTTGACACACAAGTAGTGCAGTTGGTAGCTGCTTATACCAGTCTTCAGGTCTCCCGGTGGTGAGTTTGGCTAAGGCTTGTACAAGGCTACCATTAAGCCGCTCTATGCGTCCATTGGCCTGTAGGTGGTATGGCGTTGTCACAGTCTGTTTGACCCCATTTTTTGCGGTGTATACATTGGTGGCTTCAGAGGTTAACTCTTTTCCTCCATTGGTTATCAGGAGTTCTAGCTTTCCAAACTTACTGATTATTTCTTTGCTAATAAATTGGCGTATGTTGTTGCCAGTGTGTGGCTTTACTGCCTGGGCTACTGGCCATCTTGTAGCAAAGTCAATGGTGGTGATGATATATTTCTTGTCATTGTGTTTTCCTGGAATGGGGCCAACAATGTCAAGAGCCCATACTTTGAAAGGTAGCTGTGTGTGGATGGGAAGTACTGAATTTGGCAGGGTTTTACTTTTGGCAAACTTTTTGCATACCTCACATTGGTCTAGCACTTCTTGAACATCACAATATAAGGTTGGCCACCAGGCCTTATGCTTAAGGAACTCATATAGGTTTTGGCTCTTGGTATGTCCAAGGTCTCTGTGATAGTGTAGGATGGTGTCTACTTGCTGGTGTGTGGGGATGTAGGGAATGGTTGTGCTGTCAGACATTTTTGTGTGTAGGGTCCCATATACATCAGCAAATAGGTGTTCATTTTTGATAACTGTTTCTTTTGTTATGTTGTTGTGCCAGGGGGAACCTTTGTCTTTTGTTTATAGTACTAAGAGAGACCAGTCTGGGTCAATCCCATTCTCCCCTCTTGAGGCACAGACATACAGGCAGGAGAGAGCGCCTGCCATGGCGAGCTTGGCCCCAGGTTTTTACTGGATGAGCATGTTAAACCTCTCTAATAGCTCCATCCAGCAGGCGTGGAGGCACAACAGATTTGCTTGAGTTTTGAAATAGATGAGCAACTTTTGGTTGGTTAATGCTGTGAATTCTTCCTGCTGTTCTAGGTAACAGCGCCATTTGACTAGACAGTGCACAATAGCCAATAGTTCTTTGTTGTGGATAGGGTATCAACACTTGCCATCTGTCAATTCTTGAAATTTGTAAGCTATGGGCAGGAAGTCACTGTCATTATTTTTGATCTGTAGTACTCCCCCAATGGATGCATCTGTTGCGTTGGTTTCCATTTGGTATTCCCTGTCATGTTTGGGGTATTGCAGGATGAGAGCTGTTGTCAGTTTCTCCGTGAGGCGTCTAAATAAGAGGTCATGTTGGGGGGTCCACACAAACTTGGATTTGGCGCCTGTTATGGCAGATAAGGGGGCAGTCAAAACGCCACAGTCAGGTATGAAGCGGCATACATAGGCCCCCATTCCCAAGAAGGTGCAGAGTTCCAACTTATCCTTGGGTGGCGGCATCTTGCAGATGGCCTGTATCTTCTGACTGTTGGGTTTGATGCCGTCCTTTGAGACTATATGTTCCAGGAAGGGTAGTTTCTTGCGGAAGAACTGGCGCTTGGAGGGCTTGGCCAACAGTTTGTGTTGTGCCAGGGTAGCAAAGACTGCATCTAGGTCTTTATGGTGTTGTTCCACCAAGGGGCTGTAGATAATAATGTTGTCCAGGTACACTAGGGCGTGCTTACCTATGTGTGGTGCAAATACTTTGTTCATGAAGGTTACAAAGGTGGACAGGGCATTTGTCATGCCAAAGTTGAGCACCACACATTTTTATGAGCTGTATTTAGTGCAGAAGGAAGTTTTGGGGATGTCTTCTTCCTTGATGCAAATCTGGTTGTAGCCTGCCATCATATTAATCTTGGAGAAGGCTGTGGCTCCTCCTAAGGCATCAAAGAGGCCGTCAATCAATGGTAATTGAACTCAATTCTTGATGGTGACTTTGTTTAGGGCTTGGTAGTCTGTGACCAGGCGTAAGGTACTGTCCTTCTTAGCCACAAAGAGTACAGCGGCCCCAAAGGGAGATTGTGAGGGGCAGATAAGTCCTTTCTCCAATGCCTCCTTGAGGTAGGCACGTAAGGCGTCGTCTTCATTTGGGGCCAGCCTGTAAATAGGAAGCGCCTTGGGTACAGCCCCCTTGAGTTGGATGGAGTGCTGAATGTGCTTCTCAGGGGGCATCCCGGGTAGCGCTTCCTTGAAGATTTCTGGATAGCGGGCCACAATTTTGTAGTCCTGAGGCGTGGAGGTATCCTGGTGATCTTTGAAGTATATGATCTTGTACTGGTAGGAGTCCCAACCAATTGCCTTCAGGTTTTCCTTTTTGTCCAGGGTCTCTGTGATATTCACAAAGACATGGTCACTTAGGAGCTGGTCTACTGAGTCAGGGTAGATCTGGTGGTTGAAACCTTCACTCTTGATGGTCAACACTGAGATTGCCCAGTCTACGTGCGGGTTGTTCTTCCTTAACCAGTCTAGCCCCAGCACAATATCAAACTTTGGGAAGTCAATGATGGGACCTTGGATGGTGGAGTGGAGGTTCTCAAGCATGACAGAAAAGGGGGCAGTTTCCTTTGTCACGGCAATGTGGTGTTCATCAGCCAGGACCACGTTTTTAATCTGCAAAGGATTAGTGGCCAGCTTGAACTTGTCCACAAAGCTACTGTTGACTAGGGTTTGATCTGCATCCAAATCCAGGAGTTCTGAGCCTGTGTAACTTCAAAAACGGAAAGGGTAGGACATCAGTTTATTAGGATGTCTGGCAATGGTGTACAGTACCAGGTCCTCCAAGGGCACTTGGATCATTGGGAATTGGTCCACATCCTTGGGTTGGTACTCATTATTGTATAAGTCAGGAGTTGCGTGGGGAGAGCTTGGCTTGCTTAGTGCTCTCCCCGGGCTTTTCCCTTGTCTTGGTTGCCTTGTATGGTGGTGACACAGAAATGGGTACAGTTTGACTGGCCATTGTTTCCATGTCCATTCAAACCCGTGGGTTTGTGGTTGGCATTATTCCTGTTGCCTCCAGGGGGTGGTTAAGTGGAGCGCCCGCCTGGATGGGAATCCTTGGGTCTTTCCTGTTTTATAGTTTGTGCCTTATGAAGTGCATTGGAGGTTTGCTCTGCTTTCTCTGCTTCACAGTACAAGCTTTGCAGGTTGGTCACCTGGTCCAGATTCATGTGTCTCATCACATGCAACTTGAGGGTGCTATAGTACATGAGGTGTGTGGCTGGGGTGTCAAAGGCCATGTCAGATGGTGCACAAAGTTGGAGCTCCTTGTAGGTGCGGGTGAGCTCCTTCACGGTGCCTGTCTGGGTTAGGTTCTTTACTTGCTGTTATATCATGAGCGTGGCATTTTTAAGCACAAATCTTTCCAGGAAGTCTTGATTAAAGGTATCCCAGTTCTTGTTGGTGTGTTCCTTGTGCCACTTGTTGCACCAGGTGCCAGCATCATGGGTCAGGCAAATAGAAATAACTGCAATACAAAATTGCTGTGGGCATTCCATCTGGGCCAGCTTTCTTTGGGCAGACTGGATCCATGCGGCAGTGTTGTTGTTGTTGGCCCCAGCAAAAGGTTCCAAGGCGGCGCTTTGTAGTCTTTGGGCTACGTAGGCTGGCATGGCGCCTTTGTTGGTTGGTTGCGGCATGGAGGCGGGGGCCTGGAAAAACCCTTTTGCAGACATGGCGTTGAAGACAGGTAGTGGAATCACTGTATTCTGATACAGGACAAAGCCATTGGGTATCTTGGTACCAAGAGTGTACGGGGTCCAGTCAGGCAGGAGGCCAGACATAATTCTGCCAAGGATTTGTTAGCCGCGGCGTGTGCAGGAAATAGGCAGAATTTTTCAAGATAAGGTAGGATAGAGAACCTACCTGTGCTACCAATGTAGTAACTGTGCTGTTTTAACAGAGTTACAAGGGGAAAAATATTTAGAAGCTAGATAATAATCTTTATTGAGAGATAGCAATTATATAGTCATTGTGAATCAAGGATAACAGGAACATGATTGTTGATCACTGGGTTGGATGGAAGAAGGGGGTGGCTTGATCCTGGTAATGATTCAAGCGCCAAAACAAGGTATCCACCATAAAGGATCATCATCTGTTCATGTTGTTGGATTTGGTAATTTGAGTTGACTTCCTAGTCTGGCTTTGAGTGACCGGATAATTGGATTGTGGGTCACAAACCCGCTTGGTTGGAACCTTGCTGGTGGGTTGAGCCTGCGGTTTTGACAATTTCCCTTATTTTTTATAATAATATATAAAATATCTTTATTTTTGGTTCATCAGAATTTTTTTATGGGAATAAAAAATAATTTTATAATAAAGAGTGTACTGTAGATTAAGAACCTAAAGGTAAAAATGCGGGATTGTCAAATTGTTTTTGCATGAACTCACCAACTTACTAGAATACTTTTCATCCTTTTATATAAAAAATTAAGTTTTTCTGGGATGAAAATTAATCCATTAAGTTGGTGATTTCACACAAAAACAATTTGACAATCCCGCATTTTTACCTTTAGGTTCTGAATTTACAGTAATTTACATAGTAAATTGAGAAAACACTTGCTTATATCTCCTTATTCTTATTACTTGTGGTATTTTTTATTGCATTTTTGAAATTTCTGGTGTCATTTTATTATAAAAATGTATTTAGAAATATATTTTTATATTAAAAATGTTCTGGTAAAGTGTGTTGTTACTTAAAAAAGTGTTGACATCCAGGAGACAACATTATGTAAAACTGGGTTGTCACTTTACTATAGTGTTGACATTAAAAGTGTCAACATAGCCACTGTCAACATTTTTAGTGTTGACATGGGCACTGTTGCCAAGACACTGCCGCAAAAAGTGCACAGTAAAAACAAATTTTTTGAAAATTTACTATTTGGTTCTTCAGTCTTTTATAGGACAACCACAGCCTGCAAGCCCCCCCCCTGCCAGCTCTCTGCAGGCCGCACAGCCAACTGCCAGGCCCTGCCAGCTGCATACCCAGCCTGGCAGCCATCCAGTTGATGGCAGAGCATCCACTGTGGCCAGCCCATTCCCCTCTTCTGAATTAGGAAATTTCTAAATCAGGAAACCAAAAAAGTAATTCCCCTAAGTCCCAATTTGGGGGGAAGTGCTGCCCAACTTTAGAATCTACCAATTTTGGATGAGGCTGAAAGGCTGCCCTGCAAAACACTCAATGCAGTAAGTGCAGAAGTAGAATTTGGGTGCATGAAAGTGCCTGAAGAAGGTCCAAAGCAATGCAAGGCCAAGATTAACAATTCATTGCTATCCAAACCCCTCTAATCCCAATCCCAAAAGGGAATTTCAGACAACACCAAGTTTTTGGGGTCCCCTGTTTGATGTTTTGCACTATTCATGCCCCACCAAGGCCACTAGTATATAATAAAGACAAATCTTTTGATGATAGTTGTTCTATCATTGAGAGAAATTACCCTAAATTGTTATCACATAAAACATACAAAGCTTTTATCACTACAGGAAATCAGACACTAAGCTTTTTAAACCCTTTCTCAGGAGCCAGGAGATAAACCATCTTATCTTCTCTGCTGTTATCACAGCCTGCCTAGGAATTGGGGGCCACCAGACCACTTTAAACCATATGGGTCTTTCCATAAACCCACCAAAGAGTCCTACTACAAGGTTCTAGCACAACTAAATTCCTCCCAGTTTTACTCCTGGCCCACATTGGTTTTGCCCCTCTCAACATTGTCCATAGTGTATAAACCTTTATTGTAAGGCCAAAGGGCTTGGGGCAATCTATTGTATACTAAGGACTTTATCCCAAGGATATTAATGTTTGTTAAATATAAAAAGGTTGGATGTGTTTGCAATAGTAGTTGAACTGAGGCTCCCAAGAGCTTATAAGCTGAAAAGTATGGACTAAGATTGTTAATTAAACCTAAGAAAATTAAATAAAATGCAGTCTTAACTACAGAAGACTGGGTCAAAAAGTCTATTTCTAGGTCAGGATAATGATCACCACTAATTGGTGGATTAAAGCTGTCACCAATTAAATTATGTGTTCCATTATAAAGATTTACTAAATGATTGTAGAAATATTCAAAGGATATCATAAATAAACTAAGATTACAAAGGAAGAAAGAAAATGCAAGATTAAAAGAGTTAAAAATAAAAAAAAACACAAGCTACAAAACCTAAAAGTACCTTTTTAGGGTGCAAGTTAAAAAATCTCAACTTAAGTTGAGACTGAGTAAAACTCAGGCTTTTTATTTAAGACTGGGTTTTTGAGGTGATCAAAAGGGGGAAACAGCCTAACCAGGATTGGTTAAGTTGGCCTATGTGAAAGGAAAGCAACACATGTGTGTGCTAGAACTGTTTTAACTTTAGAAAGTTAAATTAACAGAAAAGAAAAGACAAAGGAGCAGTGGTTTGATGTTGGCTACCTTAAGTTTTATCAAGAGCAACAAAAGGGCAGGAAAAACTTGATCTGAAGTTTGCTGGCGTAAGAAAACTCAAAAAGAAAGGTAACTGATTCAGAACTTGTTTTAAAATTAACCTTAGTATTAGGTTCTGGATTTAAGAATTGTCTGTGGCCAGAAGGTAACTTTAAAAGTTGAATTAACCATTAGTTTGGGTTAAAATTAAGCTGTCAAGAGAGTGAAAAATAAGAGAAGGGTTTAGGTAAATAATTGTTGGTTGTTTGGAGCCCAAAGGAGTAAGAAAACTAATGTTGAAAGCAACATAATAGCAGCAAAAATAAAATGATAATCCTGACATTTATGTACTATTTATTCACTTACTTTGCTGGTAATTTTGGACAATTTAATGTGCACACTAAGGTGTTCTGTTTGGTATTGACGGTATACCTGATTGTCACCTCACTCACAGGGTTCCAAATGTCAAAATTGACACCCTATCTTACTAGAATACTCCCCCACATGTTGGGTATTTACAGGAAGTTCTCTGTCACAAAAAGGGAGAATATTGGTAAATATAGTATTTATTAACAGAAGGAAGATCCCCTTAGAAAATTTCTGATTTGCTACTGTTGTGGAGTCTTTTTGAACAGCTACTCCTTCAACAAGGACTTCTGAACATTTCAGAGGACATCTGGTTAATCCAAATCAACCATACATGCAACCATCAATATGAAGATCAAGTGCTCAGCAAAGATCCTGCTTTCAACCAAAAGATTTCCAAAAGACCCCTTCAACTTTCCAGCTAGCCTTCTAGTTATAGTGCCTTGTTCCCAAAGTTTACGCCTTCAGAATGGCTTTTTCAAAAGCTTTAACTATTGGCACTCACTTTTTCATTTAATAAAATCATCTTATACACTTACTTTATTAAAAGCCATAAGTATTGATTCACTTTTTTTCTCAATAATACTTTAAGATTTTGAATTCCAACCAATCATATTTATCATTAAACATGACCTCAACTCAACTAATGATTACAGTGCTCAAACCTTCACCATTTATGAAGTTCCACTGCAATCCAACTATAAAATCAACTTCCACCACTTAAGCTGCTCAAGGCTTTAACACTTTGCTCAACAAAGAGTTAACCAGTTCCCCATTCCAGCACCTGTCTTCCCTGAATTCAACCTTAACTAATTTATGTATCAGAATACTATTTTAATTCTTCTTCTGGATCTTCTTCAATTTTTGCCCATTTATTTACTCTTATAGTAAAATCAAGAGAAAATATCCTACTAAAACAGCCTTATACCATGCTCTCATAACAAAATAACTTCATCTATCATAGAAAATCACTAAGGAAACCTCTTCCCTACAACTTACTCAACATTGCTCCTTGATTTTGCCACTGTAGCAAAACCAAGGCAAAATAATCCACCTTTTGCTACCTCAGCAAATCAATTTGGAGAAATTTTGGGACATTTCTCCAAATTGTTTCAACTTTAGCCTAATATCTTAGCACTTAGCATATCTATTAAACAACTTATCAAGCCCTTAAATATGGCCTCCATGCTGGCTTACTTTTGTAGCCCTAATCATTAAACTCCTCAGACTCAGGCAATAATTCTTCACAAGTAAGCTAACCTAGACTTGACCCCCATCAGTGATCTACATCTAAGTCATAAGAAGCCAGCATACCTCATGCATTGCAACTGTTTTTACTCATTTCCAGAGAGTTAATACACTCTGAATCTTTGGATAAATATCTTGACTCTGCAAATAAGTCAAACTCATCTTCTACAAATGAGCCAGATGGACTGAGTCTCTCAAAATTTAGAATTACATATATAATAGTTTCTTCCAAAAATTGTTCAGTGAAATTAGCTCCACTACCAAGCAATACAAATGTGCTCAATTATTCAAAGTTGTTAAACCTTCCATCCAAGCTGCTTAGAATAGTGTGGATATACTAAGATATCCTTTGAGATCACACAAGCTGCCTAAGGGCATAAATACCTAACATTTTTATTTTCAATAAACTTACCATAATCTTGCTCTAAGTAAATTCTTTTGAGTGTAATCCTTTTGAATTGTAATTTATTTAATCTTAATTCAAAGCTATTCACTGACACCAAATCCCAGTCTAGTAGATTCTGTGTTTAGGTTGCAATCATTGTTTAAACACTAGTAAACAATAGCAGTTGCCTTCTCTAGCTTTGCCAACATTTCAGTTCTTTTGAAGAGCTGCTTAATATTTTTTGAAGTCATCTCCTTCTTGCTACATTGCGCAAGAATCTGGCACTCACCCAAGTGGTTAGAAGAGATTTCATGCACAAAGTAAATACATTAGCAGTTTAGAGTTTTCTGGAAAGTAAATTTCTGCAGCTATTTCTCTAGAAAGCCAATTTAATGATGGTTATGAGCTATCTATGCTTGCCCAGCAACTTAATTACTCTTTAAAGCTATTCAGAAGTCATAGAAATAGAAGCTTTTACCTCCATCCTAAGTAAAGCAACCCAAATGAGTTATCATCCCAGTTGCTATCAGAATTTCAGTGCTACCTCAGCACATCCTTGCCAGGGTAGAACCCTAGCTATATTCTTACTACAGCTAGCCTCAATATTCTTATACCCCTTGGTATAACCATCTCAGGGTACACATCTTCTCTATCTTTCCAAAGCACTAGCAAGGGATCACCTTACTACCACCCCAAAGCATAGAACACTGCTCTTATTTATCAAGGCTAGATATATCAACAAAACAACAATTATTTACCTTTCTCAGGAAAGAAATCTTTATCTGACCAGAATTCAACCCTTTCCTGCAAAATAGCTCCTTATGTGAATCATTACACCACCTTAGTCCTATTCATTAGTCTAGCTTAATTAATTTTGGGGGTATTATCACCTTTTTTATACAGAGGCTGGATTTATTCAAGAATTAATAATTGGTGAATTCAATAAACTATTATACAGTAGTTTTTAAACCTGTTGATATAAAAATATATTAGTTAGTTTAGAACACATGAACTCAGTCAAAAAACAAAATCAAAAATTAAGGAACTTATATTAAATTACAATAGATTTGGATCCACTTTGATTTTGTTTTTAGACTGAGTTCATGCGTTCTAAACTTACTAATATACTTTTATCTCAACAGGTTTGAAAAATACTGTATATAAAAACCAGATCTTATCATTTTATCCTATATTGGAAATTTTATTCAGCTAATCACCTGAGGTGACTGTTGTACAGTCACACCTCTTTATCTTATTTCATATACTTCTAAGAAGTATATGCACCACACTAATAAAATAAAAAATGGAAATTCAACTAGAGGCAATATATATAATTAAATTAATTTTATTGACACCAATTTTTTTAAAAAAAATCACATCCAGAAGTTACTAGCACCTTGTTTTATGTCAATTTGGTGGGGCATAAAGCTGGACCAATAGGAAGCTTTAAAATATAAACATCTGTAGCTACTTTTTATGATACCCTCTTCAGCATCTTTTTCCAGTTACTTAAAAAGCAATTTATTGTCAGAAATAAACCCTCAGGTTTATGGAGTTGATAGGAATGTTATATTTTTCACACACCCAAGGATATCAGAATAGTTAAGATATTTAACTGGCTTGGAGGATTCTCTACTCACTTATAAGGCAAATAGCTTTTGGTACAGAATCCTTTCAATTGAAAGAAACAACACAGCTTTATGATTCATAGATAATAAAATTTAAAGCTAGCTCAACATTTAATATTCTGAAATAAAATAAAAAAGAACAATAAAGTGTGATGAGTCAGTGTTTTACTTGGTTTAAAAACCAAGGTGTAGCAGTCATAGACTGCTGTGTCAAGCAAACCAAACTTGAGAATGTAGAAAGGGATCAGTCCCCCTTGTATTATTATTATTTAAAATTTAGGTACAACATAAGCTTGATTCAATGTTGGGAGCTAGGCTAAAATAGTTTTTTAATTAGTGATTTCAATTGTCTGTTGTTAAGCTAAGTACAAGTTTTCTTGGCTGCAATGCTGATAAAAACAAAACATGTCCAAATGCCGCTCAGAAGAAAATTGGCGGTAAACTGACTCATCCTAATAGAATATTTAAGTGAGTTATTCTCAATGAAAACACTTCCTGTGGTAAATCCAATAGCAAGCTAGTCTACTGCTTACGCTTTGTTGACAAGCATGGGGTGGTGGGCGGGATGACAAAATAACAAAGCTGAGCTACACCCTCTTTGCCCTTTTACAGCATCCTGCCTAGATACACATCCAGGTATCCTAGCAGAAACTTTTTTTTGCTTTTTTAGATTATTCAACTTTTGAAATCTTTATCTTTTACTCTATCTGGTAAAAGGAAAGGTGTGTCATACAGGCTGCCAAAAGAGCAAAGCTGTGCTACGCTTAGCTTCACTCTTTTACTGCAGCCTGCTGGTAAAAACTTTGGTTAAAGATTAGGGTGAAGTTATATTGTGATATTAGGCTGATTGACCATAAATTATCAGGCTAGTCATTGCACAAAGATCTTTATAAGTTACACGCTATATTATCACTAGGCCAATATTCTATTAAGTGTAGTAATTATACGCCATATAATCACCAATATATTATAATAGATATGGCAGTTATACGCCATGTAATTGTTAGTTTATTATAATAGATGCAACAATTATATGCTGGATTATCACTTGATAATCATTCCTATGTATTGATTATACACTGTACAATAATAGTTTATTATAATTGATATGCCTATTATGCACCGTATAAATGTTAGCCAATATAATGATTATCAGTGATTACACAGCGTGTAATCATGTAATAATCAATTGTATATCACTAATTCCATCCTGCTGGATGTTGTATTAACTCATTCCCACCCAACCTGATGGATTTATATGAGTATATCAAACAAATGATGTGCATATGGCTAAGAAATGCCAAGTTTGGATCAGCATCACACGGCGTATAATTGGGTTCTTTATTGGTTTGGATCAGCATTACACAACAGATAATTCACAAGTCAATACTGGATCAAGTCTGCTATTATACAGCATATAATCCCCAATTTTACCTGTTGCATTAATAAGAAGAAGGATTGCCAGCCAGAAAAGGATCACTGATTAAGCCCTACAAATGAAATACTGGAATTCTACCTTCCAATGTTGGAGGACAGATTAAGGACCATTTATAAGTGTCAACTAAATACAGTGTAGTTTCCTAGCGCAATAATAGGCATGTAAATACAGCCAATCAATAAATGACAGTAGGCTATCTCAAGAAGAGCGTAGGCTGTAGCTGAAGTGCCATGTATGCCTGCTAAGGCCAGTAGCAACACATGTGCCAAGGACAGCCAATCAGGATAGGCGCCGCCAGCAAAGATATACCTATTGCAAAGGTAGCCAATGAGAACTGTCCTAAAGGACAAGAACAAGGGTTGTTGCATTATATATTGATACAGACACCTGAAAGGATGATAACAAGTTCTTAGTTACACCTGGATAGATTGCAGCTGCTGGCTAGATTGTACTTCAGTTTCAATAAACGTAATTATCTTCAAAGTTCTATTCTATTGTAGTCTGTAGTGCTCTTGCATAGGATTAGGTAGAGTACATTGGCAAAGCTAACATCTATCTGTAGCTTTGAACATACCAGCAATAACCCAAGTTGCTAAACATTGGTGCTCACTCAAAATTGAGCCTCTGCTAATGCCCACGGAAACCGTCCCCGTCAAGGATTGTCCTTGGCTCTGCCTCTGCCCAGCTTTGCTGATAAGCATGGGTATGAGATTGAATCATCTGACAGTGAGAGTGCTCCTGTCTTTTCTGTGAGCAACCCTGTGATTGTTCACCCTCCCACAACCGTCCCTTTGGTTGTAGCTTCCCTGCCCTCTGTTCATGAGGGCCCCGCCTTGGTTGGCGCCTATGATTTCACACAGATTATAGAGCTGGCCAAGACTCTACTTAGTGGATTCTGCCTCTGTCCTTCTGACCAACCTGACCAGAACCTCAGCATCTTCTTTCATTATCTTGACCAGAAGACCCACTGGCAGCTCTACTGGCTCTATTGAAATGCTTCATTCCAAGCTCTTCAGGAGCGCCTTTCTGGAGGTGACCATGCTGTGGAATACCTCGCTGGCTTTGTACAGCCCTCTGTAAAGCAGCTCCAACTTGTTGCTGCCCACCAGAACCTTGAGTTGTCTTCCCTGGGTGATGCCCTCCTCTCCTGCTGTTGTGATTGGGCCAAGCAGGAGGCCACAGCCAACGCCTCCTTTTTGGAGATGTGTGCTGTGGTCCTGTCTAATAAGTCCATGGGGGGAATGCTCATGCACATACTGATGAACTGATTGACATCCTCAACACAAAGTTCAGATCTATGGTATATGAGGCAATGGACGCTTGTGGAGCTTCTCTTTCATGGCTTCAGGACGTACACAAGCTCTGTGCAGAATCCAAAAAATTCAGCGTAAGCGTGGCAGATGACTTGGCCACCACTGACCAGAATGTAATTTTCCTAAACAAGGAGGTGGAACAGCTAGGTTTGCATCTCCATCAGTTCAAGAAGTATGTTCTGGATGACTTCCAGCGCCTAGAAGCAAAGGTTGATAGCCATATGAAGGTATCTTGCTCAGCCATGCTCAAACTGCTACTGTGCCCAAACAGTGCTAGGATTAAAACACTAGAGACAAAGGTAGCAACCCTGGAAAGAATAATTGGGGGATACAAGGAGGAGTTTGCCATAGCCCACAAGACCATAATGGCCCTACAATCAGAACAAGTGACCATGAAGAACGCTATTTCACGCTTGTTCAAAACCATGCTGGGTATAGAATCTGAGCTCCACCAGAAAGGCCTGTAGATGGACAATCTGAATGCCCACAACTGCCTGGCCAGAATGGAAGCACAGGTTCACCTACTAGAAACAAAAGACTTTAAATGCATCACCACTGTTGCAGATTAAATGGATTAGACATTAAGTTGTCCATCTAGGAATTGAGCAACAGAACAATTGCGCTATTGCATCCTGATTCTACTAGTGATAAAGACGTTTAAAACGCCTCTAAAACGGGTGTTTGATTTGCCTTTTGAATGCGCACAAGGCACGGGCTTCACTTCCAGGATTATAAATAGAACAACAAAGTTATTGATATCTACCTCCTTAAGGAAAGCCGCAAGGAAGCGGTTGTTCTCTTGCACAGGACTTTTAGCTATGCCAATCCACTCTCCTCCATTTTGGAAGTCCTTCTGTCTGTGCCTCCCTGCCTCTGGTGGTGATTCCCCCGCCTCACACTATATAAGTGCAATACTATCTAAATAAATACCAGTTTTGTCTTACTATATTATTATATTCTTCTGTCCTTCATAGGCTGTCACTATACCATCAACAGGTATAGTATTAAGAATTAGGTCACTGACTAACTGTTTGTAGAAACTAGCAACCCTTTGCTGCAACTTTTAAAACATTGGCGCTCATGTCTTACAACACCAACAGCCCCCACCCCCGCAGTCCTTTCAATGAGGAGGGAGGAATGCCCCTGGTCCAGTCTCCTTCCACTGCTTCTCCTTACCACCAGACACTGGCCTTTACTGCTGCTAATGCCCATGCTGGGGAAAGAGCAGGCGCTCCCTATGGCCTGCCCAACCTAAGCCACTTCATGCCATAACATCAACATCCCCAGGCTATTGTTTTTGGTCAACCACTGCTCCTACAAGCCCCTGCCCCCTTAGAGATGGACGCCAACTCTTCACCTTCCAAGGACACCATCTGTAATGCCATGCACACCATGGATGCTGGTGCTGCTGGCAATGATTCTAGCTCTGAACACCTGGCCATTCAGCAGCCTTCTGCTGAAAACTCCTTGGGTTGCTTTCAGAATCTCTCCCAGTTCAACCCTGACCAGCTCTGCCGTGACCTCTGTACTGTTGAACATATCAAGGACTACCTCCACCAATTTGCCCATCCTGCTGTATGCCACAACCAAATGCACCTTGGCCGCATCCAAATCCTAGTGCATGACCAGGGAATACTGGTATCTAACCAACAGACGTTCCTCCAGGTCCTTTACTCTGAGCTTGGAAATACTTTCACAACTGTCAATCAGTATCTTGCCAAAGTCACCAACGCCCAGAACATCATGCTTCACTGGGTCAATGCCATCAAAGCAGGTATAGCTAAGCTAGTTCCAGTGCATGTGGTACAGACCCTCACCCATCAGGGTGTAGATGCCAATTGGATTAGTGTGGTTACAAACCACGTGCTGGAGACTGGCCCCATGGTTTAAAGCCTGACTCATGAGGTGGAAGTCTTAGTCCGCTGCCTTGCCACCATCCCCTTGTTCACCCCCACTTCTGCTGCCACCAACAACTCCCCTTCCAGCGCCCTTCTTGGTTGAGACATTCTTGAGCTCTTTGATTACTACAAGAAGATGCAGACAGAATTGGTCCAGCAGAGTGCCAATATTGCCTTCCTGTTTGATGGCTACCACACTGTGTCAGAACTTCAGGATTGTCTCAAACTTTGCCAATTGCATGACAGAGCTGACAGCCAGAATCAAGTCAGGAAGGACAAGGAAGTAATAGCCTTGCTCCAAGCTGAGCTTGCCACCCACGAAAAGCACATCACCTCTCTGGAAGATGAATTGGATATCAACCGTCAAGAGAACAAGGTCTACTAAGATGAGCTGGACAAGCAACGACTTCTCCTGGACGCCTTTCAGAGCCAATTGGATAGGATGGACAGTAAGATTATGTCCGTCAACTTACAGGCTATGTATATCAACTCCAAGAGTCACCACAGTCTACTGAGGTCCTCTAGTCCTGAGTTCTATCATAGCTACAAAAGCAATGAGGACCACACTCAGTTGGCTCCTAACGCTGTACAAGTATTAGAGCCAGTACTGGAGTCTGAGGATGACATCCTGGCCATCCCTGAAGCTTCTGGAGCTGCTCAAAACAGAGAAGGTGAACGCAAAGCCCAGCAAGAGGAAAATTGTTGCCGCGCCTCTGAGGCTAGGTTTGCTGCCTCCACTCTCAGCCACCCCCTCTCACCCGCTCTCCAGTGAGGATCACACCTGCTCCCCTTCAACATGGCTCCAATAACTTCAAGCCTGTCAATCTACCCAAGTTTGACCGCAAGAGTAATGTGGCCATGTTCTTACGTCTGTATCAGAACTCCATGTATGGCGCAGACAATGCCATGAGGGACTCCACAATCATCAACTGTCTGGATGCTGAGACTCAAACCATTATCTTGCCACGTCTCCCTGAGAATGGCTGGACTTTTCCCAATGTCTCCAGAGCCTTGACAGAAGAATTTGGTAGCCAAGAAGCACTCCTTGGTTGTAAGATGGACTTTGTCAACACCAAGTTAAATGTGGGGGAAACCCTAGAAGACTTCACTTCTAGGTTCTACATTGAAGCTCAAACTCTGTTGTCTATGAATGTGGTGCAGTTTATTGATGTGCAGTCAGCACTCCTTAATGCTGTACGTGTCAACTGGGAAATATCTCTGGCCCTTAAGTCAGGCATTTACAACGCTTGCACTGTACCAGATCTGATCCGCCTCCTATGCACCTACAAGAAGGAGTTCAAAGTCCCTCTTCCTGAAGGCCGCCCTCACCAGCAATCTGAGCATAGACCCTGCGTGGCTGTTGAGATGCTCAAGCCTTCCAACAAGGTTGGGCCTGCTCCAGTCAACAATGGCCCCCGTACTTGCTTCAAATGTGGTATGGCTGGCCACTTCTCTTGGGAATGTAGTAATCCATGTCAAAAGATCCATCATTTAGGCATGAAGGACACTGAGGAGGACTATGCCAAGGACAGTGATATTGAGGAGGACAATGAGGACCAGTCAAAAAACTACTAAGCAGCCAGGACAAGGAGAAATCCTTGGCTGCCTTTGTAATTTTGAAACCCTCATCTCCCCCCATACCACTGCCCCCTGAAAAACCAGATCAGAGGTCTGCTGCCTTGCCATCCTCTGGGACCAACCCTAAGGATGAACCCTCTCTGATTGACTTCAACTCCCAACCAATACATGAGGATGCGGAGTCTGACGGAGTTCAAGAGGACCTCCTCCATTGATTCCTCACTGTTAACACGCAAACTCATCAGACTACACTTTGCCCTGAGTTGATTATCCCCCAAATAGCTCAGAGAACAGTGTCTTTACCCTATGCTGAACAACTGGCTCAACCAGGCGTTGAAGTCACTCATGAGGAGGACAGTGCTCAACAACCGGCCAAGCTGCTCTGCACAGTAAACGTCTCAGCACCGCTAGAATCCCTCAAGGAAGTAAGCCAAGCTGTGGGAGATGCCATGGCTACCTTCCTGGAGAAGTTCAAAGGACTAAGTGTACACCATGTCTCAAAGATTGTGGAGATCAGAGAGGACCGCCAGGATTGCACCTATATCAACCTGGTAGTTAACAAGACTCATGTCTGGGCCATACTGGATACTGGTGCCCCCAGAAACATTATATCCTCTCGGCGGTTAAGAAGCTTAAGCTGGCCCCAGACTTGGCCTACCATGAAGAGTTTGGTACTGCTGGGCCACTGATTACTAGAGCAAAAGGAGCCTACTCTTCTCTCCCTCTTTGCTTTGGAAAGCTAATGGTCACTGCTCCTGCTATAGTTCTAGAAAACAACAGCTATGACATTCTTATTGGGACTAGCTTCATGGTTCAGTATGGCACCATGACTAACATGGAGATAATACATTTGGAATATTGGGCCAATCTATACCCATGTTCTATCATGGTGATTACCTGTCTGACCTGCCCTTACAACGTCTGCACTACATCAATCTGGAGTACGCCAACAAAGAGCTTCCAGTTGCTTATACACTGCGTAGTAAGAAGGTCAAGGTGCTACCTCTCTCAATTGGGGAAGCCAAGGGTATCCCAGTCTACGCCTCCTGTAATGTGAATATCCCACCTGGCGCCCAGGTGATCCACAATACAGGCCTCTCGCTGGCTCTATCAGCTGGCACTCATGGAGAAATCTTTGGCATCCCTAATGCCTCTAGACTAGAACCATGGGTTGCACCAGGCATCCTCATGCCAAGTGAGAAGGAGGTACTCATACTCTTGGCCAACATGAGCCGTGAAGCTATGGTTGTCTCCAAACACCAACTTCTGGCTTATATACAACTTTAAGAGCATGACAACCTGCAGGAGACCGCCCTCTTTGCGGACTTCTCTGAGTTGGGTCTACCCTGTGAGCAACCACTAGTGCTATTGGTTATAAGCCGCAACTCTCTATCTGGCCTCTCTGAAGAGCAGAAGGATCAAGCCATGGATCTCTTTGCCCAGTATAAAGATGTGTTTGCCAAGGATAATTATGATCTGGGCAAGGCTGCAGATGTTGCTCATCATATTGACACCCAAGGCAGTCCACTTATCTGCTCCAGACCTAAATGGTGCAGTCAAGCCAATCATGCTGTGGCTAACAAGGAGCTTCAGAAGATATTGAGATCTGGCTTACTGGTCCCCAGTAAAAGCCCTTGGGCTTCCCCTCTCCTGATTGTCAAAAAGAAGGATGGCAGCAACCGTGTGGTGATTGACTATTGTCAACTGAATGCTGTTACCAAGAAGGATTCATATCCCCTCCCTTGTTTTGACAATACCTTGAACCAACTGGATGGCGTCAATTTTTTCAGCGCCATGGACCTTATCAGTGGGTACAGGCAGATTGACCTACCCCTTGCCAATCAAGAAAAATGTGCAATCATCACTGACCAAGGGCTATTCTAACCCACAAGGATGCCTCAAGGTCTGTCCAATGCCCCAGCTACCTTCCAACGGGCTATGGATGCAGTGATGGGCAACCTCAAACTCACCAGTGTCTTGGTCTACCTGGATGACATTAATGTGTTCTCCCAAACCTTTAATGATCACCTACAACACTTGGAGGAAGTCTTCCAGAGGTTACTTGCAGCTAATCTCAAGCTCAAGCCACACAAGTGCAACTTCTTCAAGGAGCACCTTAAGTTCTTGGGGTTCATCATTAGCCAAGATGGACTCCGCCCTGTACCTCTGAAGGTGGAAGCCATTGAGCAAATACAGATCCTGGCCAATAAGCGGGACGTGCAGGTCTTCCTGGGGTGATTGGGTACTACTGCCACTTCATCCCCAACTTTGCATCCCTGGGTGACCCCCTTTTTCAGCTTCTCTGAGCTGACAAGGAATTCTTCTGGAGCCCAGTGTGCCAATCTGCCTTCAATGCTCTCAAAGGAACACTGACTTCAGCCCCTGTGCTGGCCTACCCTGACTTTTCCAAGCCGTTTGTGGTTCATACAGATGCTAGTCTGATGGCAATTGGGGGTGTTCTCTCCCAACTGGACTCTGACGGACTTGAACACCCTGTTGGATACTGCTCATGTACGCTTAATGTTCATGAGAGGGACTACACTGTCACCAAATGAGAGTGTCTGGCTGTGATATACTCCTACCAACAATTCAGAATCTATCTCCATGGGGTACATTTCACGGTTGTAACAGACCATGCCTCCTTGCAATGGCTAAAGACCCTCAAGGACCCCAAAGGACGTCTGGCGCGTTGGCCATTAAACTTCAGGCTTATGACTACGAGATCATTCATTAAGCTGGGGCAGCCCACCAGAATGCTGACTATCTCTCCTGCCTTCCCACTGTTGCCTTAGTATCCCCCATGGCTGACATTCTCTATGACAATCTTATGGAGGATCCTTCTTTGTGGGGGGAGGAGCCGGTAGAGATACAGAGAGCTCTCAAGAAGCTAACTGTTGATACCAAGGTCTCTAAGGGACAACTCCTGAATCTTTGTGGAGACTCTTGGCTACCCTACATACACCCATCTCTATGCATGGACTCAGTGGTGGCTGCTCACAAGACTACTGGTCATGGTGGCATACAGAAGACATTAGCTCTGCTACAGCAGCACTGCTTCTGGGAAGGAATGCACACTGACGTAGTGGATACACTAGCCAACTGTCATGACTGCAACATTGAGAGACCTAAGGTTGCCAAGTTTCAATACAAACTTGTACACCCTGGGTTTGCCTTCCACACTGTAGCCATTGACGTAGTGGACCCCCTACCAGCTACCAACAGTTGAAACAAGTTCATCATTGTGGCGGTTGACCATCTGAATAAATGGGTAGAGACCAAGGCAATTACCAACCAATCTGCACTGGTGACAGCCACGTTCATCCTGGAGAATATCATATACAAACATGGTTGCCCCCAGATCCTGCTGACAGACAATGGTACCAACTTCACCAGTTATATCATCCCCCGCCTCAACCAACTGATGGGAATTTGTGGGACAATATCCACTCCTTATCACCCACAGACAAATGGCATAGTAGAGCGCACTAATGGGAGCCTGGTCCAGATACTCCAGGAGCTCAGTCATCAACATGAGACTGAATGGGATACCTTCTTGCCTGCGGCCACCTTTGCATATAACATTGGGTACCATTGAGCCACTGTCAAGCTGCCCTTTCAACTGCTCTACGGCCGGCAACCAGGACTTCCCCCTTTACTATATTCCTTGGTAAAGCCTAGCCTGGCTGTGTCTTCAGAGGCGTACCTCAACAAGCTGGTTCAAACTCTTATTTGCTTGCAATCAGAGGCCTACACCGTAAACTTAAACCATAAGTTGCAGGACCTAGAACAAGCTGCATCCAAAAGCCCTGCCTTACCCACTTACCTGGTAGGAGACTCAGTCTACTTCTTCAGCAATAGAGGGTACAGCCGCAAATCCAAACTTGCCTCTCTTTGGCAAGGCCCAGTTCAAGTTATCCAAAAGACTGGCCCCAACTCCTACACCCTTAAGGAGCCCCATTCTGGGCAATTGATCACTATAGTACACGCTCAGTATATGTGTGCTGCTCCTAGTGACCAAGAGTAAGCCCCAATGAAGACAACAACCCAAAAAAAAATCCTAATTAAAAATTCCACGGGTTGTTGTCCTGTTTGTGATAGTGTTGCACCAAAGTATGAGGAATAAGAATGAAAGAACAAGGTTTTTATTGGAGACTGACAAGACTCTTCCAGTACCGCACCAACTTTTCTACCACCTGAATGACAGCCAAGAAACACATTGGTTCCCTACAGATCCACAAAGCCTATGACCAAGGATTGGGCAATGAACCGCCACCTAACAAGACATGTGATTTGACCCCAACACTTAAGCTGCTACCTAGAGACGCCAAGCCATTCTTGACCCTGTTGTCTAATCCAGTGGAGGGAAATGTTGCAGATTAAATGGATTAGACATTAAATTGTCCATCTAGGAATCAAGCGACAGAACAATTGCGCTATTGCATCCTGATTCTACTAGTGATAAAGACATTTAAAACGCCTCTAAAACAGGTGTTTGATTTGCCTTTCAAATGCGCACAAGGCACAGGCTTCACTTCTGGGATTATAAATAGAACAACAAAGTTATTTATATCTATCTCCTTAAGGAAAGCTGCGTAAAAGAAGTTGTTCTCTTGCGCGGGACTTTTAGCTGTGCCAATCCACTCTCCTCCATTTGGGAAGTCCTTCGGTCTGTGTCTTCCTGCCTCTGGTGGTGATTCCCCCGCCTCACACTATATAAGTGCAATACTATCTAAATAAATACCAGTTTTGTCTATACACCTTATTATTCTTCTGTCCTTCATAGGCTGACACTATACCATCAACAGGTATAGTATTAAGAATTATGTCACTGACTAACTGTTTTTAGAAACTAGCAACCCTTTGCTGCAACTTTTACAACACCCACCAGCCAACATATGTCATCCTCTATGCCTACTGATCACTATGAGGACGCCAACAACATCTCTGAGGAGGAAGTGGAACACACTAACAGGGGGATTCCCAAGGTGTTCACCACTCTTCCTACCAGAGAACCACTACGCCAAAAGCCACGCTTAGGGCTAGGTGTAGTTATATGGTGGATAGGCAATCAACTGCCTCTCCCTGCCAGCCCACTGAGCCTACAATCCCCAAAAAACTGTTCAAACCTCTCAAACTCCCTAAATTTGACAAGCAAGGGAACATGCATTCCTTCCTGAGACTTTTAAAAATGGCAATGAGAGGCACCAGCAACCACCAGAAGGCAACTATGCTCATCACCACCCTAGATGCAGTAAGCGTCAACTTAGTGATGCCACAACTACCTGCAACTGACTGGAGCTACCAAGAAGCAAGACAGGCTGTATTCAAGGAGTTTGGTGGAGAGGATATCCTCTTCACCAGAAAATCCAAGTTTGGAGCCATAAAGCTTGCCCCAGGCAAAACTCTGCAAGAATTTGCAGAAATATTCTACCATGACACACTGGTACTCCTTGGCTCTGGAACAGTCTCCACCTTTGAAATTTTTGCTGCAATGAAGCTGGTGATCCATCCTTATAAAGAACTCCACAGAGCAATGGCCCTCACCCACGCAAAGGGCAAGGATGTGTTGTAAATTGTGGATTGTCTTTGTAGCCACACTGAAATATTTGGTCCCATTATAGGCCCAAACCTAAGCAACCAAAGACAACCTACGAGAAACCACGCTTCCAGAAGGAGGATTCCACTAAGTCCTCTGCACGCCCCCCTGATGTAAAGGGTCCCTACTGCATAGATGCAACACAGCAAGACACTGGAAATCAAAATGCCCAACCAACGCCAAGAAGGTACATGTCGTACAATCCCATCCTGCTAGTATCAACAAGGGAAAAGCCAAGGCATAGTAGAAGAGGGAAATTCCACCTCCGCCAAGTCTCTCAACCTTCTCATTGAACCTGGCCCCAAAGTACACTGCCCCAAAGAGCTGCATGAGGACGCAACTCATATGATTGTAGCCAACAACCTCTATGCTGTGACTACCCGCTCTCAAACTAAAGTCAAGCACAAACAGGCCGCCCTGGCCAAATTATCAAAACCATATGCAGCCCAATTACAGGACGCCAGAGAAAACCGCTGTTTGCCATGCTCCAACAACACCCCAAACTTGAATTCAATACAAGTAGCTTTCTCTCTGGAGGAGCTTAAGTCCACATACCCTGATGTCTGCAAAAGCTTGCTCTACACTTTAGAGAGTGGCAAAGAGAATGGGATACACACATTAAATGCCTTGATGACTCTTATATTGATTGTACTTACATTGACATATCAGTTAACAAACATTGCATTCAAGCCATAGTGGATAGTTGTGCTCCATTTAACATCATCTCCACTAAGATGGTGAAGAAATTGGGTATAGCCCCAGATGTTGATTACAGATTGCCCTTTGGTACAGCTGGCAAAGAATCCACTTACTCTGTGGGAGCATACAGCGCACTACCTATGCAATTTGGCTACATTTTGGTATCTGCCCCAGCAGTTGTACTACCAAATGATGCCTACAATTTTCTCATAGGCACCTCTTTCCTGGTGAAATATAGAGCCATGACACATTGGGGCCTTGCCACCTTTGAGATCCTTGGTCAGAATTCACCCTTGTTCTTCAGTAGGGAAGTTCAAGACACTGCTCCCAGGCCCTGCAAATTTATCAATCTGGCCTACGCCAACAGAATTGTCCCCATGGAATACAAACTTGTTGAGAAACATAGACGTAAACCTCCTACACAGATCCTGGAACATAAGGGTATTCTGCTGAGGACCAGGTCTTCATTTTCCCTGGAACCTGGACACCAGAAGATTGCAGAGACTGGGTTGTCTGTGGTTGTCCCTGAAGGGCTATATGGAGAAGCCATCAAACCCTGAGACTGTTCTTGCTTCAAACTGTGCATTGCGCTGGGCATTGTTACCCCAGGCCAACAGGAGATACACGTCCTATTGGCCAGCCTCACAAAGAAGACACTCTCTATCAAGAAATAATAAGTGGTAGGCTTTTTACACTTCTACCCTGTGGAGGAACTATCTGAGGTTAAAGGATTTGGTACATTCAAGGAAATGGGTATACCAGACAACCCTGAACCAGCAGTCCACCTGACTACACCCCTAGCAGACCTTTCCTCCCTTGGTCTTGAGGAGCAAGCTCAGGCATCATCATTGTTTGAGAAATACTGCTCCATCTTTGCTGAAAGCAATCATGACCTGGGTTGTGCTGGAGGAGTAACCCACCACATTGAGACAGGGTCTGCTCCTCCAATATGTATGTGCCCCATACAACAATCAAAAGCAAACAAAGAGGTTGTCTCAGATGAAGTCAGCAAAATGCTGAAGCAAGGCATGCTGATCCCGTCCAAAAGTCCTTGGGCATCTCCTATCCTGATTGTCAAGAAGAAAGATGGCTCTAATTGAGTTGTCATTGACTATTGACGCCTCAACAAGATCACCAAAAAGGACTCATACTCCTTGCCTTGCATAGATGACGCATTAGACCACCTCAGAGGCGCCAAGTACCTCTCTGCCATGAACCTCAAATCAGGCTATTGGAAGATTGAACTACCCCCCAAAGAACAAGAAAAATGCGCCATAATAACCTCCCAAAGACTATTCCAACTGACAAGGATGCCACAAGGGCTGTACAATGCCCTTGCTACCTTCCAGCAAGCTATGGACACCATTCTTGGTGACCTTAAACTCCCCTGTGCCCTAGTCTACTTGTACAACATTAATGTCTTCTCTAGGACTTTCACCAAGCATCTAGCTCACCTGGAAGAGGTCTTCAAGAGGCTAACCGCTGCTAATCTTAAGATAAAGTCGCACAAATGCCAGTTCTTCAAGGACCAGCTGGAATACCTGGGCTTTGTCATAGATAGTCAGGGCCTGCATCCCCAGTCCGCAAAAACCAAAGCCATATCTAAGATGAAGCAACCTGAGTCAAAACACGACGTACAGGTCTTCTTGGGTATGGTTGGTTACTATTGACGTTTTATCCCCCGCTTTTCAGCCATTGGAGAACCTCTCTTACATTTGCTGAAATTGGGAGTTGATTTTATATAGATTAAGCAATGTCAAGGAGCCTTTGATAAACTACGCCTGGCCTTGTTGAGCTATCCTGTTCTGATGTACCCAGACTTTGACAGACCCTTTGTGATCTATACCAACTCCTCACTTATAGCAGTTGGGGCTGTACTATCCCAACTCAACAACAAGGGACTCAAACACTCTGTAGTGTACACTAGTAGAACGCTAAACGTTCACAAACGCAACTATATGGTGACAGAGCGCAAATGCCTAGCAGTTATCTATGCATGCAAACAGTTTTGGGTCTACATCTATGGTGTATGATTCACACTGGTCACAGACCATGTGTTCCTAGCTTGGTTCCAGAGCCTCAAGGAGCCAGAAGGCTGACTTTCCCAGTGGGCACTGAAACTAAAGGCCTTGGACTACAAAATCCTCCATTGTCCTGGCAGCAAGCACCAGAATGCAGACTGCCTATCCCGCTTACCCACCATGGCCTTGGTGAGCCCATTAGCAGATCAGCTATATTTCAAAATGATGACTGGGAAGTTCAACAATGAGCCCAAGAAAGTACAGCATATCCTACAAGACCTTTGAAAGGATGCAGTACTATGCAATGGTGTGCTATACAAGCTGATAGATGGCAAGGAACGCATATTCCCTCCTCCCTCCAAAAGGGCTAGCATTGTTACAGCCGCTCATAAGGTGACAGGTCATGATGCCTTTCAAAAAAAGAGATCCTGTCTTGTACCTACTTCTGGGAAGCAATGAACTTCAACGTCCAGGAGAAAATCAACTGCTGCATCAAGTGCTAAGGGAATAAGCCACTACAGAAAAGTACAACTTGCCAAATGGTGCAACCCCATTTTGCCTGGCACACTGTATCAATGGATGTAAAGGGACCACTCCCACGTAGCGGCCCTGGCTTTCAATATGTGATAGTGTCTATTGGTCAACTCACTAAGTGGGTGGGAGCCCAGCCTCTAAGGAAGGTAGATGCCCCTTCTACTGCACAATTTGTATTGGACGCCATCATACTTTGCCACAGCTTCCCAAACTTCCTACTCTCAGACAATGGGACTAACTTTACAGCCTCAGTAATATTGAGAGTGAATGATCTCATGGGAGTTTTTGGGGTACTCTCCACCCCATACCACCCTGAAACCAATGGGATGGTGGAACGTGCCAATGGTACCCTAACCCAGATCTTCCAGAAATTAGCTTCTTTGCTTACATCTTCCTGGGAAACGTACTTAGGAGCAACAGTGTTTGCGTACAACATATTGCTTCACTCTATCACAGGAGCGTCTCCATTTCAACTGATGTATGACCTCCACCCTGCCATTCCATCCGTCCTATACTTGGCCACAGGTGACCCTGGACAACTTTCCTACAATCAGTACCTAGGACAACTGGCTGACACCCTCATCAAATTGCAGGCATCCGCTTTTAGCAACACAGCTATCAAAACCCAAGCCATATTTGAGAGGGACTCTGCTAATAGAGCCCTGTTGCCTTCTTTTGAGGTAGGGGAGGGGGTTGCATTCTGTGACATGTGAGGGGCAGGTAGATCCCACAAACTAGACAAGCTATTGGTAGGCCCCTTTGAGATCATAGAAAAACCCTCATCTGACGCCTACACCATCAAGGATAAGGATAGTGAACGCATATTCAACCGTATACATGCAAAGTTTCTATGTCCATTCTGTACCCCAAAAAAAGGGCATAATTAAACACTATCTGAACTTGTCATAAAAAGAAAACGACTTAAGTAATATAAGCATGTCATATAATTCATAATAAGAAAAATATAAAAAGATATAGAAAGTGCATTATATGGGAAGCGGACTTAGTCCTACAAATCTTTATTACTGAGTGCCCTCTTCAGGCTCCTCAGGGACATGGTGGGTGGTAGCCTCCACATAGTCACAAAAAGCGTGGGTGGCCACCACTTGATAGAGGACAACAACGTTCCAAAGCCACATACATTGCGCCTTGGGGAAGAGCCGCTCCCAGTGCATAATGGGCCCAGTCAAGGCCAGCTCCTCATCAGCCAGGCAACCCATACCACACTCAATGGGGAAGCACACCCCCAACACCAGGCACTCCACAATAAACCCCTCTGAAGGATAGTCAAATGGAAGACCCCGTTGACGGCGCAACACTTCACATCAGTAGAATTCCAGGATGGCCTGTATCTGGCCCAAGGAACTGCAAGGAAGCAAGGTTTGGGGACCAGGAAAATGTTACCCAGCAAAGCTATGTGGGGGGGATATTGGGAAGGGTTTCCAGTCTCTAATCTCTCCAGGATAATATTGATGATGTTTGCCAGCCGGTTGTACTGGTTGTCAGCACAACAAAGTCCCCACTGCCGAGTGGAATTGGGACTAGGCCACCAAGCATGAGACCAGACCGCACCACTGCACAGTTGAAGTCAATTACCTGCATGTATTTGGCGTACAAAGCCACATTAGAGCGGGGCAGCTCTACCAAGACCCCCTCCAGAGGCCAAGCCAGCTCACAGAGGGCAACAGAGCAAACGGCAGGAGGGTGATATTGCTCTGTATGGCAAAGACAAGAGTGAACATCCACCCCTTGCTTGCGGGACAGGAGGACAAAGAGGAACTTGCTCAAGAACTTGTATCCCTGGAAGAGGCTGTTGACCTCAAATTCCACGTGATTGGGGTCATATGAAAGGATAATGCTACCCAACAGAGTAGGGTCAGGAGCATATGATACGGCAGGCGGCGGAGGAACCACGGCCCTGGCCTGCCAGACAGCCGGGTCTACTGAGGTAGCCCAATTGGCACCCCGGGCCACCAGAGGAGGACAACTCTCCTGCTCAACCTCCTGCTCCAAAATAGGGCTGTGAGGACGCTAGAAAGGATTGGTTACCACAGTGGTAGCCAAGGACAACTCTGAACAAGTATTGCTCTTGTGAGCATGTAGTGAACAACAACCGTAAAACTGGAGGCGGTGTGCCTCCTTACTCTGGCAATTGAACTCCTGACAACACTCCTCCAACATGATTGCCAGGAACTCCTGGTACTCCTCCTTGGTGCTAAGACGGAAAGATGCTGTTGAGAAAGCCATATGCCTGACTCTCTTCTTACCCTCCCTATTTATGGTCAAGAGGGGGGAAATATGAGATTAGGCTTATTAACTACAAATGATCAGGCTAATCATTGCACACAGATCTTTATCAGTTACATGCCATATTATCACTAGGCCAATATTCTATTAAGTGTAGTAATTATACACCGTATAATCACCAATATATTATAATAGATATGGCAGTTATACACCGTGTAATTGTTAGTTTATTATAATAGATGTAACAATTATACATCATATTATCACTTGATAATCATTCCTATATATTGATTATACACTGTACAAAACTAGTTTATAATAATTGATATGCCTATTATACGCCGTATAAACGTTAGCCAATATAATGATTATCACTGATTACACGGCGTGTAATCATGTAACAATCAATTGTATACCTCCCATTCCATCCCACTGGATGTTGTATCAACTCAGTCCCACCCAACCTGATGGATGTATATGAGTATATCAAACAAGTGATGCACATATGGCTAAGAAATACTGATTTTGGATCAGCATCACACGGTGTATAATTGGGTTCTTTATTGGTTTGGGTCAGCATTACACAACGGATAATCCACAAGTCAATACTGGATCAAGTCTGCTATTATATGGCGTATAATCCCCAATTTGACCTGTTGCATTAATAAGCAGAAGGCTTGACAGCCAGAAAAGGATCACTGATTAAGCCCTACAAATGGAATACTGGAATTCTACCTTCCAATGTTGGAGGACAGATTAAGGACCATTTATAAGCATCAACTAAATACGGTGTAGTTTCCCAGCGCAATAATAGGCGTGTAAGATACAGCTAATCAATAAATGATAGTAGGCTAGCTCAAGAAGAGTGTAGGCTGTAGCTGAAGTGCCATGTACACGTAAGAGAGGGGGGCTAGACTAACAAAGTCTGGCTCCCATCCTGGTGAGACCAACCACCAGGATGCCATCCAGTGCAAGACTGGGATAGCTGCTTGAAGGGACCTCCCAAAGAAGACTGGATGTGAAAGGGGAGGGAAGTATGCATCCAAAGCCATGACCAAGGCTCCAGTAAGTAACCACAGAGAGCAATCCCAAGTGGGAGGGACCTCTGCATCTGATTCAGGGATTTGATGCAATGAGGGTAGGAAGGAAGCTGAAACTGCTGAGGAGGAAGGATTGTCCAAGTCAGAAGAAGGAGTTTCAGTAGTACCGGATTCTAAAAGGGGCAACAGTTCTTCAAGATAAGAAGACAACCAAGAGAACAAACCATAGGATACTGAGTTGGTGGGAACCTGGGTGAGATGTCCAATTACATTTACAAACAGACCAGGAATAAACTCAGAAGATTGAGAAATCAAGGAAAGTTTGCTCCAAAAGACAGGGTTGGAGGACCAGAACAATAGAAAAATAGGCACCAGTATTCACA
Source organism: Entomophthora muscae (assembly GCA_014839935.2). Classification (NCBI taxonomy): domain Eukaryota; kingdom Fungi; phylum Entomophthoromycota; class Entomophthoromycetes; order Entomophthorales; family Entomophthoraceae; genus Entomophthora; species Entomophthora muscae. The sequence continues at coordinate 610,922 of QTSX02006404.1, forward strand.
TAGCCATCTTGTACCAAGGAGACAACATGATTTCAGCGGGGTGCCCTTTTTGCTAAAACTTCTGGGCAGACGGACCAAGTGCACAGGTAAATATCAGGGAATGATCCAAATTAATATTCTCGGAACAACTCCTAACAAAAAATGACAGGCAGGCAGGCAGGCGGGCCAGGGAAAGCAGGAGGCAGGGACAACAGCGGGAGTTGAGAAAATTATCTTTATTATTTAACAAACTTCAAAACTACAAAAGAATTTGCAAAGTCAGGAGTTTATTCAAAAATTGGAATTGGTAAGCAAGGGACCTGACAGCCCATGCTTTCATTTTATTCAGAGGGGGGGGTGATAGGACTGGGGGGTTATGAGAGGGGCTATTGGAGTGCAATCTAAAGGGGAGCCTATTAAAGACTACTGGCCAATCTTCTCCTGGTTTGAGACCAAGAAAAATAGGGGCCGCAGGCCCAGATGTAAGACTCAGTCCCTCAATTGGCTAAGAGCCTTCCAAAGACTCAGGGTGCGCATTTCCCCCAATGCCTTCCTCTGGCGTCTCCACTGGAGAGCTCCGGAACCCAATTATTTTGGGGCAAGGGACTTCCAGGCCGGAGGAATTGGCTACCTGGGACACCACTGATTGCAGGATTTGATACCCAATTTCCCCAGGCCGCAGGTTAGGCCTTTCAGGCTTCATGCGGCCTGCATTTTTCTGTTAGTCTGCTAGTTGTTTCAGGACCAGGCAATACCAGGACAACAAGCAATCTAGCTGAATTAATGTCTCCTCTGCAGTTGGAGGGGACTCCAAAGGAGAAATGGGAACTTCAGTCGGGAAGGCCAACACAAAGTGTTCATCCACTGTGTGGGCCAAGTCCTCCGGGTTTTGGAGGGGTTTTGCCTGCATGTGGGCCACTTTTTTTGATGGTCTGGGAAATGCATCCCGATCCAGGGCCAAAGATGGGCCACGGAACTTTACAGTACGCCTGCTAAGGCCAGTAGCAACACATGTGCCAAGGACAGCCAATCAGGATAGGCGCAGCCAGCAAAGATGAACCTATTGCAAAGATAGCCACTGAGAACTGTCTTAAAGGACAAGAACAAGGGTTGTTGCAGTATATATTGATACAGACGCCTGAAAGGATGATAACAAGTTCTTAGTTACACCTGGATAGATTGCAGCCGCTGGCTAGATTGTATTACAGTTTCTATAAACGTAATTATCTTCAAAGTTCTATTCTATTGTAGTCTTTAGTGCTCTTGCATAGGATTAGGTAGAGTACATTGGCAAGGCTAATATCTATCTGTAGCTTTGAACATACCAGCAATAACCCAAGTTGCTCAACATATATCTTTTATGATTTGAATTTTTTAGGCTTTTCAATGATCTTTATCACAAATTTTTTGGTAAAAAATCATGGGTGATGGCAGCCTGCTAGTGTGTGCTTCTGGTCAAATACCTGGTAAAAAGCTATTTAAAGATAGGAGTGCCCTTATGTTTTCTTGGCAGCAATGATTTTGATTTGTAATGAAATAATATCAGAAATTAATGAGTATATAAAGTTGAGCGCTGAGAAGGCTACCAAAAGGGAAAGCTATGCTAACTCAGTCCTAGTATTCACACTCTTCACACTGCTATCTTTTTCTTCTTTCCTAGCAGAAATATGTTTTTGGTAGTTCAGTATGTCTTTTTTAAATTTTACTTACTATTCTGGCTGTTAAAAGATGATTTAATGATATCTAAAGTTTTTTAATATAAAAATGATAGCTTTATTATGACTGCTATTTTTCATTAGAGAAGTATTGGTGTATGCTTTGTAAATACTCTATTATACTATTATAAAGGCTTTATTAGAGGTTTGTACCTTTTATTATGCATTATACTTTGACACTTAAGAGACTTGAGATTAATTACAGTAATTTTAGAGCTTATGAGATAAACAGACAAACCCAAACATAGAACACCAAGTTAACAAACACAAAAAATCAACTATTTATACATGTTAACAATAAAATTAGCCCACTTAAGATTTGTTTTGTGCATGACTTCTGTGTGCTCAGCACTTGATTTTGGTTGTCTATCTCAACAGCTCTGAAAAGTACTGTATTTTTATCCACATCTTGAAACTGCAGCCCTTTTAAATTCTTTATTTTTAGTATATATTTTGAACTCCAATGGACATTACAATACCCATAATAATAAAGATCAAGTACATGTTATAAAAATCTCTGAAGTTTCTGAACCATTATTTTGTAGTTTATAGGCTTAATATATTCTTTTTGCAGCACACCTTTTTACTAAGATACAGTCTTTATTTGTTGGTGACTGCCTATTTTATTTATTAACATACTGATAACAATTTTTTCATATATGTTAATTCTATGTGGTACTCTGATTTTTGATATCATTATTTCCTAATTTTGATAAGATAGTGTTTGATTTTGTAGATCTTTTTAGCAATCTAATGTGTTATTATTTCAGCTTCATAGCATTTGATTTGATTGCATTTTATTTTTGTGGGTTTAGTAACCTCTGATAAGTTATATTGCTTTTGATTTTAGTAGAAAACATCATAAAATGAAACTATTGTAATATGGTCTAAGTTGATTTTTTATGAATTTCTCAAACATTTTTGTTATCTCAGAAAATTAATTAATTAAAGAGGGGGGTTTTTAAAGAGGAACCCTCTAATTTTATGAGCAGAAGAAAGCTAAAAGATCTATAGTAACTACTATATATGATATTTAAAGTAGTTTATGCAGTGCTGGAGTTTTTCAGATGGGGGTGAAATAAAAATCATTATAAATGTTTTATTTGGGTGAAAAAGATTTTAAGTAGAGTCAGAACACTCTTGTTTTTTATAATAAGACAAAACTTGATTATAACACCTAAAATATGAAGATTAATTAGAAGTTTTTTAGGCAAATTATAATTTCTTGGTAGAGAACTTAAAACTAGGTAACTTTAAAATATACTTTTTAATATTTATTGATCATATAAAATAAGACATAACTTGATATTCAAAAATATAGATAATAAAAGTTTAAATGAAGTCAAAGAGATTACCTTAATAGTAAAATTTTGAATTTGGGTAAAAAAGAGCTAGTTGGATCAAAAAACTAAATTGGAGAAACAGTTTTTTTGTTAAAATATCTGTTTACTATAAAAAAACTTACCCAAGCCAGGATCTGCTGTAGGCAGAAACCTGGGGCTTGAAATTAAGGTTAGTATATTTGGAAAAGAGGAATTACCAACCCCAAGATCTGCTGGAGGGGGAAAGTTTGTGGGTTTTTTAAAAAAAGGTTAGTAAGTTATCAAAAAGCTTACCTGGCCCAAGATTGGCTTTATGATAAAAATCTGGGAGTCCCTAAACAAGTTTAGTAAGTTTAGAAAAAATGAGCTTACCTAAATCAAGATCTGCCTTGGGCAAAAGTCTGGTTTTTTTAATCTAGGCTGGTAATTTAGTGAAAAAACTTACCACCCCAAGATCTGCTGTAGACTAAGTCTATCTAAAAGGATCAAAGGTTAGTATTTTTAAGAAAGGGCTTGCCTGAAATGCAGCTTCAATTTTTATATTTGGAAAGGAATTAGTTGTTTAAAAATTTTAATTGCCTTTTTAAACTGAAATTAGCTTCGAAATTTAAAGCTTAATATTACCTTTAATATTCTTGATGTTTTTTGAAGTAAATAGTTAGCATAGTGTTTATTTTAAAGCTTACCTTTAGTTTGAATTGAATTAAAGTGTTTGAACTGAATAAGTTAGTATCGAAGCTAGGAGGCTTACCTTGATCATCAAACTCTAATCTTGTCTCCTAGGTTTAAGATTATTATCCAATCATATTTGGATTGCCACATCCTTTGCACCAATGATGAGTGATGCGCGAAGTGCGACGTCGGCCGTCGTCGGACAGGTTTGGACCTAAAAATCAACAGATCAAAATCAATAGAGACAAATTTAGCTCCAATAAAAAACAGTAAGTTTTAATATGAGATTTTAAATATCTTACCTTTAATTGAACTGGACTATTTTAAGTCCAAAATTTATTAGTTTTCCTTTAATCGACACTGCTGCAGGTAGGGAAGCCGCGAGACACTGCCAAGTGTCCAGCAACTCCTTCTGCAGCAGCATCATCTACAAAACTTTCCTATCATTTAGGCACGATCACTATCGTCATCGCCTCGTAGTTTTATCCAACAGCCGAAGATTAAATTTTTCCTAAATAGAGATTATTTGGCTTACCAAGTATTTTCGACTTGAACATATAAGGACGGTGTTTTGCGATGCTGCGCTGGCAGATAAAAACTAAAACACCGACAAAACAAGTTCGATTAGCTTGACACGCCATTGGGCAACCGCTTTGAATGCTTTTTTGGGAGTATTTTAGCGGCCGAAGCTGTTTCGTAATAATTATGATTAAAATAGATAAATATAGCAGTAAAGCCGATTAGTACTTGACGCCCCTATTACGCGACTACTTGCCAACAAACTTTGCTCTCTATTAAGGCGGTGTTCTCCATTTTACTTTATCATCAATCCTGGTGGTATAGTTTGATACCAAGTCGCCTATAAAAATCATTTCCCCTTAACATGCTATAAGTTTTCTTCGACATACTAAATCTGCTGGAATGAAAAAGGCCACACCTGCTCAGTTCCTTGCCGAACTCCACGGGTAATTCATATTTATTCTTCAAATTTGATGACAACTAACTCCACTTCATCTAGGTTGCTCTCTGATGGCTCTTATAATCACATCATTTCATGGAATGAGACTGGCAATGACATTGTCTTTAGCAATGTTGGAATTTTTGAAACCCAAGTTCTCCAAAAGCACTTCAAAAACAAGACAGCCAATTCCTTCTTCCGCCAGCTTAAGGTAAACTACTACCCTAACTTCATAGCTAATTCTTTAGCTGTATGGTTTCAAGAGAACTTACGATGGAAGAAAGTCTAGAGGCAAGGGTCTTGATATGCATTCCAGCTTCCATCACGATAAATTCACAAAACATGTCCCACTTGATTTAAGCCTTATTCGCCGCTGCAAGAGTAAATCAAACTATGTCCCAGTTGTCACTAGAAAGCCCAGAAAATCCAGAAAGAACAACCCAGACTTCTGCCCATATGATATGTATTTTCTATATCTAGTGAATTCTCGTGGGCCTCTCTTGGGATAAAGCCTTTAAGAGATGGTTTATATTTGAGCCTCTTTTTATCGACACTTCTTCGATAAACAAAATCATTACACTATAACTTGTAACTGCTATGATAGATTTCTTGTGTCAAGTTTATACTTCTGGGAAGTATAATAAACAAAATAAAGGGGAAGATTAAGAAGAGAATGATACTTTATTGAATATGAATATAGGTTAATATATAGTATCATGATAAGTCACATGTTGTCCATGGAGGTCATGGGGCTTATCTGAGTAATGTTCCTCTTGAGTCACGAGGCTTAATCAAGTTGTGTTCCATTTAGGACCTGGATTGAGAGATCCCTGTCATAGATGGTTAATTGATAATGGTGCCACCAGTTTATTGACTGGGCAGTGAACCATTCAGTAAGCCACTCAGTGATTTACTCGGGGCATTAATTCCCCGAGAGGGCGTAATAAAAGATGTTGCAACATCTCCCCCTGGGTTCTGGAAGGCAGAGCCTTGGGAATCTTTTGAGGGTGTCTGGTATATGGTCTTGGTACTGATTCAGTTTGGCGTTAGGCACAGGGAGTCTTGAATTTTGTTGGGCTGCTCTTACCTTATACAAACAAAGTCAATCATGATGCATACGTTTTAGCTCGGTTCGGGCTCCAATCCCTTTGATGAGGTAGGTGTTATTGGGCTTCACTTCCATGATAATGCCTGGTCCACATAACCCTGGGTCTAATTTGTGTTGGTCGTGGTTGACAACCCAGATCTCATCTCTGACTTGGAACCTTTCTTGTTGTAATGGGATTGCTTCTCGCTGAACCCTTTGTTGTTCCATTGTCTTTTGGTCCTTTCTGGCTTGTAGTACTTTTGGGTCATTGCTGTCTGGTATCTTCTTTAGAAGTGGCAGTTGTGGCTCTGTGGTTGTACTGACAAGGGAAGGTTTTTGACCATAGACAAGTCCATAAGGGCTTTTGCCCGTATTACGGTTGACTCATGTTCTGCAGACAATAAGGGCGGTTGGTAGCATATCAACCCAGGCTTTTGGATTGTTGGCAGACAACTTACTGAGGGCTTCCACTAGAGAGCCGTTTAGTCGTTCTATGCGTCCATTTGCTTGTGGGTGATATGGGCTGGCTGTGACGTGCTTTATCCCATTTTTGGCAAGATAGATATTGGTGTCAATAGCTTTAAGTTCAGTGCCTCCGTCTGTGATTAAGAGGTCAGGCTTTCCAAACTTAGCTATGATTTCTTTGCCAATGAATTGTCTCACGTCATTGCCTTTGTGCTCTTTTGTGGCTTGTGCCACAGGCCACCTGGTTGCATAATCAATGGCTGTGATGATGTACTTCTTGCCTTTGCTTTCACCAGGCATAGTCCCATGATATCTAACAACCATACCTTGAAGGGCTGTGTGATGGATACAGGTACTACTGAATTGGGTGGAGCTTTGGTTTGGGCATACTTTTCACAGACCTCACATTGTTCCAGTACTTCTCTGATATCATCTAGCATATTGGGCCATCAGCAGCGGGTCTTGAGATATTCATGCAAGTTTCTGCTACGGGTGTGTCCTAAGTCTCTGTGATAACAGAGGATTGTGTCAATATTTTGTGTTGATGGAACATAGGGTACAGTGTCACCATTTGGAAGGATTTGATGAAGGGTACCATACACGTTTTTGAACAGATGTTTGTTCTTGAGGACTTTCTCTTGGATGTCCATTGGTGTGCCAGGTGAGAACCCTTCCCGGAGATTCCCCATGATTAACATGGGCCAGTTGGGGTTGCCATCAGTGCAGAGGATGTGTTTATTATATAGCCTTGATGGGACGTCTGCAGTAAGCATCTCTCTGCCTGGCTTGTATTCAATTTGCATGTGGTATCTCTGTATGAGAATCATCCATTCAGCTTGTCTTCTTGACAGGTGTTGTTGTGTTTTCAAGAATACTAATGACTTGTGGTCAGTGAGTACCTTGAACGCCTGGGCTCCTTTTAGATAACATCATCATTTCATGAGGCAGTGTATGATGGCAACCAGCTCCTTGTCATGTATAGGGTATCTTTGTTCACCGTCTGATAGCTTCCTGGATTCATATGCCATGGGGAGGAAGTCTTTCTGGGCCGTTTGGATACGGAGGACTCCTCCTATGGCATAATCAGAGGTGTTGGTTTCCAGCTCATAGATGCCCTCGCGGTTTGGGTATTGTAAGATGGGGGTGGTGACCATGCGTTCCTTCAGTTGGCAAAAATGTTGATCTTGTAAAGGTGTCCAGACAAACTTGGTTGCTTTCCCAGTGATGGCTGATAGGGGAGCTGTTAGGGCACCCCAGTCAGGGATGAACCTGCGTACATAGGCTACCATTCCAAGGAAAGTGCAGAGTTTGCTCTTGTTCCTTGGGGCTAGCATTTCTGTTATGGCGCGTATCTTGTCTGGATTGGGCTTGATGCTGTCTTTGCTAATGATATGACCAAGGAAGGGGAGTTCAGTTGAGAAGAACTCACATTTGGACGGTTTGGCAATTAGTTGGTTTTCCTGCAGGGGTACAGAGGACTACATGGACGTCTTCCCAGTGTTGCTGTAGGTTGGGACTGTAAGTGATGATGTCGTCCAGGTAGATGATTGCTCTTTTCCCAATGTGTTCCTTGAATACTTTGTTCATGAAGGTTACAAAGGTGCTGGGAGCATTCATCATGCCAAAATTGAGGACAACACATTCAAAGGACCTGTATTTAGTTTGAAATGCGGTCTTTGAAATGTCTTCAGGTTTCACGCAAATTTGGTGATATCCTGCTGTCAAATCAATTTTTGTGAAGATTTGGGACCCCCCCCCCCACAGGGCATCAAAAAGGTCATCAATTAGGGGCAGGGGATACCTGTTCTTTATTGTGACCTTGTTGAGGGCCCTGTAGTCTGTGACCAGGCAGAGGCCTCCATCTTTCTTTGCTACAAAGAAGACAGCAGCACCAAAGGGTGACTTTGAAGGTCTGATGAGGCCTTTCTCAAGTGCTTCATCAAGTTAAGCTTTCAGGGCGTTGTCTTCTTGTGGTGTGAGGCGGTAGATGGGTTGTGCTTTGGGCACGCTACCTTTCAGGTTGATCTCATGTTGTATACCCCGGTCAGGGGGCAGCCCAGGTAGTGATTCTTGGAATACAGAGGGAAATTAATTGACCAGCTGGTCCCTAATTGGGTTCTGTTCATGTTGGATTTCTGTGTTTTTGAAGTGAATGACTTCATATGTACATGTGCTCCAATTGATTTTGCTGATGTCAGTTTCTTTCTCTGTTTCCATGATCTTTACAAATATGTGGTCCCTCATAAGGGTGTCAAGATGTGCTGGGTACACGTGATGGTGAAATTCTCCTCTCTGGATAGTGAGGGTGGCACTGTCCCAGTCTGTGTGAGGCTTTGTCTTTTGCATCCAATCTAATCCAAGTATGACATTTTATATAGGGATTGGGATGATGGGACCACTAATTGTTGTTTGGACATCTCAAATTTGGGCCTGGAAAGGTCTGGTCTCATGGGTAACTGGTGTGCTGCGGTTGTCTGCCATGATGACCCTTTTGATGTTACTTCAAATGGTAGGTAACTTCATGAGGTCTGCAAAACTCTTGTTGATAAGCTATTGGTATGCTCCAGTGTCAAATAGTGCTGTGCCCTGGTATCTGCAAAAACAGAAAGTATAGGTAAGGAGTTTATTTCCAGATTAGGCAGCAAACAGTAGAGGATTGCTGGAGGGAACCTGGATCATGGTGATTGAGTCCACATCCTGTTCTCTGTACAAGTCTTGTGAAGAGGGGGAGGGCAGCTTGCCTAAGCACTCCCCTGAGCTTTCCCCTCCTTGTTGGTATCTTTGGTGCTAGCCTAGTTGTCTTGTGCAGTGTGATTCCCGTGTCAAGGTTGGGTACTGGTGACTCGGTTGTTTTGTTTATTGGGGCGAGGCTCTCTCTTAACGGTGGGGTTTTCCTTGCGTTTGTTGGAGGCGTGTAGATTGTCAGACTTCTGAGCTGCGCGTTTTCCCTCTAAGAATACATCCTCAAGGTTCTTGCAGCAGGTCATGTCAAACTGGCATCTAATATGGGTAGGGAGGCCATTGTAGAAGTCCAGGCGTGACCCAGGTTCATCAAAGTTGATGGTGTTGGGTGCACGGTCATGTAGTCCTTCATATGTGGCAATGTATTCCTTGATGGTTCCTGTCATTTTGAAGGTTCAGAGTTTTTTCATAATCACCATGTCTGAATCCTTCATGGAGAATTTCTTGAGGAATGTGGCTTTGAACATTTCCCAGTTTTCCTTCTGGTCAGGATGTTGAGCCAGCCATTTGGTAACAAAACACGAGGCAGTCCCTGTGACGCGGAGGGCAATTTTGCTAACCCAAAGTCTTTGGGGGTACTCCACTTGTTCAAACTTGCTCTTGGTGCTGTTGATCCAAAGCAAGGCGTTCTCACGGCGTAGTCCTGCAAAGGCGTCAATCTCAGCGGTATGTAAACGCTGAAACACTATATTGGGTATCTCAGGTTGTGTAGGTGCTGTTGTGGCTGGCGTGGTAGGGAACAGTTTGCAGGTTTTAAGAGCATTGTACTGGTTGATGGGTACAAGGATATTATTGTAGATGACAAGGCCTGGGGGGACGTCTTGTCCTACTTTGTAATCTCTCCAACCGTTAGGGAGTGACATTGCTTGGGTTCTTTTCTTGGGAGGGTTTTTCCTTTGAGTTGGGTAGGTATGGATAACCTACCTGTGCTACTACTGTCAAGTTTATACTTCTGGGAAGTATAATAAACAAAATAAAGGGGAAGATTAGGAAGAGAATGATACTTTATTGAATATGAATATAGGCTAATATATAGTATCATGATAAGCCACATGTTGTCCATGTACGTCATGGAGGTCATGGGGCTTATCTGAGTAATGTTCCTCTTGAGTCATGAGGCTTAATCAAGTTGTGTTCCCTTTAGGACCTGGATTGAGATATCCCTGTCATAGATGGTTAACTGATAATGGTGTCACCAGTTTATTGACTGGGCAGTGAACCATTTGGTAAGCTGCTTGGTGATTTACTCAGGGCGTTAATTCCCCAAGAGGGTGTAATCAAAGATGTTGTGACACTTGTCAATAATTTTATTTTATAGATTATGTTGATTACATTACTTTTCTTAAATAGCTTATTTTAAATACCATCAGATTATCATATCTTTAATAAGCTGTGCAGGTATGGCAGACTTGATAATTTTTATGATGAATCTATTCAAACAATCAATAGAAACATATCTAAGTAATGCCAATAGATCCTATACACAATAAAAAGCCATTGGTTGATTATATAGTTCTGGGAGCTCTATACTAAAAAATAAAGGGGGATATTAAATAAGAGAATGATATCCTTATTTGATATAGAAGAAGAGTATGATTTAGTATTATAGTAAGCCATGTTGCCTCCATATAGATCTTGGCAATCATTAGGGCTTTTGAAGATCATTATTCCTGTGAAACTTGTTTGTTTTATCCTAATGTTTATCTGGAATGAATGCCAAAGCCACTGAATATTTGTTAATCAGGGTGTTTCTTGGTGAAATAATTTCCTGTGAGACAGAAATCAAATATATTGCAACATAACCTCCTGGGGTCTTAAAAAGTAGAGCTTTGGGAACTTTCTTGGGTGTATCTGGGAGCTGAGCTTAGTATTGATCCGGCTTAGGCTTGAATACTGACAGGTGTTAATCTTTCTGTTCCTGTATGACTTTGAATAGTCAGAGTCTGTTGTGATGCATTATCTTAATGGCTGTCTGTGTTCCAAGTCTTTTACAAGGTAAGTGTTTTTGGATCTGACTTTCATGATAATGCCTGATGCTATTAGACCAGGTTCAAGTTTGTGCTGATCATGATTGCCTACCTGTGCTGAATACAGGATTTTGTCATATACTTAGTATTGCTGTTACCTTGGTGACTCTTCAAATTCAATTATTTCAACTAAAAAACTTTTGCAAGTTTTGATTCCAAATTGACTACCTTTTAATTTGACTTTTTTATCTTCTCTTAATTTCACCAAAACCTCCAAGCTTTTGCCTCACTTAGTCTAAATCTTTCCATTTCTTAGTCAGCAGCATGCCACAGTTGGCCAAATATCTTGTTAATATCATACAACAAATTCAAAAAGCTCTCTGCAAAAATCTTACTTCCAGCTTCAGTAGTTCCCTCCCTATAAAAGTATTAATAAAACAACTCATTGAAAGCAGCCTTCACTTCCACTAAAGCTTCACCAGAAAGTTTTTTCTACATCTAGATCCTCTTAAGAGCTCCTCCCAAAACTCTCAGAGATTCCTTTCTGAAATGCAACAGTGTTTTCAAAAAAGATACCAAATTTAGAATAATGAAAAGTAAAGTATAAAGACACAAAAAACTATAAAAGAGATGAGGTAAAAGTGATAATTTTCAAAAAGATTATTTTTTTATTCTATTATTTTTCATTTTGTACCATATGGGTTATACCCAGATGAAAACACTTCCTTCGTTGAAATCCTTCCTGGATCTCCTTAAAACCCACCATTTATAACCTTATCAATGAATCCTGATCCTAATTCAATAGGAAGTATTTATTCTTGATCCTACAAGAACACAATTAACTTTTGTCCTGATTCATCTCAATTTATTACCTGAACATTTATATTATAGATTAAAGTATTTGCTACTTCTTCTTCTATAATAACCTATTAATAATTCATGATCCAAGCCTTTCTGAGTTTCCACTGGGAACCAGCTGATCAAACCTAGAGATAGCATTACCTCTATTGTAACAAGTATAATTTATTAAACCCTATGATGAAGAACCTTTTCACCATTATTGGATATATAATAACCTGAATCTTTTACCATTTCTTGAAACTGTCAAGACACCTTAATCTTTGTAATAAACTTACTGTTAATTTCATTCCTGGGTTTTAATTGAAATTCCTGACTAATTAATTGTTTTACAAGACACCAAGTCTCCAGGACTTATTTGATCAATCCTGGCTGAATTTAATTAATAAGTTTGGCCTAATTAATTGCAGGGATTTAACAACATTATTCATATGAACATTGGGGCTTCCTAGAATCCTTATTGATAGGTTTCTTACTGCATATCCATATAAATCCTGAAATCTAACCTATGAGTTTTATAGTATAAAAGTGATTTTGTTAAGCAAATCACTCAAAGTAACTGTCATGTAGTAACACTACTCATATTTTATCTCTTATATGAAATTTATCAACTTGTAGTGATATGAACTCTCATTTGACTCTTTTTTTTGAAAATTTTATCTTATCTTGCTCTTTGCATATTTGGGCCATCCTCTTTTGACATCTTGTTTGGAAGTGATAGGTATGATATCAGGTTACTGCTGGCAATGATTGACTTATATTTTTACACTAATTCATATGAGCTTTTCATGTGTTTTGGTTTACTTGAGTGTGGTAATCATTAGAGTAGTTAGGAGAATATATGCTCAAAGTTTTGAGCTATTGGCAGATAAATTAATGAGTGCTTCTAATAGGGACCCATATAATCTTTCATTAATTCCATTTTTTTAAATTGATAGGTACTTTTGATTAAGTGTTGTATGTCATGTTTGACAAGATAGACATTAGTGTCATTGGTGGTGAGTTCTCTTCCTCTATATGTGATAAGGAGTTCCATTTTTCCAAACTTGGCAATTATTTTCTTACCAATTAATTGTCTCACATCATTGTCTTTGCTTAAATTTGGTGAAGTTTACCACCAGTTATCTTATTGCATAACCGATGGATTTGATGGTGTACTTATTTTTATTTTTGTCACCAGGGATGGTGTTTAAAGCGTCAAGTGCCTATACTTTGAATGATTGGGTCATGAAGATTGAAACTACATACATGGGGATACTTTAGATTAGTGTCAGGAATGACAATTTGGATGCTCCTGAATCCCAAAACATGGAACCAGAGCCAAACACTGGACAAAACCCTTTGCAGACCGCCAGACCCATAGGCTGGGAACCTGATAACCCACTATCAATTGATAAAGTTGTCACCAACCCGCCAGGACCCAAACCTTTAACTGTTATTCAGGATTCTGCAAGCAAACTGCCAGTGCAAGATTCTTGGAATTCCCCAGAGGTGCCAATACTTGACACTGGCAGTTTGCTTGGTAATATGTGCAGGTTTTCTAATGAAAGTTATTCTGAGCTCTCCCAAAGCCTAGGAAGAGGCACTGAACCTGAAGAGGCACCCAATACCCAAATTGACAAGCAGAAAGATTTGAAGTCTTCTCATCCCAAAGTGGCCAGTGGCAAACTGCCAGTGCCAAGCGCCACACTGCCATCTAAGACCCCCGATGCCAAACTGCCTGAGCTCAGAAAACCCAACCAAGAAATGAGGCCTGGTAGTGTGGTATAAATACCTTCAAGACCAAGATCAATCCCCATTGTCATTTTTAAATAAAGGTTATGAGATATTGGTTTCCCCAACTATTGCTGTATTTTATTCTTGTCATCTGCCAGTTAACTCAAAGATCACCTGGCCCTCCTGCCAGCCCGCAAGCCCCGTACCGCCTGCCAGGCGTCCCCTTTGGTCCTGTTCATTTCACAGAGTACCCCTTAAAGCCTGAGTACAAGGACTACACTGCTGACAACATACTAGCCCGGGATCCCTTGGCCAGAACTACTGAGTTAACCAGATACAACCAAAAAGACCCTTGATATGTTACTGAACCATGCCTGTTCAGAGATAAATACAACTTCCTTCCTGCCTACCAATTAGACATGGAACCACCTGTCACCCCCAAACCAATACCTGCTTCCGCCGCTGAGCTTCCCCTGGACCATACCAATAAGCTTTTTGGGATTGTATATATTACTCTCACAGGAGTAATAGATACTATTGTTCCCACCGCTGGTCTGTGGTTGTGGGTGGGCAAGTCAATGTCCTACCTAATTAAGTTAGCGGTAATCCTTTGGTGGGCCCTGCCCACCCAGTCTGCAACCCGCCAGTTCCCAAACGCTAGCAAGCTGGTAGATCAGAGTTAATTTCCTGACAATTAGACATAACTTTTATATTTTGCCTATATTGATACTTATTGCTGGCATCTAACATGTTTGACTACCAGTAGATAGTATTGAGATATTTTTACAGGTTTCTAAAGTGGGTTTGTTCTAAGTTTATATGATAGCAAATAATGGTGTCATCTTTTTGTTGAAAGGACAAAGGATCCAATATCACCACTTGATAGTATATAGTAGGGTGTGCCATAAAAACCTTTGAACATGTGTTTGTTTCAAGGATATTTTATTAAGTGTCTATTGTTCTACCAGGCAGGGAGCTATTTTGGAGATATTATATTATCAAAATGAGCCATTCAGGATCAACATTACTAATGCAGAATAGATGCTTGCAATATAGCCAAGAAAGAGAACCTGTGATGAGTAGCTTTTTTCTGGCCTGTATTCAACAATAATTGAACATCTGTTATTAGACCCATGAGTCCAGCTTGCCTTCTTGCAAGATGCTATTGTGTTTTGAAAATTACTGATGATTTTTGGTTGGTTAAAACATTTCATATTTGTTCTCCATCCAAGTAAAAACACCTTTCATAAGAATATGGCCAATTGCTAACATTTCTCTATTATGGATGTGATAACTGCATATAGCATCTGAGAGCTTTTGGGATTGTTGCAACATCTTCAATTACTCTCTCTTGGGGATTTAACACCCCAAGTAAATCACCAAACAACTCACTAAATTTTTGACTGTCTAGCCAATAAACAGGTGGCACCATTATCAGTTAACCATCTATGACAGGGATCACTCAATCCAGGTCCTAAATGGAACACAACTTGATTAAGCCTCGTGACTCAAGAGGAACATTACTCAGATAAACCCCATGATGTACATGGACAACATGTGGCTTGTCATGATACTATATATTAGCCTATATTCATATTCAATAAATTATCATTCTCTTCTTAAATCTTCCCCTTATTTTGTTTATTATACTTCCTAGAAGTATAAACTTGACAGGATTAATATGCAACAGGAAGAAATTTATTGTCTATTGTCTCCATCCAGAGTAATCCATCAATGGAGTTATCATATATTTCTGTCTTCAACCCCTAGAATCCATCTTGGTTGGGTACTGCAGGATGGGTGCTGTTATCATATGTTTTTTGAGTTTGCATAAATTCTTTTTTAATAATAGCCTTAAGATGGACCACACTTTGGGCTGTTTTGTAGTAGTGAGCTGATATTGTCCAAGTAGAGGTTGTTTGTCTAAGGGTGTTAAATGACTGTTGTTTTGCCTAGCTACAGTGTCTAGTTTTTTCTAATCAGGTAGTTATTATTTGCTCCTTATGCCTTAGGGCAATAATAAGAGGGAAATATATTAGTACTAGGGGGTAAAGTCTGTGTTTTCCTAACTATAAGGGTTATTTTTAGATCTTTATGTCTTTATTGCTAGTAGAATGGCCATCTATTGGCACTTTTGAAGAGTAAATATGTACCCTGAGATCAATATGTCAAGTATCATGGAAATTTTTAGACCAGATGGGGTGAAAATAAAGCTGGTTTATTATCCCTAAAAGGGGCTGTAAGCTTCTCCGTATATATCTTATAGGTGGTTTTAAAGAAGAACTCTACTACTAATGTTCAAGAATATGGGGCCTTGAACCATCATTTGGGCAGTTATCTAGAGAATTAGCTGCTAGACTAGAAAGATTTTGTGGATATCTAGGAAGTAAAGTTGGTTACTTTGCACCTAAAAGCCCAGTGTGGCACTCCTGCTACTCTTCATAAGAGTACCAAACATGTTCTGAATCAAATCCAGGTGCTAACTGGGGTTGAGTGCCATTTTTCAAGTGACTGAGTTATATGCCAATGCACTTTAATGATCTCAGAGACCTTAAAACTCTTCAAGAAACTTATCAAATAACATCCTAGTATCAGCATCATGCATAATTACATCTTATTGAGTGATTTCTGCTTCTGGTATATTTAAATCCTAAAAGAGATTGACAAATTCAATGCCAAGAAGTTCATATCCCTTTTTGTTAGCTTCAGACCTTTTCTAGCCTGGATCCCTTCTCTCCAGGTGTTTAGTTTCTGGAAAACGTTTTGCAGTGCTTTCTGTAAAGCTTCTCCTGGATAGCTGGTGGATAATAAATATGAAGAAAATAATCTATTTATTAAGATTTTTTTATAAAAAAGAATGGGTTGTTGATATATCTATTCATCCAGAAGGAAGATCCCCTTAGAAAACTTCCAAGAACCAACTTCTTGCAGTCCTTTACACCTGCTGCTGCTTGTGGAATATTCTCTGTAGCATCTTGCCTCTCTTCCAATTACACCTCTACTTCTTTTCACTTAAGTCTATTTTAATATTGAGCCCCAAGATGCCTCCAAGATTAAAGTCTTCTTCTATATTTCTGACCTCTCTTCTGTTTCTCCTCCTCTGACTAATAAATCCCTTTTATATAGCCCCTTATCTTATTTGAGTTATTTTCAAGACCTAAACTATTATTTTATCTCTATTCTCTATAATAAGATAAGCTCCTAAGCTACTCTGTTTGTCAGATTGCGCTTTACTATACTAAAATAGGAGAGAACTTGCTGGAAAGTCTTTATAGCAAAAGACTTGTAGTTTAAGCTAAGCAAGCGTTAGCAACCTGGGTATTATAACAAAGTAAATTACATTAACTTTTTGCTCTTGATGAGGAGTAACTTTTTGGGAAGCTTCAAATATGGAATTAAGAAGAAAAGAAGTGTATTTTATTGGATAATGCTTTACTTATATAGCTTGCACTGTGGCAAGGATTTAAGTCAGATCAAAGATAAGGGCAGTCATGTGCAGAATGGGTTTGAGTTGCTGGATACCTGGATAAGTCATGTGATGTTGGTTGTTGCCATTTCTGGTATGTTAAACTGTATATTAGATTGGCATCAAACCAGGCAATGCCTGGATGTTAAGTGTGTCAGTGACAACCATAATACCAGTACATCCAGCTCCTCGACACCCTCCCTAAGGGGTTACTCTGGTACATCAGGAGGGGGCTTTGTCTTAACAGCTGTTGCCTGATGTTCCTGGAGTTGTTTGATAGTAGGTACTAGACAAGTTGAGTGTTTCCCTTTGATGAGGCAAAGGCGGGATCTGTGGTACTTTTTGATGATGGGGTCTTTGGCGCCTTGGAACTTGACCAGGTAGGTGTTTCTATCTGGTCTGTATTTGATAAGTCTTCCCGGTCCCCTGTGTGCTGAATCCAGCTTCTTTCTGTTTCCAACCAGGATCCATATGGTAAAGTTGACTAGGAGTAGTTCCTCTGTGGAGGTTACCTTTTGTGTCTTGAGCCTCTTCATTTCAGCTATTTTAGCTTTGAGGTGGATGTGTTGTAGGTTTGGTGCTTGCTCTACTGTGGGAGGTTTTCCTGGGGGAATATTCACATATGGTTGGTTATTGCTGGTGACTATCTCTGGGTTGTATCTGTATGTTAGTTCAAACAGTGAGTAGCCTGTCCCTTGGTTGGTGTGTACCTGAGATACTAATAATGCATGTATCACATATAGTGGCCATGTATATCTGGCTTTGACATCCATTATTTTCTCAAGGGTTCTGACAAGACTGCCGGTTAGGCGTTCAACTCTGCTGTTGGCCTGTGGCCTGTAGGGCAAGGTTGTGGAATGCTTGATATTCTTTGATTTTAAAATATTGTTAACTACATGTCCTGATAGTTCTTTGGCTCCATTGGTTATGATGTAGTCTGGAGTTCTGTAGTTGACTATAATTGCCTTGTTGATGAAGTGGTTTATTGTTTCTGCTTTGTGGTTCTTAGTTGCCCAGCAGATTGGCCAGTGTATAGCAAAGTCAATGGCTACAATTATGAAGTGTTGTTTTGCTTTAGCTTCTGGGAAGAGTTCAACTACATCTAGCCCCCAAACCTTAAAAAGTTCTGGGTCTGGTACTGGGTTAACTGTAGGTTGTGGAGCTTTATTGCTTGAGTATTTTTCACATATGTGCACTTCTTTAGGATGTAAATGATGTCTTGCTTTAGATAGGCCACCATAATATTTAATTTAGAGTGAGGCATAGATTATTAGCCTTTATTTGCCCCAGTAGGCAGTGATGTGTAAGGATGGTATCAACCATTTGTGCAAGTGAAATGTAGGAGATGTGTTTGTCTTTGATGATGTGGTATACTGTATCATTTGATACATGGAAGTGTTTCAAATTTCTTACTAATGTATCATGGGTTATTTGATGTGTGGAGGGGTCTTTCCCTTTTTTCTTGTACTCAGTGTTATATAGGTTGGGCCATTCAGGGTTGAGGTGGTCAGGTTGATCCTCTCTTGGCTGGCATAGCCTAGAGAGAGCATTGGCTGTGACCAGCTCTGCCCCCTTTTTGTATTGGATGTCCAGGTTAAGCTGTTCCAGCAAGGACATCCATTTGGCTTGTTGCTGTGCAAGTGCATTATGAGTTTTGAAATAGATTAAGAATTTATGGTCAGTTAGTACTCAGACATTTAAATGTCCTTATAGGTAACATCTCTATTTCTTGCATGTATGATATATTGATAGAAATTCTTTGTTGTGTATTGGGTACCTCTTCTCAGTGTTGGTTAGTTTTCTACTTTCATAACATACTGGCAGGAAGTCTTGCTGCCCTGGCTGGTGGATGCGCAGGACTGCACCAATGGCAGTGTCACTGGCATCTGACTCAAGCTTGTAGCACCTGTTGCTATTAGGATATTGCAAGATTGGTGATTCAATCAAAGCTTGTAGTAATAATTGGAAATTTTTGTCACATTCTGGAGTCCAGATGAAGTTCTTTTTGGCATTACCCTTGGTTAAGTCATTGATTGGTGTGGTTAGTTTTCCGCAGTCTTTGATGTATTTCCTTAGGTAAGATACCATTCCAAGAAAGCATCTAACTTGTTTAACAGAGGTGGGGCGTTGCATGTTGTTTATGGCTTTTATTTTTTCTTGATCTGCTTTGATGCCACTGTCAGAGACAATGTGGCCAAAGAACAGGAGTTCCTTTCCCATAAATTGGCACTTACTTAGTTTTGCGTAGAGTTTGTGCTTTGCAAGTCAATTGAGTGTCTCACGTACATGTGTGTGGTGTCCCTCTTTGGTTTTTGAGAATATGATGATATTGTAAAGGTAGCACAAAATTATTTGAGAGAACTTTTAGTGCTTGTTTTATCATAGTGACAAACATTGTGGGAGTGTTGGTCATCCCAAAGTTCTTTACCCTAAATTCAAAAGATCCAAATTGTGTACAAAACACAGTTATTGGTATGTCTTTTTCTTTTACTTCAAATTAGTTGTAACCTGAGGTGAGGTCAATTTTGGAGAAAAATTTGGCTCTGGAGAGTCTTGCAAACAGATCCTCTATAAGTGGAAGGGGATATTTATTTTTCACTGTGCTTGTATTTAGTGCTCTTTAGTCTGTTACTAGACAGAGTGAACCTTCCTCTTTCTTTACAAAAAATGCTGCTGCCCCCACAGGGATTCAGATGGGCAAATCAGCCTTTAGCTAGGTTATACTCAATGTGATTTTTGAGGGTTGTGTCTCCATGGGGGAGATTCTGTAGAGGGGTGCAGGTTTGGGCATGGCCTTGTATAGGTCAATGCCATGTTTGACCTCCCATTCAGGGGGTAGCTCTGTTAACTCTTCCATAAATACATGGGTGTATTCTTTTAGGAGTGCTGCAAGCTCTGGGGATTGAATTTTGGTTGTTTGTATGTTATTAAATTTGGTATACCTCATTATTTGGAGTATACTGTCTTTGGTTAGACATTAAAAACTATCCAGATTTATGATTTGGACAAATACTGTATCTCTCAGGATGAGATTTTTAGGTAATTTGAGGATGTTGAAATTGACTCCATTGTGTTTGATGGTCATGGTTTTTGTTTTCCAACATACGCTGGGGTTCACTTGGGTGAACCAGTCTATGCCTGCTACAATTTCATAGTTTATGTTGTTTATGACAAGTCCTTTGATGGAAGTTTGTATGCCTTGGAGGTCAATTATGAAGGGATTTTATTTTACCTTCAAGTAGAACCTTTGATTTGTCTGACATTCTGGCATGTTTGAAGTTGGATTTGACAACTGGTATTTTGTACTTGGTTAAAAATGGTTTGCTTATCATGGTGTGTTGTGCACCAGATTCAAATAAAATTTTATGTGTATGTTATTTATAAGTGCATGGGTAGACAAGAAGTTGCAAGTAATCTTTAATTTTTATATTCATAAAGATAGAATATTGCGGGACAATTGAGATGCGAGAAGCAAAGTTTGTGCCTTGGTAAAATTTCTTGTCAGTTTGGGGGGATACAGGGGCACTTCAGCTTTTCCCCCTCTTCTTTTCCCTGTCCCTCTTTTTTGAGACCTTTGAGGTCAGAGAATGTGGTATCAGATTCATAGCAGGTTGCTGTTTCAGCATTGTTTACTTCAGTGGTGTCCTCTTTCTTGGGACAGGAGCAGTTTGAACTCTGGCTGCAATTAGCATTGTTTTGATTGGAGTTGCTGTTGTTGTGGTTGGTGTTTTGACGCTTGTTGCCATTGGAATTATCTCTGCCATTGCTGTTGGAGGAGCACTTGCTGTTGCATGCAGCATATTCCATATTTGTTCATTTTGCACACGCTTGGCTTCTGCAATGAGCGTGGGCATGGAGGTGTTGGCCTCTGGACGGATGAGGGCAGCAGCTGAGGGTTTCATTATGTTGATGAATGATGCTCTAGTATGCACGTTGTCTGCTTAAGCTGGGCTTTGGATATTGCAACATATTTTCTTGAATTCATTGGCATAAGCTGTTATAGTGGTCTTCTGAGGAAGATCACTGAGCTGTATTGCAATGTCTTGGAGGGATTCAGTGAAGTGGAAGTTGTGAGTGATGTCTGCTTTGAACTCTTCCCAGTTTTCAAGCTGGTTGTCAGTTTGTGAGCCAACCCAAGTAGCAAACCAGTTAGCTGCAGCCTTGTACAGGCGTTTGCTGTCTTCCTGGACCCATTTTTTATGGGGGATGTGGCTGGCACAGAGTTTAGCAGCTGAGTATTTCAGCTAGTTGATGCTGTTTTCTTTGTTTTTACCAAAGAACTTGTCAATACCAATGTACTTGGTGTTGGTAACTTTGCCTGTGATAGGCATTTGTGTGTTTGTTTGTGGTTGGAGAGAGCAATTGTATTGAATTAGCTTGGCACATGCTTTGGGAATGACCAGTCCTTCAAATACAGCACATTCAATAGGTATATCTTTGTTGATATCTTGGGCGCGTGTTGTGTTTGGCTCCTGGGGACAACATCCAGGAGGACACAGCAGGAAATCTTTATAAAAAAGATTTGTGGTTCAAAGCTAGCCTTGGGTTAGCCTTCAGGGCAAAATTAAGGGTACATACATTAATTTCCTGGAATACAAGATGTGAAAGTCCTTTTGGAAAAAGGGACAGGAAAAATCTTGAAGAATACTAAAGCCAACACAAATGTGGATAAACTTGTCTTTATTAGAAGAAATGATTCTACTTAAATAGTAGACAAGGGTCAATGATCACTCATTAGGTAGACAGAGTGGCAGAAGGGGTCATGTTGGGATGAGGTCATACCAGGATCAGACAAAGGAAGGTATGGTATTCTGGAATGGGTGGATATTAGCACAGACCCATTTACGGAAAGCAAGGAATTCCTGAACTCAAAAGCAAAACCAGTCAAATCTTTGCATTTATCATTATTCAAAGGCCATATCAAAATAGCATTAATGGTGCAATTTCTGACAGAACAGAAGTACTTATTCCAGGCTCTCTGAGATGTAGCCTGGTTCAGTACATGAGCAAAGGTGGGCAGGTTCTGTTTAGTCATTTTTTCTTTCATGGGCGTGGTCAAAAAACTGTAGCTGCTACCAGTGATGAGGAGCAACTTTTGGGGAAGCTTCAAATATGTAATTAAGAAGAAGAGAAGTGTATTTTATTGGATAATACTTTAGACTTATATAGCTGTCAAAACAGCAGGCTCATCTTTCCAGCAAGGTTCTGAGTAAGCAGGGTTTTGACCCGCAATCCAATTATTCAGCCACTTGAAGCCAAACTAGGAAGTTGACTCAAATTTCCAAATCCAACAACATAAACAGATGAGGATCCTTCACAGTGGATAACTTGTTTTGGCGCTTGACTCATTACCAGAATAGGCCACCCCCTTCACCATCCCACCATGTGATCAACACAATCATGTTCCTGTCATCCATGACTCACAATAACTATATAATCATTATTTCTCAATAAATAATATTATCTTGTTTCTAAATATTTCCCCCTTGTAACTCTGCTAAAACAGCACAGTTACAACATAGCTTGCGCTGTGGCAGGGATTTAAGTCAGATCAAAGATAAGGGCAGTCATGTGCAGAATGGGTTTGAGTTGCTGGATAACTGAACAAGTCATGCGATATTGGTTTGTTACTATTTCCGGTATGTTGAACTGTATATTGAATTGGCATCAAATTGGGCAATGACTGGATGTTAAGTGTTTTGGCAACAACCAGAATATCAGTAAATTCAGCTCCTTGACACTCTGTATAAGGGCAATGTAAGATATGAGTCTTCCTGGATAGCAGAATTAGGGTGCTTGAAGCTTAAAATAAATGAAAAGCAAGAATATAGATAAAATTAGACTAATCTAATTTAGAAAAGGAGTTTCCTTTAAATACCTGAAGAATAAATCTTTATATCAGTAGTGAAGTCATCAATGTGTCATATTGCTGGTATAGGCATAATCAACTCTTTTGATCTCAATCCAAATATGAGAAAACTCAACACTTCAGTTTAAAAGCAAAATCCCTTCATTTTGATTTCAGTAATTTGGGCTGGACTATGTGCTAGTTTAATCTAAATCACCCATGAAGTTGGGTTTTTATCAGATCCCCTTCAAGATCAGACACATGGGGAGGTAAGAACAAAGAAATTTGGTGTGGATTTTGGAAAAAAAGTGCCCAAAGAGGTTTTTTTAATGGTATACTTGGGACCATACTTGAAGATCACAGTGAGAGAACCAACCCATAGGGAGTCCAATTTGTGAGTACAACCACTATGCAATTTTGATAGTATAAGACCTGTGGCACTCCTGCCCATCAGAAACCAAAAAATGTCCTGGGTCAAAGCCAGATGCCAACTGGAAGGGGTAGCCTTTTTCAAGTGATCATGTTCTAGTGCTAAGTCATTATACTTGACTTGTAGGATAGCAGACTCTTCAAACACATTTCCTATGATCATTCTTACGTCAGATCCATGGATCATCACCTCAGCTGGGGTGCTCTCCTTGTTAGGCTTTTACAACTATTTAAAGAGTTTCTTGAACTCACTCCCCAAGAATTATCTGGCACTGGCATTCAACTTGAGACTTTTGGTCAATTGGTCCCATTACTCTTCAGAAGTTTGGCTTCTGGCAAAATTCCTGCAGCAATTCCTATAGATGTCTTTTCCCCCTATGTTAGGATAGTAAATATGGGGTGTGTTATCCATGAGGGACCTGTAAAAAGTAATGGTTTTTATGGGTCAATGGTAGTTTTTATTGAAACAAAAGGAAGATCCACTTAGAAACCTTCTGTATTATAGCTTGTCTTGGTCTCCTTGCTCTTGGGATTCTTGTTCTTGGGCTCCTTGGTCTTGTTCTTGCTCTTGTTTTGCTATTACTCAGGCTTCTTGATCTTTTTCTTGTAATTGTACTTGCTCTTGCTCTGTTATGTTCAGTTCTTGAATCTTGCTCTGGATTCACTCTGCCACAGATCTTCCTATTCTTTCCTTGGACCAGTTAATCACCCCTTAAATAAACCCTTGTTTCATTATGTTTCTCCTCTAGGCTGATTTTCTCATCCATGCTTAAATCATTGATTTTCTTCACCTTTATAATAAATTAAACTTTTATACTTACTCTAGATAATCCCAGGGAATTTTTACCATTCAGCCCCCTTATTTATTAAGCTTTTGCTATATTTTATCAAGGGTAATAATTGTTAAAATAAGATCTGAACTGTAACCAATCAGATGGCTGCATTCCCTGAAGAATCTGAAATGGTTTGCTTTTGTGTTACATTTTTACTACACAACAAAATGCTGACAATCCTAGCTTGTGTTTCTAACAGTTTCCCTGATTTCTTCTACATTTCTCTGTTCCTTGATTTACTTGGTTTCCTTACAAAAAACATAGGGAACTCATTTGCCCATGTTTTCTTTGACATTTCTATATTATTTCCCTTGCTAGTGTTGATCCTTAGACAAACTTCAAAGTCCACTGCTGTCCTTCTTTTTCTCTTTACTATGTGACACAGCAAAAGTTTTCCTCTTCTCTCAATGTTTCTCCTTTCTTTTCTAGCTTCCCTCTGATTTTACCACCTCTCTTAATAAATAAAATACTTTTATTTTATCTTATTTATTTTATTTCACATTTTTTATCTATTTAATATTATTTTATTTAATCTTTTTATTTCTAATTCTGTCACTTATCTTTAATTTATTCTTTGATTTTATTTTTTTCTTTCCTTTAATATTTATCTCTTGTTTGTTAACTTGTCCTTTAAATATTTTTCCCTTCTTAATCTTTCTTTACCTCTTCTCTGACAACTTCCAATGAATTTCAACTCTTCTTTCTAATCCTTCTTTCCTACTTGCCACTACAGATGTCCTCTACCTGGGTGTTCTTCTGTCAAGGAGCTGGATGTACAGGTATTCTGGCCACCACCAACACACTTAACATCCAGTCATTGCCTGGTTTAGTGCCAATTCAACAGACTGTTCTACATACCAAGAAAGGCAATAAACCAATATCACATGTCTTGTCCAAGTATCCAGCAGCTTAAAATCATCCTGCACATGACCAACCCCTAGGCTTGATCCAACTAACCCTCACCACAGCAAAATCTATATAAATCTAAAGTATTATCCAATAAAATATACTTCTCTTCTTCTTAGTTCCATATTCAAAGCTTTCCCTAAAAGTTGCTCCATATCACTTCCTATAGCCACTGCAGATGCCTTCCATCTGGTCTCCACACTAACCACTACATATGTCCTCCACCTGGTCTCTTATCTCTTTCCTGAGCTACCATAGGTATCCTTCACCAAGGCTTTCAGAGGCAAGCATTCATTCTCTTACTGTACTTTCCCTCTTTCCTCTTTGATCCCCAAGTGATTAGCTTGGGATTTTCAGAGTAACCAACTATACTTCCTGGACATTGCTCTTATTACTTGGGTTTTAGCAACTGTTTCTCTGGAAAGCTATCTCACAGGTAAATACAGGCTTTTTATTCTTAAACAGTGACAAAAAGGCTCTTTCTTAAAATTACTCAGAAGACATATAAAGCGAAACTATTATGCTCTAAGAGTGACCTAGCTAAATTATCCTCCAGCTTTTATCAGGATTTCAGTGCTGCTATAGAACTCCTTCATTCCAGGGCCATCAACTTTATTATCCCCCAGTTGTCCTTCTGAAAGGGCAATGCTGACTCAGTGTCCTCCTCTTCTAAGAGAACCCCAGTTGTATTATCACACCAGTTGTTCAAGGGATGCTAACACGGTCTTATCATAATCATCAATGGGCCCTCTACTTATCATTTTTTAGATACCACTAGAGGGCTACCCTATTGACATCCCAAGGAATAAAGTGCAAATATTATACAAACTTTCTTATCTCTTTAGGCTTAAAACACTCTATATTGTCTCTAACATATGCCCTTTCCTAAAAAATACCCTATACATGGTTTGTCACAAGATCTGATCATCAAGTTGAAATTTAAGAACATGTGAGCAGGTATCATTATAAGGGCAAAACTATAATGTCTTTGTCTTATAAGCAGTGGAATAGACAGTAGCTTGTATATCAATGTCCTTGTTGACAGCTCTCTCATATGTTTTTTGGGATCATCTACCTCATCTTGTTCCACCAGGGAGAGTTCTAATATTGAGGGGTTAGTAGTCTCTCTACTGTATAGAATATCAAAGAGGAAAATCCTTGAAAAGATACTTAGGTCAAAGTACCCTTAGGTCAAAAGTGTGGAAATAAAAAAATGGGACCCACAAAAAGTGCAAAATGGAAACACTATGTAGATTGAAAAAATTGAAAATATCAAAGGTTGAAGTGCAAAAATTGATTTTACAGAAGTTAAATTTGAAATAAAAACATACAACTCTTAATATAAAGTTATAAAATTAAAACCTTTAATATAATAAAAAGCTCTCAAAAAGCTCATTTCTACAATAAAAACTATTTGTTAGATAATAAAAATGCTTAAATTAGATGTTCTTTAGAGAATTTTTTTTACTTTTAAATTAAAGTTACACTAGAATTAATATGCAACTTTATTAAATAAAAACAGAGTATAAAAGTATACAAAAAACAACTTTAAACCTTCTTTAGAAAGTCAATTGTTTTGTTGTCTCAACATAAAATTGAAAGCAATAAAAGAATTTATTTGGATTATTAGAGAACTTTTGCAATATTTTTAGGAGAGTAAGTCAGTTGGAAGAGTTATAGAGGAGAAAGGAGATTTTTTATTACTATTCCAAAGCTGTTGAGATCCTTGCTGCTCTGGGAAACACTTTTATATTCATCTAGAAACTCCTAATAGTGGTTTTAATTGGTTGCCTTCTAAACTTTGATTTTTCTGATCAGGACATTAAACTTGGGTTTCTTCACCCCAACACAGTTGGAAAAGTTTTTGTGCCAGCTTTTCAGGGAGGAAATAGTATTCATAGTCTTATTATTAACAAATTTGAACTGGCTACATTCAATTTTTTTTTCATTTCTACCATGGTGTCTGCTCTCAAGTTTCTAATTCATTGACATTCAAAGTAATTGACAAATGGAGAAAAGATAGCTGCATTGCCCTATATATACTTACTCTTCTTGAAGGCCTCACATATCTTGATGGAGTCCTCTTTTTTACCAAGATAATGATAGAAGTTCAAGGCCACCTTGGGCTCTTGAGAGATGGATCTAGTGATCAGTCTGTTGAGCTCAGTGAAGCTCTGGAGCTTCCTTCTAAGGCATTATCTAAGGTGAAAGAAGCAGCCATGAGGCTTGCTTCTAAATAACTTTTTGAAGGCATTGGCTTAAACAAGCTCAATTTCAACAAGGAGGCAAGTATGATAAGGCTCTGATGTCTCCTCATCATCAGTATGGCTAGGGTTTTGACTTCTTCCTCTTGGGGGCAGAGGCGGGGGTATTAGTGTGGGAAAGAATATACAATTTCCCCTTTAGTATTTCTAAGGAATGGGTATAGTCATCCTCATTTTGCCCTGAAATCAGAAAGTACATTATTGTCAGAACCTTATCACTATACTTCCCATGGATACACCAGAGCTGGAAAAATATTTTGGGGAATGATGAAGAGGTCCCATCAGCTAACCTGACATCAGCTGCTATCAATATCTTAAGGTTTTCCTGGGTGGCATAGCATATTGTTCTCTTATTCTCATCAAGACCATCATAATAGAGGAGGAGCTGCTTGTCCTTAGAGATTAACCTAAGTTCATTGGTTATAACTAGTTCCAGGAGGGAGGTGCCACTACTTCCCATATTGTCAGACTTGTAGCAGTTATTACTCACATACTTTTGGAGGGATCCAAAAACAGATATTTTCTGGAAACTAATCAAGTTGTGAAGGGCCCTGGTGGCTATCCCCTGGGAGTTAAGGCCCCTGTTGAAAGGCTGCCTCTGGCTCAGGTACCACTGTATCAGGCGCTGATAGACCCTAGTTGGCTCCAGGAAGGTATGCTAATTTTTTAGCTTCTTGAACTGGGTGAATCCAGTGGTAGTCAGGCCCCTCACACTTTTAGTGATGAAGCATCAATTGCTTATGTTTATCATTTCACTTGAACATGATACCATCATGATAGAACCCAGCCTTGCCCTTGTATGACATGATTGGGAATGAAATGGATAGTACATCTGGTAGTCAGAACTCCTCTTCATAGTTGCTTATATTATGGACTTTCAGGATATCCCAGTGCTCAAGGACATCCTCAGTGGGTGTAGTATCCCCAGAGTTTTACAGGTCTCCATGGTCTTTTCCTGAGATGTGGGGGAGCATCTCTTCTTCATCTTCCTGGCTGTAGACAAAATTTTTCCCAGTTGGGCTCTTAGAGGGGCTGGGGGTAGCCTTCTCTTCAGAAGTTTCCTTTTCTGGAGAGAGGAAGGACTCATGGGTCTTCTTAGAGGCTTTGGTGGGCTTTTTGGTGATCTTTTTTGCCCTTTGGGTCAGGCTTATTTCTTCAGGAATTTTGGTCTTCTTTGGATTGATAGGGTTGACTTAGGGGGCATATAGATGCCTCAAAGTTAGTATATTTTAGTTGATAAAAGAGAGTATAAGTTATTAATAAAATTATCATTTTTTATATGAATCTGATAGCCAGAGTACTGTTTACTACAGTAGTTTTAAAATCTATGGCAACAAACAAAATGAACTCAGATTTAAACAAAATGAATTCAGATTTAAGCAAAATTGAAATGAACCCAAATCTATTGTAAATCAATATAAATTCATTTATTTTTAATTTTGTTTAAATCTGGATTGTTTTTGCTTGTTGCCATAGCTTTTAAAACTACTTATATATTTTAAGTTTTAATATTTTTTTAATTGATGAAGTTAAATTTATGATTTTTTCAAAAGGAATAAAAGGGATTTTTGATCAGAAATATGAGAACTTTAAGTCCAGTACTTTGATTTTGACACTCCCTAAAATATAAGGAAGCATAGTAAATGAATTTAATATTTTTTGAAAACTACCAAAATAAGCAGTATTTTCCAACCCTTTTAAAAGGTCAATCTAAACTAACCCAAAAGACCCGAAATTTTAATATTTTCTAAAAAAGTATTTAACTTTAAAATGCTAATTTTAAACTTTAAGCTCACACTGATTAAATTATTATCGCTTTGTAAAGTAGAGTGTTGGTTTGATTAAAATGGACTTGTAGTTTCTGCACTTACAATTATAAACCTTTTTGAGCTTAGTTAATAAAATATAAAGTTCCAAAACAATTTAAAATATATTGTTAAGCAATAAATCAGTGCAATATGAATTTTGACTTGAAGCATTTTTGATTTGAGCACTCTATCACTATACTCAGGAAAATACTAAGTGATCAGATAAAATTTGTTTCTATCACAACTTTATCTTTTACATAATAAAAATCACTAAAGGTTTAATCAAATTATTTACAGGTAATTGGGAACCTGTATGATATATTTTAGCTTATTTGGTTTATTATGATAAGGTTATGAAGCTTTTCTGATCATTTGCATAGTGATAAAATTAATATTAAATGATGTTTTTAATTTTTTAATTTTGGGGTCTTAAATATTAAATTGAAGAAACTTCCTGACTTAAATTTTTGCACTTTTGATTTTGTCCCCTCTATTCAAAAGGGTGAATAAAATTTATTTTAAAAGACAAAGTAAATTAAGGTGTATTTTATATTGAATTAATTTGGGCACTTAAACCTTAGTTTTTCTACTTTAGCTACTAATAAAAATATTAAAAAAGTCAAATTTTAGAAAAATATTAAATTTTTTGCCAAAATTTTATTAAAAAAGTGTGGATATCACAAAATCCATTGATTTGGAGATTTGATCTCTGTACTTTGACTTTAAGAATTTGCCCAGGAAGCCTGTAGTACAATGCTTACTTAGACAATAAGAAAATAAAGCAGCAGTGAGGTAGATGTCCTAATTAGAGGCATCTGAATGAGTCAATTTACACATAATGTACACTAAGATTAATTTGGCTTTTTTTACTGTCCTGTTAGTGGCAGGATTATAAGAGGAATAAAACATGATGGGTATCCATAGCCTCAATAATTGTTACAGTAAAACACCAAAAGATAGGCATAGCATACCCCCGTAGAACTTAAAATCAAAGAAGAAAATCTGCTAAACCCCTGACTATGTTAAGCAATTTAAATGTTGACATTGTCAAAAAAATGGGTAAAGCTGGAGTAGCTCAAATATCTCTCAAGAATCTGGATTCCCCCTTTTAGCCAATTAATTATGATAAGAAAATCACTTGCTATTCATTACTTTGTGAAGGTGGTTCTTGACCTGCTGGTTGCCAATTTTTTATGATGTCATCAAATCAAATTCCAATGCAAGCCTTTCAACTGCAGAAAATATTTGAGTTAACCAATCAGATGCTGTCAAATCCCCTCCTCCTTCATCCTGAACTCGCTAAAAACTTTCACCATTCCTCTCTAGAAACTTGTTTCTAGATAGCTTAATATCTCTGAAGAATAAAAACAAGTATTACAAAAATCCTATATTAGAGTATCTCAGCCTCATGGCCCATAGTTAAAAACTTGTATGCTGCCTTCTTCCAGTTTGAAGTGGACTTCTTGACTTCCCAATGGCCCAATTTTATCCTTCTGTTTCATTTTTTTTGTATTTTAATTTACCTCTTCAGTTAATGTTTCTAATTTTGGTTCCCCTGTCTGTAATTTGCTACACCTGTTAAGGCACAAAATTAGTAACCCCCTCCTCCCAATTTGGTTTAGTGTTGCTGAAGCAACTAATGATTTTTTACTTTTATCCTTACTGTTGTTCCCTGCATATTAAAGCCACCATTTAACCCTTACAATAATTGCTGTGATAATTCTAGTATTAAAGTTAGTCTCATTTTCAGATATTAGGACTTAAGAAATTCCATGGCAATAAAATATGTCTTATAAAAAAATTGGGCAATAGTCTTTGAAATTATGTTTTTGATAGCTCTTTATACAACCCAATTGCTGAAATAATCAATCCAAATCAATATAAACTAACAGCCATAACAGTAATGTGATAGGGGTCCCACTACATCATCACTAACTGTATGAAAAGCGTGCTTGGGCAGAACCAACTTGAATTTGTGTTAGGCAGGCCTGTTGAAAGTGACATCCATGACAAGAAGCCAAGACATCAGGGATTAAAACTTGCATATTTTTCCAATAGTATTGTTTGACTAACCAATTTTGAGAATTTAGAAATCCCTCCATATCCAGTATCTAAGTGGGCCTGCAGGACAATGAGACTCTAAGACTAGGACAAAGTTAAGGCAGGTAAAGTGTCCAGCCTTTTTGAACATTGATTGTCTCATATGTGGGTGTCTAAAAAGAGCTTTTGTAGTGCAAAACTGGTTTATGCTGTTTCAGCATTCCAGGCAGAGTTATACCTAATAAGTTTATACTGATAGTCAGCCTCAGCTGGGTGGATAGTCAGGATAGCATGAGTGATAAGTCATCAGCATTTTGATGCTGGGCATCTGGGTGATAAACTACAGTGGAGTCATAGCCTTGTAGCTGTAGAGCATATAAAGCTGGTTGTACTTATGGCTCTTTTAGTTTCTTTAGCCAGAAAAGGGAGGAGTGGTCAGTTATCACATTGAAGTGAGTCCTGTAAATGTAGCAACAATATTTCTTTGTGGCTTTTTGGACAGCCAGACACTCTTTCCCTGTGAGATTGAAGTTTTTATTGTGCTTATTCAGAATATAATAAAATGATTTATACTAGGTGATTAACCTCTTCATTGTCCAGTTGATCCAGGATGGAGCCCACAGCTACCCCGCTAGCATTATTGTACAGAATAAATTCCTTATGACCTTACAACAGTCACTGTTAAGTATTTAGCCAAATAAATACCCCAAGATATAAAGTTGCTCTATTTTTGCTGTTTGTTTTATGTAGATAGGTTTGGCTGGAATTCTTCAGATAAAGACTCCTTAGAACTTAGTATCTATATTCAATAAAAGAACAGAAGGCAAGATTGGCCGAATCAATCTTGGAGACTAGGTGTCTCAAAAACAATTTAATTAACTGAGAAGATTAATTTATAGATACATAGGAAAATGATTAATGAGGATTTAATTATATTGGTTAACTGCCTTGACTGTTTCAAGAAGTTTGGTTAATGTTAATCAAAAGAAAACCTCTGAATTTTGGGTTAAAAGTGCCGTTTTGGCAAATTCATTAGGTTAGCAGCATTGCTGCACCACCTAATTGATTTGAGAAGCGCTGAGGCGCTGCCTGGGAAAATTGCTGGGCGCTGTGGTGGCGCCTGGTTTGAGTTTCAAAGTGTTTTAATGGGTTTTAAGGCAAAAAATCATTAAATGCAAATATAATTAAATAAAGGTAGTGATGCCTAGGAATTCAGGTTTGATCAGCTGGTTCCCAGTTGGAACATCAATAGCTGAGTTTTGGGATGTGTAATCCACAGGGTTTTGACGCTGGGAGCTGAGGAAGCTCCATGCTGAGTTGGTACATTGGGATGAATGGAGTCAAGTGACTTCTTACCATTGTAGGTTGGTTCTCATAGGGTGAGAAATATTGGTGATATTTTAGGTAAAGATCTAGGTTTGGATGACTCAAATGTCATAGACCACGTGAGATGAATCATAGGTTGATTCAGGAACCGGAGGGGTTTTCAGCCAAATTTGCCCCAAATGGTATATAAGCAAAAACAGCTAAACTTTGATAAATATATATTGTCAATTTTGACGCTTTCCCCTCAACTTCTTTTTAATGATCATGTCTTCTTTATTACAATTTGAAAGAGCAAAATTTGGGGTGCCTTGTGTTGAGGCCGCTGCTGCAAGAAAGGAAGTTCCTATCAGCTTACTTGAGAAGCTTAGGCAAGTCTGGAGGTCTCTAAGATTGCACCATAGGAATTATTGGTAGAAGTGAAAGCAGCTTTTGAAGAACTATACTACGGCTATTTTTCCAGAGAGGGAACCCTGGCACAAGGAAATCAAGTTTATGCATGGGACTCCTGGAACTTGCTGTTAGGGTTCAATAAAATTTTGCAACAAGTAAAGGACAGAGCCAATTGTGAAGTTGAGGTGCTAAGAAAGAGAGAGGAAAAGAGTGTCCAAATTATGGCTTGTTGGAGAGATGACAATAAAGTGTTGTCTCACAAAATTGCCTCCCTGGAGGCAAAGCTCCTTGAAGCTTTATCACAGGAAGGTGCTGGTAATAAGAGTCAATGGCAAGATAACAGTAAGTTTGACTGGTTAGACCTGGATCTGTCACACTTCTTGTCATTTTGGAAAAGAAAAGAATAGGAGGCTCATTGAGCTTTTTTAAAAAGTATTAAAGGCTTGATTATGGCTCTCAGTCCATACAAAGGAGACTTCACAAAGTAGATGTACTAGGTGTCCACTGAGATTGGCAAAGTCATGGATAAACTGGTGTTTCTTATATACTTCTAGGAAGTATAATAAATGATATAAAGAATAAATTTAAGAAGAGAATGATAATTCATTGGATATAAGTTTAGAGTACTATATAGCATCTTGAGAAGCCACATACTGTCTATGTACATCATGGAAGTCATGGGGCTTATCTGAGTAATTTTCCTCTTAAGTCACAAGGCTTATTCAAGTTGTGTTCTGCTTAGGATCTGGATTTCTTGGTCCCTGTAATAGATGGCCAAATGATAGTAGTGCCACCAACTTAATGATTAGTTGATGAGCTGTTTGGTAACTCATTCAGTGAACTACTTGGGGCTTTAATTCCACAAGAGAGAGTAATCAAAGAGGTTGCAACACTGGTAACAATACACCAATCATTCCTAGAAACATTTGGACTTCTCTTGGGTTAGTAGGAGAATGCATGTTATTGATTGCTTCAACTTTATTAGTTGTGGGCCAAATTCCTGTCTGTTTGACCTCATGCCATAAATATTATAACTGTTCCTTGAAGAAAGAACACTTGGAATGTTTCAAATTAAGGTCAGCCTCACAAATTTTGGTAAAGTCTACCTTCAGATTATCCAAGTGGTCATTTAAAATGAATTTAAAGATTGTTATGCTATATAAATATACCAAAACACATGATAGCTTCAGGTCTTGTAGAATGAAATCCCTGGATTTTTTTGGAAGGTTTCTGAAGAATTGTGGAACCCTTGAGGTATGCAAGTAGGCTTAGCCAGATCTTCAGAGGTGATTAGCACAGACTTTCTCTAAAGTGGCAGGAGATAAATCAACCTGTCAATACCAGTAAGTCAGATTTATTGCTTAGAAGATCTTAGAGCCTCCTAGTTGGCAAAGGGTGTCATTAATTTAGGGTAATAGTATGAGTCCTTCTTAGTGAGAGAATTTAGACAAAAATAATCCATCATACTACTATGTCCTACATCTTTACTTTTAAGGATCAACAAAGGGGAGGTCTTGGGCTCTGAGATGGGGCTAACAGCCCAGCATCCAGGGTCTACTTCAATTCTTTGGATACTTGCACATCCACTACTTGACTATGCCAATATGGATTATCATGGAAGAGAGAGCTGTTGCAACTGAAATAATGAGGATTCAGTATTTGGATTGGGGAAGACAAAAGTCCATATAATTGACAGGAATAATAATAAGGTGTTGTTTATTATAAAATACTGCAATTAATATACTATATGGGGAAAGCCAAAAGGGGGTGGCATGGTGTCATGTTCCATGTAAGGATTAGAGCAAAGAAATAACTCATGCGGGATCAGCAGGTTAAATTGGTAGCACTCCTAATTAGGAGAAGGTGCCCACAGTTTGAAATTTCTATCAGATTGGTTCATTCTGTTAGATACGTCAAGGGACGGCTCATTGAGCACCCCCTATGTATTGTGAGATATGTTGGCAGGCAAGTATGGAACCTTGGTTGCAACACCTCCCTTGCCCCCTGCTTGTTGTCAGACACCAGAATAAGAGTTTGTGGGAGATCTGGAAAGGTCCGCACAAACAGCTTTTGTGTGGGGATGGCGCGGCAGGGGCACAAGCAATTGTGGTGAAGTTTTTTGGTGCTCCCTTGGGCGTCCTCCAGCTGATTGGTGTGATTGTCATAGACTGCGCCTATCTTGAAGGGACCCAAGTGATTGGGTTCTAACTTGGCAAAATTGGGGTTGAGGGAGTAAATGGGGTCACCTACGGCATATCTGGCCTCAAGGCGTCTTGTCCCCCCCTCAATTTGTTTGTATTCAATGTCTTGGGCCTTGACGCGCCACTGGCTCAGGGAAGGGATAGGTAACAAGGGGGGTTTTACAGGAACTGTGGATTGTAATCT
Organism: Entomophthora muscae; assembly: GCA_014839935.2. Classification (NCBI taxonomy): domain Eukaryota; kingdom Fungi; phylum Entomophthoromycota; class Entomophthoromycetes; order Entomophthorales; family Entomophthoraceae; genus Entomophthora; species Entomophthora muscae. The sequence goes on from QTSX02006404.1 coordinate 646,098, forward strand.
CCCTTGTTCCACTCCTGCCAAAGCATGGGCGTCCCAAAGGCCAAGGTGCTGGGGCTGAACCCGGTACCTCTATTGATTCTTGCTTGTAAGATGAACAATGTAGTGGGCAGATGTTCAGTCCATGCAGTATTAGGATGTTCTTGTGAGAGTTTGGCAATCAACTGGACCAGGGAGCCGTTCAATCTCTCTACACGCTCATTGGCTTGCGGATGATATGGAGTTGTGACTATTTGTTATAGGGCATTTTTTGGCACAGTACACTTTCATGACATGTAAAACAAGCTCAGGACCCCTGTCTGTAATGAGGTGTTTGGGTTGTCCACAAATGGGCCACAATTTCCTTGCCAATGAAGCAGGTGATGGTAGTGACAGTGTGATTGGTGGTTGCTCATGCTACTGGCCAACAGGTGAAGTAGGTGATAGCTGTGATGATGTAATTCTTAAGTCTGTCTTTGGGGAGAGGTCTAACAATGTTGAGGGCCCACTTCTCAAAGGGTTCCATGGCCTTAATGGATAGGACAGACTTGGGAGGGTGCAGTCTTTGACATATTCTTTTCAAACAACACACATGTCTCAAGGAGATCCAAGATGTCTTAGTGCATATGCGGCCACCAAACCTTACACTTCATGATTTCAAAGAGATTGCGTCCTCTGACATGGCTCAAGGTGCAGTGGTAGTGCAGTATGGTGTCACCTTGCTATGTGTTGGGAATGTAGGGTGTTTTTTCTCCTGTCTATGTGCGGCGGCAGACATTGCCCACATTAGTGGTGAACTGACTTTTGTTGTCATTCAGCTTGGAGATGGTTACTAAATTAAGGCCTTCATAGTAGGTTGCTTCAGGGCAGAGGTAAAGCATTGGCCAATCTGGATCCAAGCATTGTCCCCAGTGATGAACGCCATGTAGAGCCTTGAGAGGGCATCTGCTGTGACAAGATCTTTCCCAGGCTTGTATGTGATATGCAACTGGTAAGGAGATAGGCGCTCAACCCAGCCTGCCTGAAAGAGTGTCAAGTGGGACTGTGTGATGAAGTATTGGAGTGGCTTGTGGTCTGTCAGGACATGGAGTGGAAAGGTGGCCTCTTCTAATTAAAAGTGCCACTTCTTGACACAGTGCACAGTTACCACTAACTCCTTGTCATGAATTGGGTAATGTTGTTATGAGTCAGTGAGCTTCCTGGATTTGTATGCCACAGGGAGGAAGGCGCCCTTGTCAGTCTCTACCCATAACGTGCTCCCTATGGCCCTGTCAGAGGCATCAGTCTTGAGTTTGTACTGGTGGTTTTGATTGGGAAACTGTAATACAGGTGCAGTGATAAGTCTCTGATTCAACGCCTCAAAGGCCTGGTCTCCTGCAGGGGTCCAGTGGAAGTGCTGTTTAGTGTCCAGGAGCTCAATGAGAGGAGTAATAAGTTCTCCACAGTTGCAGATAAATTTGGGCACTTAGACAACCATGCCTAAGAATGTACACACCTGACCAACATTGGTGGGAGGTGGCATACTGGTGATTGCCTTGATTTTGGCAGGATCATACTTTATTTCTTGGGCAGAGATGATGTGCCCAAGGAACAAGAGCTCCAACTTGAGGAATTCACATTTGGAGGGCTTGGCCTCCAACTGGTTTTTTGAAGGATGTCAAGGACAGCACGGAGGTGTTGGAGGTACGTGATTTGATCTTTACTGAAGACAATAATGTTGTCAAGGTACACAACAACACACTTTCCAATCAATTCCTCAAATGCTTTGTTCATTAACATGGCAAAGGTTGAAGGAGTGTTGGCCATTTCAAAGTTCATGACATGGCACTCAAACAACCCATAGCATGTGCAGAAGGCAGTTTTTGCTTGATCCCCTGGTGCAATGTGGGCCTGGTTGTACCCTGCGGTGAGATCAATCTTGGTAAAGACCTTCACACCTGCAAGTGTGTCAAACAGGTTGTCAATCAACAGCAGGTGGTATTTATTCTTAACAGTCATCTGATTTAGGGCACAGTAATCTGTGAATAAGCAAAGGGACTCAATCTTCTTGGCTATAAAGAAGACAGCAGCCCCATATGGCAAAAGCAAGGGGCGTATGAAGCCCATATCAAGGGTGTCTACAAGGTGCTGGCAGAGGATTTTGTCTTCTTTTGATGTCAAGCAATAGAGGGAACATGCCTTGGGAAGCAACCCTTGTAGTTGTACAGTATGCTGGATCTCCCGGGGAGGAGGTGTTGGTCCAGTGTTTTCACTGAAAACATCCTTATACTCCTTGAGGAGAGCAGCAAGTGCTGGTGGAGGTGGAGTAGTGAAGGGGAGGGTTGCAGGAGGTTCTGTGTGGATAACTTTTACTGAGCATTGAGTGAAGTCTAGTTACCCCCCTTGAAATTGTATGAGCCTGTTTCTGTTATTCTGACAAAGACGGTATCATGAAGTAGCTTGACCATTTTGACAGGATATATCTGAAAACCAACCCCATTTATATTGAGGATAATCACAGATGTATCCCAGTCAATGTAGGGGAGGTTGTGATAAAGCCAGTCAAGGCCAGTGATGACATTATGGCTGAGCCCTGCCATGATTGGTCCAGAGAGCTTAACCTGGACATTCATCATTTTCATAGAGAAGTGTATTGTCTTATGGGTAATTACCACTCTTCTGGAATCAGCCACCCATACTGCCTTGAACCTGCTTGGCACCTGGTCTAGTTGTTGAGTATCTGCAAACATCTGATCCACCATAGTGTGATTGGCCCCAGTATCCACCAGTAGTTTGTGGGTGTTCCCACAAAAACAAAAGGGATAAGCCAAGAAAGTTACTTTATTTGGAGAGTGACTGGCTTGAAGTATGTGGTTGTTGCTATAAACTTGGAAGACATTGAGGGTTTCAACTTTGTGAATGTTGTAGTTGCAGAGGTTCTTTGCTAGGAGGAATTGAGAGTGAGGTTCAAGTGGGGTTATAGAACCTCTTGTAACTACAACCCCCAGGCTTTTCCTGGGTCCTCAATTTGAGCTAACTGAAGTTCTACTTTGTGGGGGCGCTTAATCCCATTTTCTTGTTGGTGTGGCTGGCGGCAATACTTGATTGTGGGCACTGTCAGGTGCAGGACAAGGTTGAGGTGGCACGTCATTGGACCTGCAGAAACCCATTAAAGCCTGATTATTAGCATCCACAATGGCTTTATAACAGTCATTGATGGAGGTGCAACAACTCATGGGAACCCACTTGCAAATATGGGGGTTTAACCCATTAATTATCTAGGTAAAGAGCATGGCGTTTCCATCAGTTATAGCTTCTGGGACATCAGCAAGATATTCAGGAAAGGACCCAGTCTGTTTGATAGCCAGGAGGGGAGTTCTTACCACAATGGGTGATAAAGTCTTACTTTAGCAGGACTTCACGGCATCCCTTAATGACACCCAGGTGATTTCTATCTCTTGACTGGCTCAGGTGGTGAACAAAACTGCAGCAGGTCTGATAAGGCGGCCTGCAGCAGTGGCAACCCACATAGGCTCAGTTACCTGACATACACAGAGGCGGGTCTCAATGGAGTGGAGCCAACTGACAATATCAGCCCCTTCCACGCCACCCGCAAAGGTTTCCAACTGAAGGTTGAGCATGTGTTATGACAGATCTGACTGGGGCAGAGTTACACTAGTGTTGCGCTGCCCAAGGCGGAGTTGGTTGTACACACTTGTAAGTACCAGTTGGTCTTGATAGAGGACATACCTGTTGGGGATGCCCCCTTGGGGATTGGCAGGAAGGTTTCTTGGTGGGGAGTAGCCATACAGCCTGTACTCTGTCCTTTCTTGGAGGAATTTTCTTTTTAGGTAGGTTGTAAACCTACTGCTACTACCACTGTTGCAACTGAACCAATGAGGATTCATTATTTGATTTGAGGAAGACAACAGTCCAATAGAAAGGACAGGAATAATTAAAATAAGGTGTTGTTTATTATAAAATACCGCAATTAATATACAATATGGGGAAAGCCACTGGGCCACAAGGTGTCAGGGAATTCTTCCCTAACTACAGCAATACATCTGTTAATAGGGATAATTTAATATCAGCAGTTTTGGGACTCTTAGATACCAGCAAAGAATTAGACACTCAATCTAGTTGGGTCAACACTTCCAAGGACAGAAATCAAACCTGTAACCCTAAATTGACGCAAACTGTTAGTTTACGCTCTCAAAATCAACTTAAATTACCTTTATATATGGATTTGATTCAACTGCCATCTGCTTTTGAATTAGGCGTTACTTCCGCTGGTGTTAATATTACATTAATACACATGAATTACCGTTCAAAACATGATTGGTTGCTTTCTTCTGGCTTACCGCTCTTGGGTCCACTTCTTCTAGTTGAAACTGAGGCTCTGTACTTGATCTACTATGTGATTAAGTTAATAACCTGCTCAAATGTGTACAACCTGGTTGCTGGTTCCTGGCGTCTTCTAAATAAGTTCCTATTCATTTACATTAGTCTTAAGGGAAAAATTGAGGCTCAGCTAAAACAGGTATTAATTTTTACCCTTATTTCCATGAAAATCACTGGTAACTCTCCTCATATCCTAGAGCCCTCTAAATTGCTTCAGCCCATTTTGGAGTATTTAAGTGGGCCATTCTTTTCCTTCTTTCTTGTTCCAACAATAAAGACTTATTCTACTCTACTCTACTACTGCTAACACTCATATTTTGATATCTTATTTTGAAACCATGAAAGTAAACTTATTCCTGTTCTGGTTTCTAGTCCTCCTGCTTACAGTTCTACCAGGTCTTGAAAACCCTACTCCCCTCACTGAATGGCATAACTACTCCCCCAATGACACCCACCAGAAGGAGTCTCTGGCTAATGGGTGGTTCAAGTATCTCTCTGGCCACTGGGGAAGAAAGTTCCATTATGGTTGCAACACCATTCCTCCTCCAGTAGAAACCTTGCTGGTTAGACCCAACACATCTTTCTACCTGTTAACATACTTGGTAGGGTATTACCTATTGGGTTGGTTCAGCTCTATGATGGGAAGATTTGTGTATTTGGGCCACTTGGGCCATCTTGCCATGATCATGATACCTATTGGATCAAGAATGCAGGGATCAACTTAGGGGCTTTGGTCCACCAGGTAGGGAACTTATTTCCTATCAAGTGGGTCCCTGACACAAGGGGGTGGCATGGTGGCGTGTACCATGTAAAGATTGGAGCCAAGGAATAACTTGTGTGGGATCAGCAGGTCAAATCAGCAACACTCCTAATTAGGAGAAAGTGCCTGCAGTTTGACATTGCCATCAGATTGGTTCATGCTGTTAGATACATCAAGGGGCAACTCATCAAGTGCCCCCTGTGTATTGTAAGACACATTGGCAGGCAATTCTGGGAACTCAGTTGTAACACCTCAGATTGAGTGGGCTCAATCCCAGAAAAATGCAGGTGGCTGGCCCTTTGACCTTTAGGGCTAGCAGCCTATGGGGGATTAGGGCCAAGGTTTGAATCCTGCCCTTGGGCCTGGGTTTCAAGGGGAGAAAAATTGTCAATCCTGATATCTAAACTCATGAAGAAATTTAAGTTTTCCCCTGACTTAATGTAAAAAAGTCTTATGATATTGCTGGATTGTCTACCACTCATGCCATTGGAGCTTATTATTCTCTGCCTCTACAATATGGAAAACTTTTCTTGTCTTTACCTGCTGTGGTTTTAGAGAAAAAAGCTATGACCTACTCAATGGCACTCAGTTCTTATAAGAGTACAGCAGTATGATCAATCTTAAGGAAGAATTTCTCTCCTTGTTGAACTATATCATGCCACTTATCTTTGAGAAACCTGTTTGACTACCTAGGAAACAATTAAAGATGTGTGCTCAAATACTCCACAGGAATATTCTCCCTTAAGTTTTGAGTGCACTTCAATAACTTGATATCTTCTCCACTGTTGAGCAACTTGTGTTATTGCTGATATGTTCAAAGCTACAGATAGATGTTAGCCTTGTTAATATACTCTACCAAATCATATGCAAGAGCACTATAGACTACAATAGAATAGAACTTTGAAGATAATTACGTTTATTGACACTGGAGTACAATCTAGCCAGCGGCTGCAATCTATCCAGGTGTAACTAAGAACTTGTTATAATCTTTTCAGGTTTCTGTATCTATATATACTGCAACAACCCTTGTTCTTGTCCTTTCAGACTGTTCTCAGTGGCTATATTTGCAATAGGTCTATTTTTGCTGGCTAACCCTATCCTGATTAGCTGTTCTTGGCATGTGTGCTGCTACTGGCCTTTACAAGATGTACATGGTACTTTAGCTACAGCCTAAGCTCTTGTTGAGCTATCCTACTAGCAATTATTAATTAGATGCGCCTTCCTGCGCCTCTAATGGCACTAAGGCATCATCCTTTTTGTTGGTTAATTCTTAGAAATAGTCCCAGATCTATCCTCCTACTTTGGAAGTTAGAATTATGGTATTCTTGTTTACACTTTTTTATGTTTAATCAGTGATCTCATTCTGGATGGCAAGCCTTCTGCTTATTAATATGATGGTTTGAGTTGGAGATTATACGCTGTATAATAGCTGACTTGATCCAATATTGACTGGTGGATTATCTGCCCTGTAATACTGACTCAAACTGATATGGAAACAATTATATGCCGTTTAATGCTGAACCAAACTTGGTATTTCCTAGCCTTTTGCACATCACTTGTTTGATATATGCATATATGACTTTTGGGCTGGATGGGGCTGAGTTGATACAACGTTCAGTGGGATGGAATGAGAGGTATACAATTGATTATCTAGTGATTACACAGCATGCAATCACTGATAATCACTATATTGGCTAACAATTATACGGCGTATAATTGTCATAGCAATTATAATAAACTAGTGATTATATGATGTATAGTCACTGCACTTAATAGAATGATAGTCTAGTAATAATATGGCGTATAACTAATAAAGATCTGCATGCAATGATTAGCCTGATTATTTGTGGTCAATCAGCCTAATCTCACATCCACCATCATACCCTGCAGCAGAAGGGGTGCCCTTACTTGCACCCCAAGCTTTCTTCACCCCAGGGTCTCAAGTGCTGGTGGACTCTCACATCTCTTATGAACTGCCATCCAAAAATTCCTGGAGCTATATGAGTCTGTGTTGAAACTGAACCAATGAGGATTCAGTACTTGGAATTGGGGAAGACAACAGCCCAACAGAAAGGACAAAATAATAAGAAAAAGGTATTGTTTATTGTAGAATATTGTGATTAATATACTATATGGGGAAAGCCACAAGGCCACAAGGGGGTGGCATAGTGGGAAGTTCCATATAAGGTTTGAAGCCAAGGAATAACTTGTGCAGGGATCAGCAAGTCAAATTGGTAGCACTCCTAATTAGGATGAAGTACCCACCATTTGATATTGCCATCAGATTAGTTCATGTTGTTAGATACGTCAAGGGGCAACTCATCAAGCGCTCCCTGTATATCATAAGATACGTTAGCAGGAAAGTCTGGAAACTCAGTTGCAACACCCCCTTGCCCCCTGCTAGTTTTCAGACACCAAGACTGGAGTTGCAGAAGGTCTGGAAAGGTCCGCACAAACAGCTTTTGTGTGGGGATGTTGCAGCAGGGATGCAAGCAATCATGGTGAAGCTTCTTGGTGTTTCCTTGGGCATCTTCAAGCTGATAAGTGTGATTGTCATAGACTGCAGTTATCTTGAAGGGCCCTAGGTGGTTGGGCTCCAACTTGGAAGAATTGGAATTGAGGGTGTAGACGGGGTCACCTACTGCGTATCTAGCTTCAAGGTGCTTTGTCCCTCCTACAATAAGCGTGTTTTTGATTTCCCAGGCTTTAGCACACCATTGATCTAGGGATGGAGTTGTTACTAGGGGAGGCTTGTCAGGAACCTTGGACTGTAGCTTTCCCTGTTTAACCCCTGTCAGACTGTCAGGTGTCCCAAAGGCCAGGGTACTGGGGCTGAACCCTGTGCCCCTGTTGATTCTTGCTCGCAGGATAAGTAGAGCAGTGGGCAGGTGTTCAGTCCATGCAGTGTTAGGGTGCTCTTGTGAGAGCTTGGCAATCAATTAAACCAGTGAGCCATTTAACTGTTCCACGTGTCCATTGACTTGAGGATGATAGGGAGTTGTAACTATACGTTGGAGCGCGTTCTTGGCACAGTATGCCTTCATGACATGCCCAACAAGTTCAGGGCCACCATCTGTGATGAGACGTTTGGGTTGCCCAAAGAGGGCCACAATTTTCTTGCCAATAAAGTGGGTGATGGTGATGTGATTGGTTGTTGCCCAGGCCACTGGCCAGCAAGTGAAGTAGTCAATGGCAGTGATAATGTACTTCTTTCCCAGTCTGTCTTTGGGGAGTGGCCCCACAATGTTGAGGGCCCACTGCTCAAAGGGTTCCATGGCCTTGATGGGCAGGACAGACTTGGGGGGTTCAGGTTTTGATGTGTTCTTTTTGCACAACACACATATTTTGAGGAGGTCCAAGATGTCTTGGCGCATGCGCGGCCACCAAACCTTCTGTTTCATGATCTCAAAGAGGTTACGCCCTCTGATGTGACCCAGGGTTTGGTGGTAGTGCAATATGGTGTCACCTTGTTGTGTGGTGGGAATGTAAGGTGTCTTCTCACCTGTCTCTACCCAACAGCAGACGTTACCAGCATTAGTGGTGAACTGAATTTTATTGTCCTTCAATTTGGAGATGGTTACCAAGTTAAGGCCCTTGGAGCAAGTTGCCTCAAGGTGGAGGTAGAGCATGGGCCAGTCTGGATCCAAACCATTGTCCCCAGTGATAGACGCTACATAGACTTGCAAAAGAGCATCAGCTGTGACAAGTTCCTTTCCAGGCTTGTACTCAATGCGCAACTGGTAGGGGGATAGACACTCAACCCATCCTGCTTGGCAGCGTGTCAAGTGGGACTGTGTGTTGAAGTACTGAAGTGACTTATGGTCCTTCAGAACGCGTGTGGGAAGGTAGCACCTTCCACGTAACAGTGCCACTTCTCAACACAGTGTACAATGGCTGCCAATTTTTTATCATAGATGGGGTAGCGTTGTTCTGAGTCAGTAAGTTTCCTGGACTCATATGCCACAGGAAGGAAGACGCCATTGTCAGTTTCTACCCTTAGCACACCCCCTATGGCCCTGTCAGAGGCATCAGTCTCAAGTTTGTACTGTCGGTTTTGATTGAGGAACTGCAGTACTGGTGCTGTTGTGAGCCTTTGCTTCAATGTCTTGAAGGCTCAATCTCTGACAGGGGTCCAATGAAAGCGCTGTTTGGTATTGAGGAGCTCAGTGAGAGGTGCAATTAGTTCCCCACAATTGGGAATGAACTTGTGTACGTAGGCAACCATGCCTAAGAATGTCCGCACCTGGCCCACATCAGTGGGGGGCGGCATGCTGGTGATTGCCTTTATTTTGGCAGGGTTGGGCTTTATCCCTTGGGCAGAGATGGTGTGACCAAGGAATAACAGCTCCAACTTGAGAAACTTGCATTTGGAGGGTTTAGCTTTTAGCTGGTTTTTCCAAAGGGTGTTGAGGACAGCACAGAGGTGTTGGAGGTGCATGGTTTGATCTTGACTGAAGACAATAATGTTTTCAAGGTACACAACCACACATTTTCCAATCAGTTCCACAAATGCTTTGTTCATCACATGGCAAAGGTGGAGGGAGCGTTGGTATTCCAAAGTTCATGGCGCAACACTCAAACAACCCGTAGCGCGTGCAGAAGGCAGTTTTTGCCTCATCCCCTGGTGCAATGCGGACCTGGTTGTACCCTGCAGTGAGATCAATCTTGCTAAAGACCTTTGCACCTGCAAGTGTATCAAACAGGTTGTCAATCAGCAGCAGGGGGTACTTGTTCATAACCATCACCTCATTTAGGGTGCAGTAGTCTATGATCAGGCAAAGGGACCCGTCCTTTTTGGCTACAAAGAAGACAGCCACCCCGTATGGAGAGAGCAAGGGGCAAACAAAGCCCTTATCTAGCGCGTCCACAAGGTGCTGGTGGAGGGTTTCATCTTCCTTTGGTGTAAGACAGTATAATTGTTGTGCTTTAGGTAACAATCCTTGAAGTTGTACAGCGTGCTGGATCTCCTGGGGAGAAGGTTGTTGTTTAAGTGTCTCACTGAATATGTCCTTGTACTCCTCAAGGAGTGCAGCAAGTGCTGGTGGTGGTGAGGTGGTAAGGGAGGGACCACAGACAGTTCAGCGCGGATAACTTTGACTGAGCATTGGTTGAAGTCTAGTTTTCCCCCCTTGAAATTGTACAAGCCTGTCTTCATTATGTGACAAACACAGTTCATGGAGTAACTTGCTCATTTCCACAGGGTAAATCTGGAACCCCACCCCATTTCTATTGAGGGTGATGACAGAGGTATCCCAGTCAATGTAGGGACAGTTGTGACAAAGCCATTCAAGACCAGCAATTATGTTGTGGCTGAGCCCTGCCATGATTGACCCAGAGAGCTTAACCTGGACGTTCCCCATTCTCACAGAAAAGGGTACCATCTTGTGGGTGATGGCAACTCTGTGGGAGTCAGCTACTTGTACTGCTTTGAACCTGATGGGCACTTGGTCTAATTGCTGAGAGTTGGCAAACGCCTGGTCCACCATAGTGTGGTTGGCCCTGGTATCTACCAGTAATTTGTGGGTGTTCCCACGGAAACAGAAGGAATAGGACAAGTGTGTTACTTTATTTGAGGAGTGACTTGCTTGCAATACGAGACTTGGTGGCGTCTCAGAATGCCGCCCAGGTAACGTCAAGTTCCTGGCTGGCCCAGTTGGTGAACTGCACTGCGACGGGCCCTGTGAGGCAACCAGACGCAGTGGCAACCCACATGGGCTCAGGTACCTGACAGATGCAAAGGCAGGTTTCAGTCAATTGGAGTCAACTGACAATGTTGGCCCCTTTGACGCCACCAGCAAAGGATTCTAGCTGAAGGTTGAGCATGCGCTGGGACAGGTCTGACTGGGGCAGGGTGACGCTGGTGTCACACTGCCCAAGGCAGAGCCAATTGTACACACTGGTGAGAATGAGCTGGTCTTGATAGATGACATTCCCGTTGGGGATGTCCCCCTTGGGGATTGGCAGGAAGGTCTCTTGTTGTGGAGTAGCCATACAGCCCGTACTCTGTCCTTTCTTGGGGGGGATTTTGTTTTAGATAGGTTGTAAACCTACCGCTGCTACCACTTTTGCAACTGAACCAATGAGGATTCATTATTTGATTTGGGGAAGACAACAGTCCAACAGAAAGGACAGAATAATAAGAATAAGGTATTGTTTATTGTAGAATATTGTGATTAATATACTATATGGGGAAAGCCACAAGGCCACAAGGGGGTGGCATAGTGGGAAGTTCCATATAAGGTTTGAAGCCAAGGAATAACTTGTGCAGGGATCAGCAAGTCAAATTGGTAGCGCTCCTAATTAGGATGAAGTACCCGCCATTCAATATTGCCATCAGATTAGTTCATGTTGTTAGATACTTCAAGGGGCAACTCATTGAGCGCCCCCTGTGTATTGTAAGATACACTAGCAGGCAAGTCTGGAAACTTGGTTGTAACACCTGAATCCCTGGATCAAAATGAGCGCAGTTACACCCAGGTATCCTTATTATAACTCATAAACAGTCTGTGCATTTTTTGCTTGCCAATCTCACAGCTACCCCTATGCACAGTATCAAAGGACAAGTACTTGATCATGGAAATTTATTAAGTAACACAATTGTCCAATCCTTGCACCCCAATGGCACTTTTGACAATTGGCGCTCTTAGAAGAAAATCCTCCAGTTCTATCTCTATTATCTGTCAAGAATTTCCCTCAACTCACCCCTTACCAACAAACTGAGGTACTTAACATACTAGATCATTTCTCTTACATATTTTCTCAAGGACCTGACAACTATGGGTGACTAAAAGAAGCCATTCACTAAATTGATACTGACAATGCTCTTTTGCAACTGAGGTCCCAGAATTGCTTGCCAACATATCTCACAATACACAGGGGGCACTCAATGAGCCATCCCTTGACATATCTAACAACATGACCCAATCTGATGGCAAAGTCAAACTGCAGGCACTTTCTCTTAATTAGGAGCACTACCAATTTGACCTGCTGATCCCACACAAGTTATTCCTTGGCTCCAATCTTTACATGTAACACGCCACCATGTCACCCCCTTTTGGCCCAGTGGCTTTCCCCATAATGTATATTAATTGCAGTATTCTTTAATAAACAATACTTTATTTGTATTAATCCTGTCCTTTCTATTGTGCTTTTGTCTTTCCCACTCAAATACTGAATCCTCATTGGTTCAGTTGCAACAGAGGTTGAGCATAATTACCTGGATGTTAATACCAGCCAAACATTAGAAACTACAGTACCAAATGAAAGATCTGAAATTTTTTTAATGGAGGCAAATAAATTCAAACCATTAGCTTCATGATTTTGAAGTCTACACTAGTGGCCAATCAAGATTCATCACCTGAGGAAAATATTGATCTTAAGTCTGCTCCCATGACCATGGCTCAAAAACAGAAGAATTGAGCAACTTTTCCAGAGATTTTAACCAATAAGCTAACATCCAGCAGCAGTGCCATTTTTCTGCTCCTGAACTTGGGCGTCCTGGCCACCTGACCTCATATTTTCTAATCCTATGATGAAACCCACATGAAAAATGTAAATTTTAGCAGCATGGTACTATATAGACCCATTGACCCTGCATGTCAGGAATGCTTTTGCTACCTTTCCTGACAACAACAATGAAATCTTGGTATATCCAGGGTATGAAAACCTTTCCTAAGTTGGGCTTTTCCCCAGGTCCTAAAAATGAACTATTAGTATGTAATGCCAGTCCTAAATTACCTTTGATTTCCCTGGCATCAATCCTGGAGGCCATTTCCTGGGCCAACACAGGGATCAAACCCGGGTCCTCTTGATTGTTGTTGGATCACCTAGACAATATTAGTATTTTGAATTTGAACTTACCTTGGTCAATACGCAAGATGGCTTCCTGCAGCCAATCAGAGGATGTGACGGGGGCAGGAGCTCTCAAAACCAAATTTGCTTCAAACTATGATAACGTTAAAGAAACGTTAAGCTCCATACTTAAAGATAATCAAATTAAGAATTGCTTATTCTCTTCTGGTGTTGCAGTTGCACACCAGAAACCCCCAAGCTGTTGCTTCTCCAACAGCTGGGGTAAATGACACCCAGCTGTTTGGAGAAGCCTCAGCAAGGGCCAGCTTTTTTGAAATAACCTTTTTTTAAAATTCAATTCAAAGCTCCCCCTGCCAAGTTTCCCTCCCCAAATTTCCCCAATATTCTCCAACTCCCCTTGAAAACTGCAATTTAAACAGCTCTTGACAGTCTATAAAAAGGCTCCATTTGTCAGGGTGTTTGATTGTTCAGTTAATAAAGTCAATTTCCTTACCTAGTTGATTTATTCTTTTTCCTGCTCTCCAGTCCTGAAAGTAAACTCCGTGATGCTACCCAAGTCATCCCAATGGGGACCATTTGGGTATAAATGGTTGGTTTGGTTGCTCCTTGTCCAGTCCCTTACTGCAAGAATATCTTTTTGGAACCAGAGCAGATTCTGGTTCATCTCCTCCCAATTACCTGGACAAGTTGTGACACCAAGTGGTACCAGGCAGATGGTACACCGCCACTCCATTATCACAGAATCCCCCCATCACAGAGGAACCACAGGTCATGGGGGCCAGTCCGCTCACTCCTTCCTTATTTCATCCCTTGGCTTCTGTTTTCCTTCTAAGTTATCTTGGAGCTTACTTCATGTTGGGAAGGTTCAAACCCCTTTTGGGTTGATACCGTCTTATTGAAGAATTGTTCTGTTTGGGGATGGTCTCCGTTCCAATTGGTTCTTTAATCACAGGGTTGAATCCATCTGCAGCCATACACCTTTTGGGTGGTATGTTTTTGAGCAGGTGGGTTCCTGACACCACATTTAGTCTTTATTGCCTTTTTTAAATAAAGCTTGTGAGATATTGGGTTTCCCAATTATTGCCATTTTTCATATTCACAATTTATCAGCTCAGCACAAGATCTCCTGGCCTGCCTGCCCCTCTGCCCAAAGTTTACTGTCTGTCAGGTTCTTTATTTGGCCCTGTCTACTTTACGGAGTACCTGTTGAAGCCTGAATACAAGGAGTAAACCCTTGAGAAGATCCTGGAACAAGACCCCCTGGCCGCGTAACATCAGCAGCCAGATATATTAGACAAGGTCCTTGGCTTGTATCTGAACCCAAGTTGTTCAGAGAGAATTATAACTCCCTGCCCGCATACCAGTTAGACATGGAACTGCCAGTGATACTCAAACTGATGCCCACATCTGCACCCAACCTCCCCCTGGACCATACCAATAAACTATTTTGGATTGTGTACATCACCTTTACTGGGGTGATTGACATTATAATCCTGGCTGCCAACCTGTGGTCCTGGATGTGATACTCAATGTCCTACCATATTAAGTTAGCCCCAATCTTGTGGTGGGCCCTGCCTGAAAACCCCTTGGCCTGTAAGTTCCTTATAAAACAACAGGTTGGTTGCCAAAGGTTGGCTCCCTGATATTAAAAGAGACTAAATTAGCTGAAGACCCAGTATCCAGGATGGCTTTAATCTTGAATTTCTTCACATCCACTTTTACCCTGATGGTATCACAGCCAAAGGGGGACAGAATGGCTAAGATCTCTTGGGACGTGGCCAGCTCTCCCCTCCTCTTTTTTAGAGTACAGCAAAGGTTAAATATCTCCTTGTAAACCACCTGAAGGGGAAGGGACACCTGGACATTTCAAAATATAGCTTCAGAAAGATCTGAAGCCTCAGTGGAGGATTCTACCAGCACAGGAGCCCATTGAGCTTGTGCCAGGTAGGGACAAGCTACTTTATCTCTAGCAGAAGAAGGGTAAAGTGTAGCCTTTGGTGTGACCATGGTGATTCCTGATCTCAACTTGTAAGTGATAGTAATTGTTTCAGGGAATGCCAGCAAAGAGTACTCATGCTCATCAGGTTTTTTCTCTTCATCCTCTTCAGATTCACAATCACTGGAGATATTGTGAAAAAGGTCTATATGGATGGTGTCTCTGAGTCATAAGGTGGTAAGAGAGACTGAGAGAGGGTTTGAGGCCCCAGATTGCCCTGGACAGTCAGCTGGCCTCCTTAGAGTTGATTAAACATGCAGCTTGGAAGCCCCCACAAAGCACTTTCCAGGGCAAAATACCCCCCTTTTGACTAGCAAATGGCCCAGGATTTGAGAGGCACACAAGCCTCAAATCCCTGGCATCAAGCCTGTTATTGAATTTCGGCCACCTAACTATCAGGAAATGGCACATTGGGAGCGCAATTGCTTGATTGCCCAATCCGACAATTAATTTATTATGCAAGCTAAAAGTAACTGTAGCAACTTGCCATGTTGCAAATATCAAAAGGTTCATGTTATAGCAGCCAATGAGATCTCACCCTCTTGGCCAAGCACACAAATTCTGGTTAAAATTGTAAATACAACTCCAAATGATGCCATCAGTTCTCTGGTGGCACAAAAGGCCACATAATCTTCAGTAAGTATAAGTAGTGAGGGGGAGAAGCCCTCCTCACTGTTGACATCTTAATAAAGCAAGTTTATGCCTAGAAATTATTATTTTATTACAGGAATTGTCTATTTTTGCTCAAATTTAATTATTCTCTTTGCATCCATTAGTGAATCCACTATTCAATACAAACTTGCATACCCATATCCTCCCAGCCATACTCCTGTTGTCCTTGCCAAACCGCCCCGCGCCCTTGACCTGGAGTATTTCCATCCCCATCACCTGGATCTGCCACCATTAATGAAGAATATTCCAACTGCCCCTCCTCTCCCCAACGCGCCTCCCACCCAGGACTTTAGCAAGCTGGGGTTTGTCTATATCACAGTATTGGGGCTGGTTGACCAAGTTGTGCCCCATACTGGGAGTTGGCGCCCCCTAACCACTGCTCTAAACTACCTGGTCCACATAGCGCCTATTGTGTATATGGCCTTTCAGGCCTGGCCTGCCTCCCCTGTAGGATTCCAGCCGGACTCTAGTATGGGCTGTGACAGAGGGTGTCAATGTTATGAGATAGGGGAGTGTTTTCAACAGAGAGCATCTCTGTCTTTAAGTTGACTGGGCTAATTCCAATTGAATTCTGGGATCATCCCCCTTTACTTTGGGATTAGTGCACACCAGAGAGTGGTAGCCAACTATCTCATAGTTATAACACCCTTAATGTTTAGAAAATCCATTACTGCCTAATGCCATGATTTAGGGGTCCTATTATCTCTTCTAGAGGAGGATTGGCTCTCCCTAAAAGAAGAACTTGTATTGGTCAAATGCATATCTTGCATGAGAGTCTTAATCACCTTCACAGAAGTCAACATTAGCTTAAGTGCTTTGGAATAAAGATACAGCAGCCATTTGATCTTGAGGGCATTAGCGCAAGCAGTACAGCTTCTATGATAGATAGCTGTTGATTATTGATAAGCTGCTGTTCATCAATTTAAAAGCAATCAGCAAATTCAGTGAGTTTTTAGGCTAAAAGGCAATGTGTATGAAGGCATCCTCCCTAACCTCTAGGATCAGGTCACCACCAAACCCATCAACTAAAATCTCTTTCATTTGGTCCCAAGAGGTTATATGAGCAATTTCAGGGACCACCACTTATTGGCAGATGGGATGAAGACAGGTGAGGATAAGTTCCTGCTTTAGTTCATCAGGAGCACGTCTCATGGCAGTCACAAAGATGGCCAAGAATGCAGCAATGGTGGAGGTTTTAGGATCAAACACTTGCTTTAAAGTTGGCTTGTAGTTAGGATCAATAACAGTGAAGGCCTTGCCACCTGAGCCATCTTGAGAGTTACTATTGAGAGTGTGTATTTCACCAATGAAATTGCCTTCACTTTCAACAGGAGGTTGTTTTGCCCACAATTGCTGCAAGTTTTCCTCTAGCATGATGAGAGAAGAGGAAACTTGGGTGCTAGTTTGAA
Source organism: Entomophthora muscae (assembly GCA_014839935.2). Classification (NCBI taxonomy): domain Eukaryota; kingdom Fungi; phylum Entomophthoromycota; class Entomophthoromycetes; order Entomophthorales; family Entomophthoraceae; genus Entomophthora; species Entomophthora muscae. The sequence goes on from QTSX02006404.1 coordinate 663,103, forward strand.
CAGCAACAACCATTTGAGAAGCATTTTCCAGGTGAATTTGTTACAAAGCTGCTGTCAGGGACCCACTTGGCAGGGAACAAGTTCCCTAGTTGGTGAGCCAAGGCCCCTAAATTAAGACCTGCAATGGCTGAACCAATGGGCACAGTGACCATGGCAAGATGGCCTAAGTGACCTAAATATGCAAACCTTCCCATCAGGGAGCTGAAACAACCCAGAAAATAGTATCCTACCATGTACATCAACAGATAGAATGAAGTGTGAGGTTGTACCAATGAGGGTTCAGCAGGTGGAGGAGTAGATTGGCAGCCATAGTGGAACTTTCTTCCCCAATGACCAGAAGGATACTTGAACCATCCATTGGCCAAGGACTCCTTTTGATGGGCATCATTGGGTGAGGAGTTTTGCCAGTCAATAGTGGGAGTGGGATTCTCAAGACCTTTTACAGTTGTAAAAATGGAGACTAGAAGCCACAACAGGAAATAAATTCCCTTCATGGCTTCAAATAAGTTTACTAAGAAAAAGATGTGGCAAGATAGGATAATAAATATTCTTTATTGTTGGAACATTTGAAATGAAAGAAAGTTTGGAGCTTATATAGTCTTGAAAACAAGGCTGAATATTGGAGATGAGCTTGGGAAATGAAAATGATTTACATAAGTAAATCATTTTAAAGGTACCTGTTTTAAATGCAACTTAAATAGTTGCTTGATAAAACCCAAACTGAGGTGGTGTAGATAGAGGCACAAAAAAGATCTCACACTGATATGGCTAATTAAGCGGTACATAATTAGATGATCAAGTAACTTAAGATACAGAGCCTGCTCTAAAAGCATAAATAGTGGCTTTCAGATTGTCTGGCCAGCTGTACACAGCCAATCAAACCAAGAGCAGTAAGTGACGTTGACAGTCATATTATTAACCTTGTCAAATTTGAAAGGTGTTTCAAAAGCAAAAACCAATTGAATTAAATGGTTATAAAAAGGTAAATCAAAGATATGAGATGATTCTGTGCTAACAATACATCCATCATTAGAGTCCTGGGTTTAAATCTGGCTCTGGCAAGGTTTAAAGAGCCAATCATTGTTGTAAACATTGTTGTCTGGTGTCTTTAACTGGGTGTCTACTAACCATTTGTTCAACAATAAAATAGAGTCAGGAAAGAAATTTCTGGCAGCCGCAGTGGATTGAATCCCATCCAATTGTAGGGCAACTCCTATATTTGAGTCAGGAGAAGGGTGAGCTGAGTGTTCATATCCTTGGTGAGTTCATTTATATCTTGAATATCATTGTCTAGTCAATTGTGGTTCTCACCAAGCTCACTGATTTCCTGAACTTGATTGTCTAAAGCTACATCACAGAAGATTTGGGGGCATCTCTCAAGCCCAGGGCAATACTCACCCTCTTCATTGTGGAAGGTGAAGAGTTGGCAGCTACCCTAGAAGAACATATCTTATTTGACTCAGCCCTCAGTTCTAACAATTAGTTGGTGAGTATGGCTAGCTGTGGGTCAGAAGTAGGCGGAAAAGGTGCTTGTGCTTCTTGAGCAGTTTGCTGTCTAGTGGTTCCCTTGAGTTCTTGGATGGCAGCCCATACATCCTTCAGTTCAGAGTCTGCCTTGTCATTAGGAAAAGTGGGCAGCACTTTAGGCAAAGTTTTACACTGAGTGTCCACATAAGTTTGTAACTCTTTTATGGAGGCAACTCAACTCTCTTGCATAGTAGTGTACAAGACTTAAGCAGCAGACAAAGATTTGGAGATGAGCTACTCCAAAAGGGTGAACTATTGATTGACATGATCTTAAAATTGGTTAAGTTGTTCCATCAACTTCTCCATTCCAGAATCTTTAGCAGTAAAACTAGTTTCTACCAAAGCATTCCAAGAGGCAAATCTTTCTTCTTAGGATTGAAAGCGCTCCTTCACATACGTAGAAAGAAAAGCACACAGGGAATCAGTGGTGTTTTGAAGGGATTGCTGTACCACCAGCAAATCTATTTGATTCACAGAATTTAATGACAACAGGTCATGTGCCCATTATTGGAAGACCAAAAAATTATTGTAGTTATTTCTGGAAGTAACAGTCAGCTTGTTGAGCTGGTACAAGTGCAAGCTTAATGCCAGCTGATGATGGACCAGAGTGGGGTGTATGAATTTCTGCATCCAATCTCTTACAGCACATAGATCACATACATGTTGGCAAACATATTCATCATCCACTAACATGAGAAGTAGCTCAGGTGTTGCATCATCAATTGCTACTCTAGGGGGACTTCCAGCAATGAGGAAATGTCCTCTAGCTAGCTCAAGTGCAGCATTTTGGATCTGTTCACATGAAAGGGTACCAAGGAAGAGAGGAGCTACTTGAGGTCTTGAGGATATCTCAATGACTTTAGGTATTGCAGGTACGTCTGTGATGTCTTCTTTGAGGGGTAGACTAGTTATGATAGGTGAGTTACATTTGGATGGCGTAAAACAAACAGGGATAATAAAGGCATCTGTGTATGGTGTGAGAGAGGGGCTTAGCACCCCTATAGTGAGCACCATTTTTTAGTTGGGCTCTACTATATTGAAATAGAAGAGAACTTGGTGGGAAGTCTTTAGGGCAAAAGTCTTGCAGTTCAAGCTAAGCAAGAGTTAGCAACCTGGGCATTTCAACAAGGTAAAGTGTATTACCTTTTTTCCCTGTGATTAGATGATGTAAGATCTGAGTCTTCCTGAACGGCAGGAAGAAAGCACTTGAAGTTTAAAGGGAATGCAAAAGCAGGATATAGATAAACTTAGATTTATTTAGAAAGGGAATTTACCTTAAATACCAAGGTATTTGATCTTTGTATCATTAGTAGAGACACCAATGCGTCATAAGGCTGGTAGAGGCACAGCTGATTCACTAATTGCTCTCAATACATTCTTGGGTTAACAGAACATATCAATTCAAAAGTAAAAAAACTCCATCATGTGACTTTCATCTCAAAATGAACTATCTGTACATCCAATTGGCAACCTCCAGAATTAACTCATACAGAATGAAACATCTCCAAGTCAACAATTCTCAAAAATATTTTTCTTATTTTCAATATTAAAGATTGTTTTTTTCTTGATTAAATAATTGACACTGATAATAGAAGCATTGTTTGATTTTTATTTTAAGCTTTTAATTAGAATTATAAAAGATAAAGCAAAAACAATTTTTGAAATTGTCAGCATGGAGGATGTTCCATTCTGTATGAGTTAATTCTGGAGGTTGCCATCCAATTGGTAGTACTTGCAATGTCAGGTTCATGACAAGGATAAAACAAACAAGTTCTACAGGGATAAGGATCTTCAAAAGCCTCATGCCTGCCAAGATTTACATGGACATAATGTGACTTTACATAATATTATATCATATTCTTCTATATCAAATAGTGATATCATTATCTTCTTTAACAGTCCCTTTTATTTTGAATTATATACTTCCCAGAAGTTTGTACTTGACAGCTGGCTTTTTATTGTGTATAGGATCTATTGGCATTACTTAGATATGTCTCTATTGATTGTTTGAATAGATTCATCATAAAAATGATCAAGTCTGCCATACCTGCACAGCTTATTAAAGATATGATAAACTGATGGTATTTAAAATAAGCTATTTAAGAAAAGTACTGTAATCAACATAATCTATAAAATAAAAAATAAAATTATTGACAAGAAATCTATCATAGCAGTTACAAGTTATAGTGTAATGATTTTGTTTATCGAAGAAGTGTCGATAAAAAGAGGCTCAAATATAAACCATCTCTTAAAGGCTTTATCCCAAGAGAGGCCCACGAGAATTCACTAGATATAGAAAATACATATCATATGGGCAGAAGTCTGGGTTGTTCTTTCTGGATTTTCTGGGCTTTCTAGTGACAACTGGGACATAGTTTGATTTACTCTTGCAGCGGCGAATAAGGCTTAAATCAAGTGGGACATGTTTTGTGAATTTATCGTGATGGAAGCTGGAATGCATATCAAGACCCTTGCCTCTAGACTTTCTTCCATCGTAAGTTCTCTTGAAACCATACAGCTAAAGAATTAGCTATGAAGTTAGGGTAGTAGTTTACCTTAAGCTGGCGGAAGAAGGAATTGGCTGTCTTGTTTTTGAAGTGCTTTTGGAGAACTTGGGTTTCAAAAATTCCAACATTGCTAAAGACAATGTCATTGCCAGTCTCATTCCATGAAATGATGTGATTATAAGAGCCATCAGAGAGCAACCTAGATGAAGTGGAGTTAGTTGTCATCAAATTTGAAGAATAAATATGAATTACCCGTGGAGTTCGGCAAGGAACTGAGCAGGTGTGGCCTTTTTCATTCCAGCAGATTTAGTATGTCGAAGAAAACTTATAGCATGTTAAGGGGAAATGATTTTTATAGGCGACTTGGTATCAAACTATACCACCAGGATTGATGATAAAGTAAAATGGAGAACACCGCCTTAATAGAGAGCAAAGTTTGTTGGCAAGTAGTCGCGTAATAGGGGCGTCAAGTACTAATCGGCTTTACTGCTATATTTATCTATTTTAATCATAATTATTACGAAACAGCTTCGGCCGCTAAAATACTCCCAAAAAAGCATTCAAAGCGGTTGCCCAATGGCGTGTCAAGCTAATCGAACTTGTTTTGTCGGTGTTTTAGTTTTTATCTGCCAGCGCAGCATCGCAAAACACCGTCCTTATATGTTCAAGTCGAAAATACTTGGTAAGCCAAATAATCTCTATTTAGGAAAAATTTAATCTTCGGCTGTTGGATAAAACTACGAGGCGATGACGATAGTGATCGTGCCTAAATGATAGGAAAGTTTTGTAGATGATGCTGCTGCAGAAGGAGTTGCTGGACACTTGGCAGTGTCTCGCGGCTTCCCTACCTGCAGCAGTGTCGATTAAAGGAAAACTAATAAATTTTGGACTTAAAATAGTCCAGTTCAATTAAAGGTAAGATATTTAAAATCTCATATTAAAACTTACTGTTTTTTATTGGAGCTAAATTTGTCTCTATTGATTTTGATCTGTTGATTTTTAGGTCCAAACCTGTCCGACGACGGCCGACGTCGCACTTCGCGCATCACTCATCATTGGTGCAAAGGATGTGGCAATCCAAATATGATTGGATAATAATCTTAAACCTAGGAGACAAGATTAGAGTTTGATGATCAAGGTAAGCCTCCTAGCTTCGATACTAACTTATTCAGTTCAAACACTTTAATTCAATTCAAACTAAAGGTAAGCTTTAAAATAAGCACTATGCTAACTATTTACTTCAAAAAACATCAAGAATATTAAAGGTAATATTAAGCTTTAAATTTCGAAGCTAATTTCAGTTTAAAAAGGCAATTAAAATTTATAAACAACTAATTTCTTTCCAAATATAAAAATTGAAGCTGCATTTCAGGTAATCATTTCACTCAAACTACTAACCTTCATCTCCTTTAAGGTTGACTTAGTTCACAGCAGATCTTGGGGTGGGTAAGTCAATTTCATCAAATTTACTAACCTGGATTAAGAAAACCCATCTTTTCGCCCTGAATCAGTTCTTGGTTTGGTAAGTTATTTTGCTAATTACTAACATTTTTTTAAACTCCCAGTTTTCACTGCAGCAAATCTTGGGCTGGGTAAGCTTTTTACTAACTTACTAACCTTTTTTTAAAAAAGCACAAAATTTCTCCCTGCAGCAGATCATGGATTAGGTAAGTCATCTTTTCCAAACTACTAACCTTAATTTCAAGCTCCAGATTTCTTCCTACAGCAGATCCTGGGGTGGGTAAGTTTTTTAAAGACTAGATATTTTACTAAAAAACTGTTTGTCTAATTTAGTTTTTTGATCCAACTAGCTCTTTTTTACCCAAATTTAACTTTTTAATGTTAAGGTAATCTCTTTGACTTCATTGCTTTAAACTTTTATTAGCTATATCTTTGAATATTAAGTTTTATCTTATTTTTATATGATTAATAAATATTAAAATGCATATTTCAAAGTTACCTAGTTTTAAGTTCTCTACCAAGAAATTATAATTTGCTTAAAAAACTTCTAATTAATCTTCATATTTTAGGTGTTATAGTCAAGTTTTTGTCTTATTATAAAAAACAAGAATGTTCTGACTCTACTTAAAATCTTTTTCACCCAAATAGAACATTTATAATAATTTTTATTTCACCCCCATCTGAAAAACTCCAGCACCACATAAACTACTTTACATATCATTTATAGTAGCTACTATAGATCTTTTAGCTTTCTTCTGCTCATAAAATTAGAGGGTTCCTCTTTAAAAAGACCACCTTAATTAATTAATTTTCTGAGATAACAAAAATATATGAGAAATTCATAAATCAATTTAGCCCATATTACAATAGTTTCATTATATGATGTTTTCTATTAAAATCAAAAGCAATATAACTTATCAGAGGTTACTAAACCCACAAAAATAAAATGCAATCAAATCAAATGTTATGAAGCTGAAATAATAACACATTAGATTGCTAAAAAGATCTACAAAATCAAACACTATCTTATCAAAATTAGGAAATAATGATATCAAAAATCAGAGTACCACATAGAATTAACAAATATGAAAAAATTGTTATCAGTATGTTAATAAATAAAATAGGCAGTCACCAACAAATAAAGGCTGTATCTTAGTAAAAGGTGTACTACAAAAAGAATATATTAAGCCTATAAACTACAAAATAATGGTTCAAGAACTCCAGAGATTTTTATAACTTGTACTTGATCTTTATTAATATGGGTATTGTAATGTCCATTGGAGCTCAAAATATATACTTAAAATAAAGAATTTAAAAGGGCTGCAGTTTCAAGATATGGATAAAAAATACAGTACTTTTCAGAGCTGTTGAGATAGACAACCAAAACCAAGTGCTGAGTACTCAGAAGTCATGCACAAAACAAATCTTAAGTGGGCTAATTTTATTGTTAACATATATAAATTGTTGATTTTTTGTGTGTGCAAAGTTGGTGTTATATGCTTGGGGTTTTCTGTGTATCTCAATGTCAGAAATTGTGCCATTAATGCTATTTTGTTATGGCCTTCGAATATTGATAGCTGCAAAGATTTGGCTGGGTTCGCTTTCAATTTTGGACATTCCTTGCCTTCCGCAAATGGGTCTGGTCCAATATCCACCCATTCCGGATTATTGTACCTGTCTGTGAATGATCCTGGTATGACCTCATCCCAATGTGACCCCCTCAGCCACTCTGTCTTTCTAATGAGTGATCACTGTCCCTTGTCTACTATTTAAGTAGAATCATTTCTCCTAATAAAGATAAGTTTATCCACATTTGTGTTGGCTTATATAATCTTCAAGCTTTTCCCTGTCCTTTCTGCCAAAAGGATTTTCACATCTTGTTTTCCAGGAAATTAAGGTATGTGCCCTTAATTTTGCCCCAAAGGCTAACCCAAGGCTATTTTGAACCTCAAATCTTTCATTGTAAAGATTTCCTGCCGTGTCCTCCTGGATGTCGTCCCCAGGAGCCAAACACGATACTCAACAGCTCTTAAAAGACTTTAATTAATCTCAAGCTTCTTAAATGTCAAAGTATAATGCATAATAAAAGGTACAAACTTCTAATAAAGCCTTGATAATAGTATAATAGAGTATTTACAAAGCATACATCCATACTCCTCTAATGAAAAGTAGTAATCATAATAAAATAACTGTAAATTCAGAACCTAACCATAAAAATGTGGGATTGTCAAATCCTTGGTTCAAATTTCAAATCACTTTTGTGGGCAACTCAGTTGAGTGAAAATTAAAATATTTAATAAAATTAACCATTTAATTTGACTTTTTTTTGGTTTATTTAAATTGGCAAATTTTGAATCTCTCGAGCAGATAACTCAACTAACAAAAGACAAAACACAGCAAACAAATGCAGGATACATGAATCAGAAATGCTGGATTCTAATGAACAATTTGAGATTTCCTGTATTTCAAACAAATCATAGACATCATGTAAAACTTAATGAATCTGAAATTGCATGATTGTCAAATCCAAGAACCAAGTTTCATATCAAAAATGAGGTGAATTTGAAATAAATATAATTTATGGGCATCTCAAAAAGAATGTCAAAGGATCTAGAGTGGATTTGTGCAAATTCTTTTAGGAATCATAGGCATTCTCAAAAATCACCCTATTTCATTTTATGACGGCTAAAATTTAGATCATAATATTCAGTAACTTAACATACTTAACAATAAAATTGACTAAAATATACACTCCTCTTTTTGAGTTTAATTTTTTAATAAAAATTTATTATGTCTTCTTCCAATAACAACCAAGTCAACGAGCTGTTTTCTGGCCTTGACAAAATCATGCTGGGCTACGCTAGGTCTCTTAACGGTGAAGCCTCTGTCTATGGTCACTCCCAACCTGCAGGCCCCTCCCCAAGCACTACCCAGGAGTGTGTTCTTTCTCCCGTGTCTTCAAGCATGGCCCTGTTTGCCCATCACACACAGGCAGCTGCTAACCCAAATCACTTATCAGCAATAACATCCAGAACCAGCCATTTTAGCCATGGGGTCACCCAGAGAACCCAAAATCCAGAAACAGCCAATCAGATGGCACTGTCTGGTTCCCAAGACAGACACATCCTACCTCCAACCAATCAGCCTGCAAGACGCAGAAGAAAGCTAATTACCCCAGAAAATGCTCTCAAAATGGTCAAAAAACAAGAGATGCTTATGCCCCTTGGGGAAATTGCGGTTGCAATGGCTTTTCAAAGTCCACTGTGGCTGCAACCCTGCAAGCCCAAGCCAACTGTGGCCCCCCTCCCAAGAAGACCCCAAATGGTACCTGTACTTCAACTTGAAGGTGAAAAAGCCCACCCTCTCATGGGGGCTATCATGGAGTGTGACCCGCAGATGCCCCTGGTCCAGGTTTGTCTCCAACTGGGACTTCATATCATTTTCACAAATAAAAGAACAGTCAATTTGTGGATGCCCAGAGTTTTGGTTGCTGCTAGAATCATGTCTAATCAGGTTCTTATTGACCCCAGTTTGGTGAATACCAACCCCTACTTTTCAACCATCATTAATTTTATTAAAGGGAGGGCAATGAAGACGCGCAATGACATCATCTTCTTGTTATATGCCAAGATTTCTGTAAGTATCCAAGATTCTGGAGAGAAGCATACAGTAGTTTTAAAAGCTATGGTGACAACCAAAAATACCTCAGATTTAAACAAAATGATTTCAGATTTAAGAAAATTCCAACTATAAGGTTAAAATATACACTCTGTTAACAGGGATTTTTGGCGTTAATGGGCAAAATGGGTCAACACAGCAAAGAAGTGCTCACGCGCAAAGCAAGACTATTCAAAATACAATCCAAAATACATTGATTCACAAACAAAATGGTGTGAGTTGACTTTCAGTGTACATATGTTTACTATGTGAATCAGTGAAAAAATACACCCAAGCACAGTGAGTCAAAACTCAACCCAAAACCAAAACACAATAGCAACTCACTATTTAAATGAAATCACTCAAATGTTGTGTGCAATGGATTTTAATCAAGAATGGTACCAAGGTATTTAAAATATGACATAAGATCTGAAACATAAATTTTAAAATATTGTGTTGGGTGCTTAATTTGGCGTAAAATCTGGGAAATGGGTGGAAATTATTTCAGGTTTTTCTAAAATGGGCGTAGTAAAACCAAAAATAACTAAGTAAGAAATAAAAAGGCTATAATTGGGATATTGAGTGGGGAAACCTCTAATTAAATATACATATTCAGATAAAAGCAAAAATTAAAATTAGGGAGTAGCTTAATTAAAATTTATTTAGTATTTTATTAAATTTTAAAGTGGAAGGTACACAACAACAGAGAGGAAATGCACCTGTTGTGTGCTGTGGTTGCAGTTGCCTCCACAGGTCAAAAAACAGAGTTAGTGCAACCCAGGTGCCTACTCAGGAAGGAGATGAGAGAGGAGAGTTAAATAGTGACACTGCACTGACACAGCCAGTTCAAGGAGCATAAGCTTCTAGGGTGAGGAGCATCAACTCCCAGGTCCCCAAGCTAACTTGGAAGCCTACCAAGGCCACAACTACCAGAACGGTTAGAAACAAGGAGGTAGAGCTTACTTCATATGTGTTTGACGTTGTGTACCGGCAAGAGACAGTCCCGTCAGCCATGCTGGAGAAGGTGAAGCCTGTGCTTGACACTAGCTACAAGCCTTACATCAGTGATGGCAATCAGGAAGAGGACAAGGAGTCTGAGCTCTACAGAACTGATGAGGAACAGCTGGTGTTAAAAAAGATTGCAGCCTTATACAACAAGGTGCCTATGCCTTGCAAGACAGTCTCCAATCAGGATCCCAGTTCATCTGAGCCCAATAATCCTGCCCAGAAGTGCATTCCTGATATCAAGCATATCATCCTTCTCTGGCTCATGCAGGAATCTGGTGACTACAAGGCAGCCGCGGCTCTTGTTGGGGGTGGATCCCAAGTACACCTGAAAGACCTTCAACAAGTTCATCAATACTGGCCATGTCCTTACCACAGAGAAATCCCTGCGCGTGTCCACCATGCTCACCAAGGAGAACAAATGGGCAATCTGCCAGTGGATAACCTGAGATTTCCATCTTGAACTGGAAAATATACAGGCCATGGTTAAATCTACTTTTTGGGTTGAGGCCTCAATTTCCTTTTACTATCATCTGGTGAAGGGAATGCACTTTTCCTGGAAAAAGCTTGGGATATCTCTGTACAATTGGAATAGCCCAACCAACATCAAGACCCAAAAAAATACACTGAGGTGTACACTGCCCTCAAATCCAAGAGGCAGTCAAATTCTATTACATTGACAAATCAGCACTTGCCTTGTCTATGAAAAATGCCTATGGCTATGTCCCCAAAGGCTCCAATGACAGGGTAGCTTGGCATGCTACTGTCCCTGACACAGCCTATTCAATGGTGGCTCTCTTTGATCAAAAGGGGATTGAGCTGTATCAAATGATATTGGGCTCTCACAACAGCTGGACCTTCTTGTCATTCCTCTGATTGGTCCAGGAGCACCTGAGGCGCACAAGCCTGGGCTTTACCAATGTAATTGTGCTGGATAACATTGATCTCCATAAGGTGGCAGATATTCTTGAAGAATTTTCATCAATTGACACCAAAATTGTGTTGCAACCAAATCCTCAGACTTGCCTGCCAATGTATCTTACAATACACAGGGGGCGCTCAATGAGTTTCCCCTTGACGTATCTAACAACATAAACCAATCTCGCCAATATTGAACTGCGGGAACTTTCTCCTAATTAGGAGTGCTACCAATTTGTCCTGTTGATTCCTGCATGAGTTATTCCTTGGCTCTAATCCTTACATGGAACAAGCCACCATGCCACCCCCTTGTGGCCGTGTAGCTTTCCCCATATAGTATATTAATCACAATATTCTACAATAAACAATACCTTATTCTTATTATTCCTGTCCTTTCTATTGGACTGTTGTCTTCCCCAATCCCAAATACTGAATCCTCATTGGTTCAGTTGCAACAGTGGTAGCAGCAGTAGGTTCATAACCTACCTAAAGAAAAAAATTCCCCCTAAGAAAGGACGGAGTACAGGATGTATGGCTACCCCCCATCAAGAGACCTTCCTGCCAATCCCCAAGGGGGACATCTCCAACAGTTACGTTATTTACCAAGACCAGCTAGTTCTTACAAGTGTGTAAATTAGCTCCACCTAGGACTTTGTGACACCAGTGTCACCCTGCCTCAGTTGGACCTTTCACAGCACATGCTCAACCTCCAGCTGGAATCCTTTGCGGGTGGGGTCAAAGGAGCCAACATTGTCAGCTGGCTTCACTCCACCAAAACCTGTCTTTGTATCTTCCAAGTACCTGAGCCCATGTGGGTTGCTACTGCGTCTGGGCGCCTCACGGGGCCTGCTGCTGTGTGGTTTACCAACTGGGCCAGTCAGGAAATTGAAGTCACATGGGTGGCATTCAGGGACGCCGCAAAATCCCGCTACAGCAAAACCTTCTCTCCTATTGTGGTGGGAACTCCTCTTCTAGCAATCAAACAGACTGGATCCGTTCCCAAATACCTTGCTGCCTGCCAGCAAGCTCTTGCCGCTGCTTCCAAAGCCATGACTGACAGGAACACCATGCTTCTGACCCTGATATTCAATGGGCTCAAGCCCCATATCTGTAAGTGGGTCCCCGTAGGTTGTTGCACCTCCATTGATGACTGCTAAAAAGCCATTGTGGAGGCCAACAACCAGGCTTCAATGGGTTTCCACCGTAAAAATGATGCTCCACCTCAACCTTGTGCAGCATCTGGCAGTGCCCACAACCAAGTAGGCCACCACCAGCCCTGTCAGCAGGATAATGGGACTAAATGCCCCCGCAAGGGGGAGCTCCAGCCAGCCCAAATCGAGGACCTGGGAAAATCCTGGGGGTTGTAGATACAAGAGGTCCTACAACCCCACCTGACCCGTACTCCCAATCCCTCCTTGCAAAGAATCCCTGCAACTACAACGTCCACAAAGTTGAAAACCTTGACGTCTTCCAGGTCCATAGTGATAACCCCATGCTTCAAGAGAGCCACTCTCTCAATAGAGTAACCTGTTTGGCTTATCCCTTCCGTTTTTGTGGGAATACCCACAAATTGTTGGTAGACACCAGGGCTGACCACACTATAGTGGACCAAGCCTTTGCTGATTCACAACAGTTAGACCACGTGTCAAGCAGATTCAAGTCAGTACAAGTAGCGGACTCCCGCAGAGTGGCAATTACCCATGAGACAGTCCCTTTCTCTATGAGGATGGGGAACATCTAGGTTAAACTCTCTGGGCCAATCATGGAAGGGCTCAGCCACAATGTAATTGCTGGCCTTGACTGGCTTTGTCACAACCATCCCTAAATTGACTGGGATACATCTTTTATCACCCTCAAAGGAAATGGGGTGGGCTTTTAGATCTATCCTGCTGAAATGAGCAAGCTTCTTCACGATACTGTGTTTGCCAGAATAACAGAACAGGCTTGTACAATTTTAAGGGGGGAAGACTAGACTTCAATCAATGCTTAGTCAAAGTTATCCACATTGAACCACCTGTGGCCCCTCCCTTGACCACTTTACCTTCACCAGCGCTTGCTACACTCCTCAAGGAATATAATGACGTGTTATATGAGACACTCAAACAACTACCTCCTCCCCAGGAGATTCAGCACACTGTACAACTCCAAGGGTTGTTACCTAAAGCACACCCCTTGTACCGTCTCATACCAAAAGAAGATGAGACTCTCTGCAAGCACTTCATGGACGCGCTTGGCAAGGGCTTCATTTGCCCCTCGCTCTCTCCATACGGGGCAGCTGTCTTCTTTGTAGCCAAGAAGGACGGGTCCCTTTGCCTGGTCACAAATTACCGCACCCTAAATGAGGTGAGGATTAAAAATAAGTACCCCTTGCCGTTAATTGACAACCTGTTTGACACGCTTGCGGGTGCAAAGGTCTTTAGCAAGATTGATCTCACCGCAGGGTACAACCAGGTCTGCATTGCGCCAGGAGATGAGGCAAAAACTGCCTTCTGCACACACTACAGGTTGTTTGAGTGTTGAGTCATGAACTTCCAAATGACCAACACTCCTTCCATCTTTGCTATGTTAATGAACAAAGCATTCGAGGAACTGATTGGGAAATGTGTGGTTGTATACCTTGACAACATTATTGTCTTCAGTCAAGATCAAACCACACACCTCCAACACCTCTGTGCTGTCCTTGACACCCTTTGGAAAAATCAGCTAAAAGCTAAACCCTCCAAAAGTGAGTTTCTCAAGTCAGGGTTGTTGTTCCTTGGGCACACCATCTCTGTCCAAGGGATAAAGCAGACCCTGCAAAGTCAGGACAATCACCAGCATGCCGCCTCCCACTGATGTGGGCCAGGTGTGTACCTTCTTAGGCATGATTGCCTACGTGCGCAAGTTCATTCCCAATTGCAGGAAACTAATTGCACCTCTCACCAAACTCTTAAACACTAAGCAGCGCTTCCACTGGATCCCTGCCAGAGATCAAGCCTTTGAGACACTAAAGCAAAGACTTACAACTGCACCTGTATTACAGTTTCCTAATCAAAACCTCTAATACAAACCTGAGACTGACGCCTCTGACAAGGCCATAGGGAGTGTATTATGGGTAGAAACTGACAAAGGCGTCTTCCTCCCCATGGCATACAAGTCCAGGAAGCTCACTGACTCAGAACAACATTATTCTATACATAATAAAGAATTAGGGCAATTGTTCACTGTGTTGAGAAATGGCGCTGTTACCTGGAAGGGGTGACCTTTGCACCCCACATCCTGACAGATCACAAATCACTTCAGTACTTCAACACACAGTCCCACTTGAGACGCCACCAAGCAGGATGGGTCAAGTGCCTATCCACTTATCAGTTGCATATCAAATACAAGCCTGGGAAGGAGCTTGTCACGGCAGATGCCCTCTCAATACTCCACCTGGTGTCCATCACCAGAGACAATGGCTTGAACCCAGGTTAGCCAATGCTTTACCTCCGCCCTGAAGCAACCCGCTACAAAGGCCTAAACTTGGTAACCATCTTCAAGTTGAAAGGCAACAGAATTCAGTTCACCACCAATGCAGGCAATTTCTGCCACCCGCGCAGAAACAGGATAGAAGACTCCCTACATCCCCATCACACAGCAAGGTGACACCATACTGCATTACCACTGCACCTTGGGCCATGTCAGAGGATGCAACCTCTTTGAAATCATGAAGCATATGGTTTGATGGCCATGTATGCACCAAGACATTTTGGATCTCCTTGAGACATGTATGTTGTGTGAAAAGAATACATACAAACCTGCACCCCCCAAGTCTTTCCTGCCCATCAAGGCTATGGAACCCTTCAAACAGTGGGCCCTTGATGTGGTTGGGCCTCTCCCTGAAGACAGACTGGGAAAGAAATACATCATAACCGCCATTGACTACTTCACTTGCTGTCCAGTGGCTTGGGCAACAAATAACCACACCGCCACCACCATCACCCACTTCATTGGCAAGGAAATTGTGGCCTGCTTTGGGTGGCCCAAAAGTCTCATCACAGATGGTGTCCCAAACTTTTTGGACAGGTAATGAAGGCATACTGCACCAATAATGCCCTCCAACAGATAGTTATCACCTTTTATCATATGCAAGCCAATGGATGTGTGAAACAGTTAAATGGCTCCCTGGTCCAGCTGATTGCCAAGCTCTCACAAGAGCAACCCAATACCATTTGGAATGAACACTTGCCCACCGCTCTACTTATTTTACAAGCAAGAATCAACAGAGGCACTGGATTCAGTCCCAGCACCTTGGCCTTTGGGACGCCTGACAGTCTGAAAGGAGTTGAATAGGGAAAGTTACAGTCTACAGTTCCCGGGAAACCTCCCCCTGCTGATGACTCCATCCCTAAACCAATGGCGTACCAAAGCCCAAGAAATTGAGCACAAAAAAATTGAAGGAGGGACAAAGCACCTTGAAGCCAGGTACGCTATAGGTGACCCTGGCTACACCCTCAACCCCGATTTGGCTAAGTTGGAACCCAATCACCTAGGGCCCTTCAAGATAGCTGCAGTCTATGACAATCACACCTATCAGCTTGAGGATGCCCAAGGGAGCACTAAGACGCTCCACCACAATTGCTTGCGCCCCTGCTGCGCCATCCCCACACAAAGGTTGTTTGTGCAGACCTTCCCAGATCTTCCGCAGAACCCAATCCTGGTGTCTAACAACAAGCAGGGGGCAAGGGGGGTGTTGCAACCAAATCCTCAGACTTGCCTTCCAACTTATCTTACAATACACAGGGAGCACTCAATGAGTTGCCCCTTGACGTATCTAACAACATATCCCAATCTGATGGCAATATCAAATTGCAAGCACTTTCTCCTAATTAGGAGCGCTACCAATTTGACCTGTTGATCCCTGCACAAGTTATTCCTTGACTCTAATCCTTACATGGAACAAGCCACCATGACACCCCCTTGTGGCTGTGTGGCTTTCCCTATATAGTATATTAATCACAATATTCTACAATAAACAATACCTTTTTCTTATTATTCCTGCCCTTTCTATTGGACTGTTGTCTTCCCCAATTCCAAATATCAAATTCTCATTGGTTCAGTTGCAACAGTTGGTAAGAACCTGTATTGAAGCCACCTTTCCATGCATCCAGAGCTGCACCATGCATTCATACACCCAAATGCCATGGTATGCAAGTTGCTTCCAGACCTGGGTCGGGGGAAGCTTGGGGTCCCGCTGAAAGAGATCAAGCATGATTGGATATGTGTCATTGATTTGGGACTCTAGGGCCTTCTTTGGCTTCTTGGCTATCCCAATCAGATTCCTTTTGTTTATTAGGTTGTTGAACTCCCGCATTATGGTGGCTTGGGTAAATTGTAAATGGCTAGCTATCTGATCCCAGGACTAACCCTGCAGTTCAGTGCCACAATTTCTTGGAGAATTTGGGCAGTAATTATTCTGCAGTTAGGGTGCTGGGCCAGGGAAGCTGGATCCTGATTGGCTGAGGGGATTGCAGGTTGACTGCTGGCAGGAAGTTGTTACAAATCAAGGTTACCATCCTGATTGGTTAGTTGATGGGCAGCTTGTGCGGGGGTGGGTACAGGTTAGGGGCAGAGCTAGACACTAAGTGACTACTGAACAAGTCAAAGCCATAAGGGTCAGGGGTCAGGTACAGGTTGGCTTCCTTGTTACCTGCCTCAAAGGCTTGGGTATAAACAGGTGCCTCCACACCCTGAGCTTTGCCTCCATAGAAGCTGGATTTGCTGCTGGTGCCGTTGAAAATGTTGTTGCTAGTAAAAACCATCTTGAAACAAAACCTAGGATAAAATCACTAAAAGTAGAAGTTTAAAATTTTATGATTTATTTTATTGTAATAATCATTCCATATTTAGAAGGTTCTCAAAACCGTTTTATAAAAATCAGGAGCCATAAAAATGAATAAAATGCCTCTGTTACTAAATTGGATATCTGTTGATTGGCTCTTAAACTGTTATTTTTCTATTTTAGGCTGCTCATACTACACATCTTGTGTGACTTCATTTTTTTCATATTTGTGGATTCTTGCTTCAAGATTGCTCAAATTTTGTTTTATTTTAGTCCTTCTGATGATGCCTTATATTAATCCTGATTGGATTATAATATACTCCAGAACAGCATCCATTCATCTCACTTGTTGCGTCAGTTCATTTTGTTTGTGGTTTAAACAACACTGCTTGATATTTGCTATAATTTTGTATAATGAGCAAGTGAAATTTATTTTTTGTTTGAAAGTTCATTTATTAACCAATTTTTTTTAAATTATTTGAATCCTGAATCTTGAGCAACTTGGATTTTTGTTCAAAGCTGAAATTATTTTGTTTAAATCTGAGGTATTTTTGGTTGTTGCCATAGTTTTTAAAACTACTGTATCCAATCTGAGGTTTACAAGCACGGGTGTCAGTAATGACAATTTGGATGCTCCTAAATCTTAAAATACAGAACCAGAGTCAAACCCTGGGCAAAACCCTTTGCGGACTGCCAGACCCATGGGCTGGGAACCCAATAACCCACTACTGTTTGATAAAGTTGTTACTAGCCCGCCAGGACCCAAACCCTTAGCCAACCTGCAGGATTCTGCAAGCAAATTGCTAGTGCAAGATGCCAAGAATTTCCCCAAGGTGCCAATGCCTGACACCAACGGTTTGCTTGGTGAAATACACAAGTTTCTCCATGAGAATTATTTTGAACTCCCCCAAAGTTCAGGGGAGGCACTGAACCCAAGGAGGCACCCAATACCCAAATCAACAAACAGAAGGATTTGAAGTCTTCTCATCCCAAAGCAGCCAATGGCAAACCGCCAGTGCCAAGCGCCACACTGCCATCTGAGACCCCTGATGCCAACCTGCCCAAGCCCAAAAAACCCAACCAGGTAGTGAAGCCTGGCAGTGTGGTATAAATACCTACCAGGCCAAGATCAACCCTCATTGTCATTTTTAAATAAAGGTTATGAGATATTGGTTTCCCCAATTATTGCTGTATTTTATTCTTGTCATCTGCCAGTTAACTCAAAGATCATCTGACCCCCTTGTCAGCCTGCCAGCTACGTACCGCCTGCCTGGTGCTCCCTTTGGTCCTGTCCATTTCACAGAGTACCCCTTAAAGCCTGAGTACAAGGACTAAACCGCCAACAACATACTAGCCTGGGATCCCTTGGCCAGAACTACAGAGCTAACCAGATACAATCAAGAAGGCCCTTAGTACATTACCAAACCCCGCCTGTTCAGAGATAAATACAACTTCCTTCCTGCCTACCAAATGGATATGGAACCACCTGTCACCCCCAAACCAATGCCTGCCTCCGCCGCCAAACTCCCCCTGGACCATACCAACAAGCTTTTTGGAATTGTATAAATTACTCTCACGGGAATAATCAATACTATTGTCCCTGTTGCCAGTCTGTGGTTGTGGATGGGCAAGTCAATGTCCTACCTCATTAAGTTAGCACCAATCCTTTGGTGGGCCCTGCCCACCCAGTCTGCAACCCACTAGTTCCTAAACGCTAGCAAGCCGGCCAGTCAGGGTTGGTTACCTGACAACGGGCCAATTTTGTATCTATTTGTTGGGTTTTTATTGGCAGCTTTCCCATTGGGTGTCAATTATTACTTGGCAATATATAACACTGCAGATGGGTATGCCTACCAGACAGAGCTCTAGGACATTCTTGAGGAGTGGGCTACCCAGCACACCATGTACACAGTTGTACTGAGTGCAGAGATGGAGCAGCAGGAATGGGCAACCAGAAACTAGGGCTGTGGGCATACCTGTTGGTCCTATCCCACCAACCACGCTGACACGCATCTTGCAGATGTACGTCTTTACAAATTTGGTTTGGCTCTCAGGCACTCAAAGCCTGCCACATACAATGAACTGTGCTCCCAAATTGAGAAGAGGTGTGAGCTTTTCCCATCTGTATTTGTCCAGGACTTATCAGATCTCATTATCTTCTATGCAAGTGATAGTGATAAGTCCAGAAAGGACTCTTGCCCTCCCCCATGCTCTCCCATTTTTCTGTCAAGCCCACATATGCAACAGAAGAAGAATTTAAACAATTGAAGCAATTAGCTCTTTCCACCTCTTCCCAGTCAACAAACCCTGCCTCCCCAATCCCCCATCACAATCAAGCCACCCGCCTTCCAACCCTAACTCCCAAACCATCACCCATCCTCTCACCACTACCTCTGATGCTGTCCCTTTTACAGGCTCAGATGATGGTGGCGTACATTCTGCCCATTCCCTCCCCTTCTTGTCCTTTGATGAGTGAAATAAAACTTTTCTTTGTGACAACTTATTAAAGTTGATATTATATCTTCCAATTTATAATTAATAATATTTTTTTATATTATTGACATTCCCTATAAATAATAAAATGGGATACATTTGATGCTGTAACATATAATTATTTGCATGAATATTTTTCATTATCAATAATAAATTAAGCATCACAAATGTACATGTTATATTAGAATATTACAGGTATGTGTTAAATACTGATATTTAGATATTAAATGCATAACTTAATGCATTCTGTATAATAAAATTAATTGTAAATGAGGCCTTTTTTATTGTAATTTATATAAATGAACTGTGTTTATATTAGGTAACCATTAATGCTTAGTATAAATATTGATACATAGTGAATTTTACATCTTGTATATTTGTCTATTGATAAAAATTCTGTAAACTTTTTAGCCAGATTTTGTGAGTAATAATAATGTAATGGGTTGATAAATTACTGTTTATACCATTAATTGGTTAATTTATTTGATGTGACAATTGTGCATTTTCTGATATTTACACACTGGTGTCCGATTGGTTGGTTTCACATCCAATCACACAGGTAATAGGAAATGTGGTTGCCACCCCAAGACCAAATGTGGTTGGGGTGGTGACCACGTTTCCTATCTCCTGTGCAATTGGATGTGAAAAAAACCAATTGGACACCAATGCGTAAATATCAGAAAATGCAAAATTGCCCCAGCAAAGAAAATCAGCCAATTAATGGTATAAAAAGTAATTTATTAACCCATTACATTATTATTACTCACAAAATCCAACTAAAAAGTTTAAAGAATTTTTATCAATAGACAAATATACAAGATGTAAAATGCACTATGTGTCACAGCCCAAACCAGAGTCCAGCTGGACTCCCATAGGGGAGGCAGGCTGGGCCTGGAAGGCCATGTACACAATAGGCGCAATACAGACCAGGTAGTTGACTGCAGTAGCTAGGGGGTGCCAGCTCCCAGTATGGGGCACAACCTGGTTGGCCAGCCCCAATACTGTGATGTAGACAGACCTCAACTTACTGAAGTCCTGAGCAGGAGGCGCATTGGTTAGGGGGAACAGCAGGAATCTCCTTCATTGTAGGTGGAATATCCAGGTGATGAGGGTGGTAATACTCCACGTCAAGGGTGCAGGGAGGACTGACAGAGGTAGCAGGAGTATAGACAGGAGGATATGGATAGGCAAGATTGTATTGTGTTGTGGATTCCCAAATTGATGCAAAGAGAATAATTAAAATGGAGCAAAAATAAACAATTCCTGCAATAAGATAATGAATTTCTGGGCATAAACTTGCTTTATTAAGATGTCAACAGTGAGGAGGGCTTTTCCTCCTCACTACTTATACTTACTGGTAATTTTGTGACCTTTTCTGCCACCAGGGAACTGATGGCATCAAATTCAGTTGAACTTACAATTTTCACTGGAATTTGCATACTTGGGCCAGGGAGTGGGTGCTCTTTGGTTGGTATAACATGAACCTTTCTTGATCTGCAGAATGCCAAGCTACCACAGTTATTTATAGATCACACAAGAGAGTGAGCGCCCAATTGCGCAATCAAACAATCACGCTCCTGATGTACCATTTTTTTGATAGTTAAGGGGCCCAAATTTGATAATAGAATCAAAGCCGAGATTTGAGGCTCAAGTGCTTCCAACTCCCAGGCCATTTGTTAGTTGAAAGGGGGGGTTTCTTGCTCTGGGAGATACTTGGTAGGGGTTCCCAAGCTGTGGAGGGTTTTGCCTCTAGGAAGGCCAGCTAATTTTCAAGGGCATTCTGGGCCCTGACGCTATGTATCAATATTTATACTAAGTGTTAATGGCTACCTAATATAAACACAGTTCATTTATATAAATTATAATGAAAAAGGCCTTGTTTACAATGAATTTTATTATACAGAATGCATTGAGTTATGTATTTAATATCTAAGTATCAGAATTTAACACATACCTGCAATATTATAATTTAAAATGTACATTTGTTGTCCTTAATTTATTATTGATAACAAAAAATATTCAGGTGTTGATAGCAGTACTATAAAAACAGGTTTTTTGATGTACTACCATCACATGTCAAATATCTACAGCCTAATCAATGAATTAGATCAGCCCTCCAAAAGGTTATTGAGCTTGAGCATAACATAAGCAAAATTATAGTAAATCATCTGTAGAATGAGGGAAGGGCCTTGGTCCAGCAAAACAAAACTGCAAAAAATAGCCTGGGAGCAATAGTCAACAAAGAACACAAAGAAATAATTTTAAAGCTTCAAAAGAAAATACTCAAGTGTTTAGATTTCAAAAATGAAAGTTACAAATTGTGGGAATTTGCAAAAAAAACAACAGAAGGAATACTTAAAAAGTCAAATTGATTGAAGGAAATGAAATCTCAAAGGAAATTACCATTAATGAAGAGGAAACTGATCAAATGGAAACAGATGAAAACAAAGCACATTTAAGAAGCAGAAGCGCCTCAAGAAACAATAAAAATTCAACAAATGAAAAACAAGAGGAAACAAAATTAGCATGGAAAATAAGGAAGACAAGACCCAGGAAATCAAATGAAGAGCAGCCAAAGCTCATGAACTTTGCTGAAGGGGCACCTGTGGCTGAGGGGACCGCAGGGGAAACAATAAGTAAATTTTTTATGGTTTTATTATATTTACTTTAGTTATAACTAGGAATGGGGACAAGGTTGCTGAAGTGGCAGCCTTTACACGGTAGGACACGCCATTTTGAAAATGGTATCTCAAAAAACGCCATCTCAAATTTAATTTGAGATGGCATTTTTTGCGTTAGTGATTTTTAATCACAAAAAAATAAAATAAACAATAAAATAGTTAAAGTTTACATATACCTTTATAATGAGCATCTTGAATTTACGCCATCTTGATTCTGTCACTTTGAGTCAGATTAATTAAATCTTATTTTGCTAACTTTATTTACATATGAAATCACTTAGTGTGGGGCGTGTTTACGCCATCTCAATTTTACGTCATTTTGAATTACGCCATTTATCTCAATCTAAAAAAAATTAGTACCTGAACTAAAATAAAGCCTGTGGTATAGTGCCAGAAGATGTTCCTATAGTATTAATCTAAGATACTTATAATAAGAACAACCTAAATAGACACCACTATGATAGTCCTTCTAGTGATTGTCATTGCTGGGTAAAAAAAATTAGTTTTGTTATATGTAATTTATAACTTTATTCTACATGGATACATTGATAAGGATTTTCTTAATAAAATATTTTAATAGTGATTTTAATATGGAAGGGGGTGATTACGCCATTTCAATTTATGCCACTTCAAATTCCAACAAGTTTCATATCACCCAATTGATTCAAGGTGCACAATGGATAGGGGAAAATAAGGGGAAATTACCTATGACGCCAGGCTACGCTATATCGATTCCCCCACTGCAATTCTTGCTTTCCACTTTTCAAAAGTATAGTTTCACATCTAAAATCACTTAAGCAAAAAGGTTAAGAAAACATATGAAATTTTGTAAATATATATTTTTTGATTTCCTCTAAACAACTGGGTACTTTTTAACCCCATTTGTATAAGCTAGTTTTTGAGAAATTCAAGTTTTACTCTTTGGCCTGGTTGAGGTAGCTCCACCATAGATTTGTTAATTTAATATAAAAAATGGTCAAAAACACTATGTTTTTGAGCTACGGCACCTCAATTATGTCACTTCAAAAACACCATCTTGAGAGCAAGTTTTCAGTCAAAACTCAAAGTTTTTCCTACTTGCGTTACTAATTAAAAAATTATTTTTACAAAATAAAAAACATTGAAATTTTGATAGTATATATTTTTTGATTTCTTCTACAATTCTATGTAAAAAATTGATACTTTTATATTAAAAAATTTCTCATTTTTCTCTTTAAAAAACAACCCCCAAATTGCTCATATTTTGATACTAATTCACTTTTAGATGCCTCCCAAGTCAACTGCCAAAGCTGCGCCCAAGGCCTCCAAGGCCTCAAAGTCCAAAATCACTCTGCCCAAGGCCAAAAAGGCCAAGGCAACCCCAAAGAAGCAGCCTTCTAAGGCCAAAGCTCCCCCCAAGACCCCAACTCTGTCACCTGAACAAGAGGGAAACAGTCCTACCCCACCCCATTCTCCATTTTTTTACTCCCCCTCTGATCCTCAAGAGAAGTTGTTTAACTTCAATTGCCATTCTGACCCCACTTCAAAGCCTGAGGATGAAGGGGAGCAGGAGCAGGAGCCTGGTGCTCCTGCAGATGAGCCAATTGAGCTTTGGGATCTTAACTCTACCCACAATATATGCAACCAAAATGGCACTTTTGCTGTGCCAACAACATACCCTATCAGCTATCCAATTATGAAAAAGAAAGAGGGTACCAGTTTTGTCTACAAGGGCTACAGCTTCAGCTGTAATGACAAGAAGAAGCCCATCCACCAACATCACTTCAAATGTGATAATGTTGGCTGCCCAGCAAGGCTCACAACTTATGGGTTCACCAAATTTAAGGCCCTTACTGTTAACCACAACTGCACAAAGCCTTTTGACCCTCTCTATCAACTTATCTGCTGGTTTCTTTGCCAGTTAATCCCAATCACAAAGGATCAAACTGCAACTGAGGTTGTCAACAATGCGCTCCTCAATTTAAATGATACCCAACTAGCAACTGTTGGTGGCTCCTCAAAACTACAGAGATATTTTACTGATCAAAGATATGCTCTGAGCACTGAAGGCGTCAGTGCAAGCTCCATTGACCAATTGATCATTACTGAGGAGCAAAAACTATCTTGCCATGAAGAGAGATTCCTCCTCCATGATGATGGTCAACATGCCCCAGAGCGTATCATCTGCTTTGCAACAAGCCAGGATCTGCGCAATCTCCTCAAGTGCAAGACCTGGCTTGCAGATGGCACTTTCTCCACCTGCCCAAAGCTCTTTAGCCAGCTTTGGAATATCCATGGGCAGGTTGGAAATCTGGTTCTTCCCCTGGTCTTCTTTCTTCCTCCCAAATAAGAAGCAGGAAACCTATGTCTGGGCACTCACAATTTTTTAAGGCCAAACTGGATGAAATCCTCCCAACAATTGAAGAGGAGCCCAAGGAGACTAGAGGGTGTAAGAAAAAATCCATCTCCCAAGAAGAATACGCTCCCACCCCAACCAAGAAAAAGCCTGAAATCCTTCCCTACCACAAATATCTGGTAGTGGATTTCAAACAGGCTCAGGCAAATGCCTTTATTCATGTCTTTAAGAGCTACCCTCAGGGATGCTACTTCCACTTCAGGCAGGCACTCTGCTGCCGCCTCCAAAAGTGCTCTGACCTCCATGAGCTGGTCTACACTGAAGGCACCAAAGAAGTAAGGGACGTTTTTAATTGCTTTGCTGTCCTTGCCCTTGTGCAAAATGAGGAGACAAATGCCTTTTATGATGCCCTCCTCCGCCATCCCTATATCCAGGCCAACCAGGCAGCCTTTGCGCCCTTTATTGAGTATTTTGAGACTCAATGGGTTGGTATATTCCAAGGAGCACACCACATTAGAAAAGGCAGTGACTAAATCACCTGGAACTTCTATAAGCAGGTCAAAGACGGGTTGATCAAGATCACCTCTTCCCATGAAGGGTGGCATAGCCAGTTTGCCACAAGGGTTAGGGTTCATAAGCCCAAATTCAATAAGATCATGGTCCACCTCAAAACCCAACAAGCCATCTCTGCCTGCCTCTTCAAGACTGGCATGAAGACCAAGGGTGATTCCCCAAGATGACCAAAGCGGTAAAAAAGTACACTGAGATCAGCAAGGTGGTCCTTGCCTACTATCCCAAGGATAGCAAGCTTGAGCATCTCCAAGCTATCTCAGTTGCTCTTTCTACCAATGTTTGAGCCTATTTAAAATAAACACTCCTTTATTTTCTCTCTTATTTCCTTTACTTTTATCATTATTTTAGTTTTATTTAGTATTTGGTACAATTCTATGCTTATTTTAAAGTATAGTTTGTAGTTAAAATAGATGAAAATAGTTGTTTTTGGGATTATTTTAACTTTTGGGCTTTACCCGACTATGTTGCTACTAATTGACCCCATTTTTTTATTGCATATTTGGAATTCCGAGGCTTTTTTAAGCCTAAAAATCCTTTTTTGAATTTTATTTCTTAGGAATTTTTGGGTAATTTTTGGAGTTCAAAAAATCTAAAATTTTAAAACCGTTTTTTCTTAGTCAAAAAGCTGTAAATCAAAATGGCGTTTTTACTAATAAATTGAGATAGCAGAAATTTGAGATGGCGTATTTCAAGATGATGTGTCCTACCCTTTACACCCAGTTGGTTTTACAGGGATTACCAATAATTGATAGCCCCTTTAAAGCAAATAAATCAAAATGAAATAAATAAAATAATTCAAATGAACATGAATCAATATGGAAATAGAGAAGCAAAAAACAAGGAAAGTAAACCACCCGCAGGGTGCTTGACGCAAATTAGGGAAGCATATGAAATAGGAGAAATTATTGATTTCAAAGATATGAATAAAATTTGAGGGGATATCAAGATAAATTTGACAAATATATTTATGAAAGTATTCAAAGATTTCCGTCTTCAAACATAAATGAATTGAAAAAAATCTAATAAAAACAGACTTTCAAATAGGACCAGAATATCTTAAAACTGAAATTTTCAACAAAGTGTTCAAAGCATTATCAAATAAAGTTAGGAATGCAGTACTTGTGAATAAGTTCAATCCTTTATTAATTTTTTTTTCAAGGCACCAGGGGCAGATACAAGCTGGGCGCCCCCCAGAACCGTATTCAAGTTCAGCAAACGTCCTACATCAACAGATTAATTCAAATATATAAAAACTATGCATATTTTCAGAAAAATATACCTCTCAAATGATTCATATTGCAACATACCTAGGAGTCTTATTACATTTCATATTAAAAAATGTTAAAAAGTTAGAAGACATACTAATTCAAATAGACATATGCCAATTAGCACTAGAACAACAGAAGACACTGCGGGGGTACAGGACAGTTGAGCACGTCCCATACAACTCCTTTGCACTGGCATTGCTTTTTGGGTATAATGCACCTCCCAAAAAGAGCCTAATGTCAAGGATCTGGATGTACAAGCATTCTTGCTACCACCAACTTACTTAACATCCAGCCATTGCCCAATTTGATGCCCTTCCAATATACATTTTGACATACCAAGAATGGCAACCAAGCAATATCACATGACTGTCCAAGTATCCAGTGGCTCAAACCCATCCTGCACATGACCACCCCCTAGGTTTAATCCAAATAAATCTCCGCCACAGCCAAATCTATATAAGTCTAAAATATTATCCAATAAAATATACTTCTCTTCTTTCCTAATTCCATATTTGAAGCTTCCCCAAAAGGCGCTCCTTATCACTGGTAGCAGCTACGGTTTTTTGACCACACCCATAAAAGTGAAAATGACTGACTAAAACCTGCTCATCTTTGCTCACTTACTCAAACAGGCCACATCCCAGGAGACCTGGAAAACATACTTCTGTGCCCACAACATTGACAAAGATATACCTAGTGGATGCATCATATCTGAAGGACTGGTCATGCCCAAAGCATGCACCAAGATAATTCAATACAGTTGCTCTCTTCAACCACAAACAAAAGCACAACCACCTATCACAGGTGAAGCTACCATAACCAAATACATTGGTATCAACAAGTTATTTGGTAAAAACAAAGAAAACGTCATCAACTGGCTAGATCGCTCAGCCGCTAAACTCCGCGCCAGCCACATTCCCCCACAAAAAATGGGTCCAGGAAGCCAGCAAGCGCCTGTACAAGGCCGCAGCTAACTGGTTTGCCACCTGAGTCAGCTCAAAAACTGACAACCAGCTTGAAAACTGGGAAGAGTTCAAAGTGGACATCACTCACAACTTCTGTGTCACTGAATCCCTCTAAGACATTACAATACAGCTCAGCAATCTTCCTCAGAAGACCACTATCACAGCTTACGCCAATGAGTTTGAGGAAATACACCGCAAAATCCAAACCCCAGTGCAAGCTGAAAACGTACACACTAGAGCCTCATTCATCAACATAATGAAACCCTCTGTTGCAGCCCTCATCTGTCCAGAGGCTAATACCTCCATGCCCATGCTCATTACAGAAGCCAAGCATGCAGAAAAACGTGCAAACATGGAATATGCTGCACACAACGGCAATCACTCCTCAAACGGCAATGGCAGAGAAAACTCCAATGACAAAAAATGCCAAAACACCAATAATAGAAACGGCAGCTCCAATTGCAACAATGGTAATCACAGCCAAAGCGCAAACCGCTCCTGTCCCAAGAAAGAGGACACCACTGAAGTAAAAAATGATGAAACAGCAACCTGCTATGAATCTGACCCCACATTCTCTGACCTCAAAGGTCTTGAAACAGAGGAACAGGGAAAAGAGGAGGGGGAACAGGATTAAGTGCCCCTGTCTCCCCCAACTTGACAAGAAACTGTACCAAGACACAAACCTTGCTGCTTGCATCCCACGTGTCCCGCAATCCTCCATTTTTATGAACTTAAAAATCAAAGATCACTCACAGCTTCTTGTCTATCTATGCACTTAAAAATCCCATACACTTAAAATTTTATTTAACTCTGGTGTACAACACACTATGATTAGCAATTAATTTGTAGACAAATACAAAATATCAGTTGTCAAATCCAACTTTAAATACACCAGAATGGCAGATAAATCAAAGGTTCTACTCAAAGGCAAAGCAACTCCCTTCAGGATTTCCCTCTAAGGCATACAAACGTCCATCAAAGGACTTGTCATGAACAACATAAACTACAAAATTGTAGCAGGCATGGACTGGTTCACCTGAGTGAACCCCAGTGTATGTTGGAAAACAAAAACCATGACCGTCAAACACAACAGAGTCAATTTTAATATCCTCAAAGAACCCAATGACCTCATTCTAAGAGACACAGTATTTGTCCAGGTCATAAACCAAGACGGCTCAGAATGTCTAACCAAAGATAGTTCCCTTCACATAATGAGGTACACCAAATTCAATAATATACAAACAACCAAAATCCAATGCCCAGAACTTGTGGCACTCCTAAATGAATACACTCATGTATTAAATGAAGAGCTCATAGAGTTACCACCCAAACAAGAGATCAAAAATGGCATTAACCTATGTAAAGCCATGCCTAAACCTTCACCCCTCTAAATACTCTCTCCCATGGAGACCCAAACCCTCAAAACCCATATTGAGGACAATCTAGCAAAATGATCCATTCACCTGCCTGAATCCCCGTGGGGGGCAGCAGTGTTCTTTGTAAAGAAAAAGGAAGGCACCCTCTGTCTAGTAACTGACTACAGAGCACTAAATGCAAGCATAGTAAAGAAAAAATATCCCCTACCACTCATAGAGGATCTGTTTGCAAGACTCTCAGGAGCCAAATTTTTCTCCAAAATTGACCCCACCTCAGGTTACAACCAGGTTGAAGTAAAGGAAAAGGACATACCAAAAACCACGTTCTGTACGCAATTTGGATCCTTTGAATGTAGGTTAATGAACTTTGGGATGACTCTACCAGTTGCACTGAAGACACAGCCTAGAAATTCTGCACCCTAACTCAGCCACAAACATAAAAGATCATCCTGTAACAGGGCAGATGCTCCAACAGAAAATCCGGGCGGACGGCCCAAGGGCTAATAGTCTGGATTAATTTGAATCAGCTATTAGTCTTTTGATCTACCACTCCACGCCACACCAGTCCTAGAGATTACATCCTATTCTTTTGGGGCGCTAACCCTAAGCATTAGCCCTAAAACCATAGCCACACACAGATTTAGCCACACAAAATGTGTATCAGGCTGTTCAACAAAAAAACACAGACAGCCGGCCCGAGGGGATTTCTGTTTGAATTTTTCTGGATCAGCACATTTCTACCGGACTTTCTGTCCAGTTTTGACTTACTGTTTCTATTGATAGGGCCCAAAAAGGGGCTTTAACTCATAATCTTGACTTCTCAACCCACCCACACACCACTGGCCACACATACAGAATGGAATCAAGCAACAAAAAAAGCGGGTCAAAGGCCAAATTTTTCTGGCCCAAATTTTTCTGGGATCAATAACAGTTCAATCTGGAACTGACAGCATCCACTATCCCAAAATTCCTGAAAGTTAAAGTACCCCAAAATGGGATATATAGCTCAAAGTAATCTTCCCCTTCACAATCTTCCCTTTCACCCAAGGTTTCCCCCCCTGCTCTGCAGGTTTCTTTGTCCCTTTCTTCATTTTTTTACATCATATATGAGACTTTTGATCACTTCTTTTTGGTCAAATGAGCTTGTTGTACCAGTCAGAACCTCTGGGCAACTCAAATAAATGAGCTTTGGGATGACCAACACCCCCACAATGTTTGTCACCATGATGAACCAAGCGCTAAATGGCCTCTCAAATACATTATGCTACCTTGACAATATCATAATATTCTCAAAAACAAAAGAGGAACACCTCACACATGTTTGCAAGACACTTGATTGACTTGAAAAGCACAAACTTTATGCAGAACCAAGTAAGTGCCAATTTCTGGAAAAGGACTTCCTGTTCTTGGGCCACATTGTCTGACAATGGCATCAAAGCAGATCCAGACAAAATTAAAGCCATAAATAACATGTAACACCCCACCTCTGTTAAACAAGTTAGATGCTTTCTCAGAATGGTAGCTTACCTAAGAAAATACATCAAAGATTGCAGAAAGCTCACCACACCAATCAATGACTTAACCATGGGTAATGCCAAAAAGAAATTCATCTGGACACCAGAAACCAACAAGATATTCCAACTATTAAAACAAGCCTTGATTGAATCACCAATCTTACAATACCCTAATAACAACAGGTGCTACAAGCTTGAGTCAGATGCCAGTGACACCACCATTGGTGCAGTCTTACGCATCCACCAGCCAGGGCAGCAAGACTTCCTGCCAGTATGTTATGAAAGTAGAAAACTAACCAACACTGAGAAGAGGTACCCAATACACAACAAAGAATTGCTATCAATATATCATACATGCAAGAAATAGAGATGTTACCTATAAGGACATTTAAATGTCTGAGTACTAACTGACCATAAATCCTTAATCTATTTCAGAACTCAGAACACACTTGCACAGCAACAAGCCAAATGGATGTTCCTGCTAGAATAGATCCATCTTGACATCCAGTACAAAAGGGGGACAGAGCTGTCACAGCTGGTGCTCTCTCTAGACTATGTCAGCCAAGAGAGGATCATCCTAACCATCTGGACCCTGACTGGCCCAACTTATATAACACTGAGTACAAGACAAAAGAAAAAAGACCCCTCTACACATCAACTAACCCATGATACACTGGTAAGGAACAAAAATTTCTATGTATCAAATATCACTGTATACCAAATCATTAATAACAAACATGTTCCTTACATCCCACTTGCACAAAGAGTTGATACCATCCTAAGACATCACAGTCTACTAGGACACACAAAGACTAACATCCTATACCTCACTCTAAAAGAGATAATATGGTGGCCCAATCTCAAACAAGATATAATTGATGTTCTGAAAAAGTGCACAGTGTGTGAGAAATACATCAGAACCAAGGCTCCCTAGTCAACAGTTAACCTGGTACCAGACCCTGAACCATTCAAGGTTTGGTGAATGAACGTAGTGGGCCCCTTATCAGAAACAAAGACAAACCAACATTTCCTAATTGTAGCCATTGACTTTGCCACACACTGGCCCATCTGCTGGGCAACAAAGGACCACAGAGCAGAACCAATAAACCAATTCATTAAAAAAGCAATCATAGCTGAATACAGAACTCCTGACTACAACATAACAGATGGAGCCACAGAGCTATCAGGTCACGTAGTAAACAACAACTTAAAATCCAAAAACATTAAACATTCCAAAACCTCTCCATACAGGCCAGAGGCTAACAGCAGAGTGAAACACCTAAACAGCAGCTTTATCAGGACCCCAGAGAAAATAATGGATGGCAAAGACAAAGACACATGGCCACTATACGTGAAACATGCATTATTAGTATCCTGGGTCCTCACCAATAAAGGGACAGGCTACTCACTTTTTGAACTAACATATGGATACAAACCAGAGATAGTTACCTGCAACAACCAACCATACATAAAAATTCCCCCAGGGAAGCCTCCCACAGTAGAATAAGTACCAACTCTACAACACATACACCTCAAAGCTAAAATAGCAGAAATAAAAAGGCTCAAAACACAAAAGGTAACCTCTACAGAGGAACCACTACCCATTAACTCCCCTGTCTGGGTCCTGGATGGAAACAGAAAGAATCTGGACTCAGTACACAGGAACCAGGAAGAATCATCAAGTACAGACTGGACAGGAACACCTAACTGGTTAAGTTCCAGGGCGTCAAAGAGCTCATCACCAAGAAGTACCACAGAACCTGTCTCTGCCTTAGTAAAGGAGAACACTTGATCTAACTAGTACCAACTAGCAAACAACTCCAGGAACATCAGGCGGCAGCCATCAAGACAAAGCCCCCTCCTGATGTGCCAGAGTAACCCCTTAAGGGCGTGTTGAGGATCTGGATGTACAAGCATTATGGCTACTGCCAACCCACTTAACATCCAGTCATTGCCTGATTTGATGTCCTTCCAATATACAGTTTGGCAGATTGGAAATGGCACCCAAGCAATATCACATGACTGTCCAAGTATCCAGCAACTCAAACCCATCCTGCACATGACCAACCCCTAGGTTTGATCCAACTAAATCTCCACCACATCTAAAGCTATATAAGTCTAAAGTATTATCCAATAAAATATACTTCTCTTCTTTCTTAAATTCCATATTTGAAGCTTCCCCAAAAGGTGCTCCTCACTAATAGTTTGACTGTTATTGTCATGCCCTTCCCCAAAGGGCAGACTGCTTAAGATAATTAAGTTATTTTTCATTTTTACTTAATTTTTTGGGTTATTTATTAATATTCAAAAGTTAGGTCAAACTGTTAATAATTTAGTATTTTAAAGTATTCTTACCTTTGTTTTACGTGATTTGCGTTCAAAACGTTGTTGTTGTTGCTTTGACCGCCTGATTCTTATTTTACATATACTTCTACTTTTAAGTTAGAATATTTTCATCTTTATTATCTTCAAAACTCCTGCTTGCGTCGTTGCTGCTTCCCCAGTTTTACCTTGCAGATCTGCGTAGAGTACTGGCTTCTGTTTCCCCTTTTTCTTGTCTCTGATTCCCCAAACTTCTCCAGTGGCTCCTCTTCTTGGCTGCTTCCTCCCTGGTGAGCATTGTCAACAGAAAAGGCTTTTTTACTATAAATAAAGAGCTTTTGAGGAGTAGGCTTTAAACCAAAATCCTAAGTGATTTCTTCCTTTCAACTTTTACAATTTTTAAAAAGCTTTAAATTTGTAATTTTAAGAACTTTGTTTTTTATTCATTTTTTTAGTTTAGCTTTTTCCTTAAATCTAAATGGAACTTGTAAAACAACAAGCCTTAGGCTTGTTGTATCCATTTTTTCCCCTTAAGGAATCTTTCAATAGTTAAATGTATCAATTTGCTGATGGAGAATATCCTAATATTGATATTCCTTTAGTTACAAATTGTTCACTATTGAACACTTTATCCTATCTTCTTTGCTTAGAGTTTTCACACTCTATTACTCCATTTGTGACACAATATAAGTTTTAGCGGGTTTCTATAAGATCATCTTACAGACAGTACCTACGTTCTTATATCTTTTAAATTTAAATCCCAATGCTTTGCATGCTTTAGTTTATAACCTTGCACCATTATGGACAAGACCTTACAGTTATCAATGCTATCATAAAGCAAGAAGTAACTAGAAGCAGATTTATTTGCTGCAAAAGTTGCAACCTCAGTAGGATCTTGCTTCTCTTCAGTAGTACAGACAGCGGCTAAGGAGGCAGGATGCTCATGAAAATATAGCTCAATCATTTCTTGGACGGCTTCAGGGAGGATAAGACAATCAAAATTGACAGGAACAAGAGGTAACTCCTTGGGCTTGACTACCAAAGACTTTGCAAGTATAACATGCTGAAGCATAGCCAACAGACTCTCAGGAGATACTGCAAATGCCACTTCCTCCACATCTACAGGTTTGTTCAAAATTGCTAGCTACAGCTGGGAAGACACATGGAGGAACACTCTCTGCTTTGGCTAGGCAAAGCTACTGCAGGACGTGCACTAGAAAACCAGGAACATGCAGAAGGTTTGGCTTCTATTACCAATGTACCTTGATTAGAAGCAGACAAATTTGAGACCAGAGAAAGAATTTGGCTTACCAGGGCCTCAGTTGTGGTTAACAGGGAATCCCAAACTTCCAAATCCTGGGAAGGCTGATCAACTGCTAACCACAACACTGAGAGCTTATTAACTTCAGGAACATCAATTGTACGGCAGTAGGCAAGAAACTGAGGAAAGAATACCAAGAGCGGAGTAGTAACCTGCTGGAAGGTGTAAAACTTCCAATACACTTTGAGCTCCTCAATAGATACACACATTATTTAACAAAGGGTACAGAGATCCACTTTCAGTTAAAACACATGGATTGCGCTCCACCACAGACAACAAACGTTTTTGTGCATCCACCAAAACCTTTGTTATTATGTGATAAACTTGATACTTGTGACTGAGGGTGGAGCCAGAATAAGATGACAGGGCCAACACAACTTCACGGGAAACTTTTTTGGTGTGTGGAGCAGGATAATAACCCAGACGCCAAAATAACATGACATGGCAGAACCAGGAAAAAGAGAAACCAGTCTTGACCACTGCCACTGGAGAGGGAAACCACAGATTAAAGAAAAGCACAAACTGAAAGCTCAAGAAGGAGCTGATGCAAATAAACATGGTAAACACAGATATCTCAACAGAACAGGAGAAAAGAAACACAAATTTATGACAAACTGCTTCTAAAAACTCAGACATAGAAGAGTTGATTAAAGTGACAGAAATGTTTGGATAGTAAGAAGCAATCTCCATGTGGTGGGGAATCACCACTCAAATCTACATAGAGTTGATGATTAACCACCAAAAAAGCTTCAAATAATGTTTTGTAAAATTTCTAAAGGATACACTAGGGTTAAGCAAAATGATTAACCCTAACCAAAAGAGCCCAATATAAATAGCCTTGGAGAGAATCAAGGAGTCTTCAGCGTAGAATTCAGGACATTGAGATGTTACAAATGTCTCAGCTTTGGATACGGTAAAAAACTCCTAGATTTGCGGGCATTGGATTGAAATTTGGTGGAGGCGGCAACAAAGTACCAACAGCAGGGCCCCATCTTCCCGTAATAATCTGGCTAAGGATTAAATTGTAGGGAATGTAGCGCAGAAGGTCCACTACATGATGCATGATAAAATAAAGTTAGACCAGGAGATTATTTGATTTTATTGAGTAAATTTTTGGGAGGACTCAACTCTTAAGAGTTGAAACAGTGAAAATTATTCAATATATATCAAAATTTGACTAAGCAATACCACCTGGATCCTTGACTCCTATTCTTTCTGCATTGTCAAGTGAGTACCTAATTCAGTTTGCAAAGAACCCTTGTGTTGTGAATTTGGCCTTATGCACGCCTTGGGGATTAACGTCTGGAGTGCTAGCTTGTAGAGTATTGTTGTAGGCCTATACACATATTAATACAGGTCTTAAAGACTCTGAAGTCTTTACCTTTAAATCTAAGTTAAAAACTAAGTAGAGTGTAAAATCAAGTAGGTAATGTGTAAAAGTATATTTTTATTGGGAGAAAGAAGGGAAGTTTATATACTGGAAAGGCTTTACAATGGATGCAGGAGTATTTTTAACACCTAAACCATTATCTGGAATATTACAGCATCTTCTGGTGTCCACCAGGCTCTTTCATCTGTGTTCTTTCCATCTAGGGATGATCTGGACAATCCAGCGGGCATAGTAAGTGCACATCACCCCAAAGTGGCTGCAGCTTGCAGCTGCCCATTACAGAAGCCGCTTGCAGTTCCCAAACTTGGTTCATATGGATGTAAAAGGTTGGCCAAACCATTGTAACATCTGAATTACAATTAGGAATGCAAATCCATCAGATCCAATGGATTTGAGTGCAAACCAAATTAGCCTTGACTATCAGGAATAATTCCACCAATAGCCTTGGCTATTCTATTAATGCAGTCTAATTTACAACATTTCCCACCAATAGAATGGGCAAGGGTATGAATAGATAGCACTACACTCAGAAATTACATATGTCAGACAACCAAAATAATCCAACCAGAGCTTTTAGAACCTCCACCATTAGAGCCATAGCAGTGGCAAGTAAAGCTGCCAGATTGGTCAAGGAGAAGAAGGCCCAGAACAAAAGCCAGAAAACAGCTGAACACTTGGTTGAGAGAATCCAAACCTCACGGAGCAAAGATTAATAATTCAGATGGAGTCCCAATTGGGCGCAGGCTTGGGACAATTATCCAGATTATCCTATCTTCCATCTGTGGCACTTCAAGGAGGACTACAATGAGAAGACATAACAGTCTATATGGTTCTTCTCACAATGACTTGCCACTTAATAGTAGTTATTTACAAGCACTGCAAATTCCAATACAGCCTTTTTTCTTTTGTATATTGCCTTATTCCTTTCTTTCTCTGCAGAATGGATAATAACCCATAGCATTTTTCCATTAGGTTTTCTTTTTCTGGATTGTTGTCCTAAAGGGGGTTTACTCATGAGTACTAGGAGCAGCACACATGTATTGAGTGTGTACTCTAGTAATCAAGCGACCAGCAATTGGATCCTTAGTGTAGTTCTCAGGATTCATTTTCTGGTTGGCCTTAATAGGCCCTTGTCATAGCATGACAAGTGTGCTTCCACATCCATACCCTCTATTACTAGAGAAGTGTACAACATCACCCACCTTGTACAAGGAGAGGGTAGGATGGCTATTGAGAGTGTGGTCTACATCTTTCTTCTTGACGTTCAACTTGGAATGATAGGCTTCAGCCTCTATATTGGTCAAGGCCTGGGGTAACTTCTGGAGGTAGGCTTCCGGGGTGACAAACGGTCTAGGCTTCATCAGGGAGAGCAGGCAACAAGGAAAGTCAGGTGGGCGTCCATGGAAGAGTTGAAAGGGTGGCTTGTAAGGGCAATTTCCTTAGGTCAAAGTTTCTAAGGTCAAAAGTGCAAAAATCGAAAATGGGACCCCCAAAAAGCGCAAAAATTCAAAACACCATGTAGGGTGCAAAAATGGAAAATATCAAAGATCAAAGTGCAAAAATTGGTTTTCCAGAGGTTAACTTTGAAGCCAAATAAAAACAGTTCTTAATTAAAAGCTATATATTTCAAAATCTATTCTAGACTAAAGAGCCCCCAAGAAATTCATTTCTGTAATAAAAAGTATATGCTAGATAATAAAAAATTCTTAAATTAGCTGTTTTTAAAAGAAAGCTTATTTTAGTTTCAAAAGCAAAATTAGACTAGAATTTATATGTAACTTTATTCAATTGAATATAAAATATGAAACTACACAAAAAACCTTTTTATAAACTATAAGTTTACTAAAAAATGTAATTTAATTTCCAGCTTATGTAAAGCTATAATAATACTTCAGTATAAGCAAAATAAAGGATTTTTCCTGCAAGATAAAAGCATATGATTTTAGGTATTTTGGTTTATTAGTGATCTTATTTCAATGATAAGAGTTATAGAAGTTTATCATTAAAATAATATAAATTACATTACTTTCTTATTAAAGCTATACTATACACTTTTATACTTAATAAAAGATATAGTCTTATATCTTATTTATAAGTCACAATATTCAAAGATATCAAGAGTCTGCCACTTATATATCATAAAGTGAAGACTTGAATATTTTATGTTAAAAAAACTGTACTTCCACAAAAATATGATATAGATAGTTCAAAGTTGTATATCAAAAAGAAACATTTTATACATCTTATTTTACTCTAATACATATAGTAAAAATATATAGTAGAAGATAATTGAGGGTAATAATGAAGAGAGGATAATAGAAGATAATCAAGGGTAACAATGGAGAGAGGATAATATAAGTAAGCAAGGTTAATAATAGAAAAGAGGATAGTAGAAGATAATTGAGTGTAAGAAAGGAGAAGAGAAGAAGATAATTGAGGATAAGAAAGGAGAGAGAAAAGAAAAGAAAAGAAAAGAAAAGAAAAGGAGAAGAGAAGAGAAGAGAAGAAAAAAGAAAAAATTTCTACTTGGTATTATATTTTATATAATCCACCCTCTTGACAACACAGAAATTTTTAAAAGTTTGTTTGGCCCCTTGGCTGCACCAGGGGCCAAAAAACTTTTAAAAAATTTCAAGGAGGAATGAGAGGTGGAAAGGAAAAACCTTCAAAAAAACCAAGAGCTTATTGCACTTTGATTTCTGCACTTTGTTTTGTGCACTTTGATTTTGTCCCCTGAAAAAACATAGGGAAACATAGTACAATATTATATTAATTTAATATTTTTTGAATTTGCCTCCAAAACACACTAATTTATTAATATTGCAATAAAATAAAAACCTACCAAAAAGCTTCATTTCTTTTATATATATTTAAATATCAGGTCTTAAAGAATCTACATGAGGAATTTCAAAAGTTTTTATTAATCATTTAAAATTTTATAAGCTTATAAAAAGTGTGACTAAATCTAAAAAGTCAATTTTTGATTTCCTCACTTTTAAAGACAAACTTGATAAAACATAATGAATAAAAGATTTTTTTGCAAAAATTTAATAAAAAGTGGTCCTAAATTTTTGGTACCTTTTTGGATTTCAATTTGACTACTTTTTGATTTCTGCACCCATTAAGAAACTATATGTAAATTTTTAAATAAATTTTTATGAGAAAATTTTTTATTCTTTAAAAAAATAGCTTAACATAGTATTTTATATTAAGATTTGAACAGAATAAATCAAAAAATTTGCCTAAAGAAAAAGCTTTTTTTAACTCTTGACTTCTTTTTTTACATATAGAAAAAAAATTTAAAATTAATTTTTTTATTTTGATGTATCAAATATTAAATTGAAGGGGAGTTTGCACTTTGATTTTTGCACTTTTGATTTTTTCCCCTCTATTAAAAGAAGTAAATAAATTCTATTTTAAAAGCCATAATAAACTAAGGTGTGTTTTAAATTGCATCAATTTGGGCACTTTAAACTTGGTATTGTCAAAACTGCAGGTTTGACCCGCCAGCAAGGTTCTAACCAAGCAGGTTTGTGACCCGCAATCCAATTACCCAGTCACTCAAAGACAGACTAGGAAGTCAACTTGAATTACCAAATCCAACAACATGAACAGATGATGATCCTTTATGGTGGATACCTTGTTTTGGCGCTTGACTCATTACCAGGATCAAGCCACCCCCTTCTTCCATCCAACCTTGTGATCAACAATCATGTTCCTGTTATCCTTGATTCACCATGACTGTATAATCACTATCTCACAATAAAGATTATTATCTAGCTTCTAAATATTTTCCCCTTGTAACTCTGCTAAAACAACACAGTTACAACATTAATAGCACAGGTAGGTCCTCCATTCTACCTTATCTTGAAAAATTCCGCCTGTTGCCCTCACACGCTGCAGCCAACAAATCCTTGACAGAATTATGTCTGGCCTCCTGCCTGACTGGACTCTGTACACTCCTGGTGCCAAGATACCCAATGGCTTTGTCCTGTACCAAAACACAGTGATTCCACTACCCGCCTTCAACGCCATGTCTGCACAAGGTTTCTTTCAGGCTCCCTCCTTGATCTGCAACCAACTGACAAAGACTCCATGCCTGCCTACGTAGCCCAAAGGCTACAAAGCGCCGCTTTGGAACCTTTTGCTGGGGCCAACAACGACTACACTGCCGCATGGATCCAGTCCGCCCAGAGCAATCTGGCCCAGATGGAGTGCCCATAGCAATTTTGGATTGCAGAGATCTCCATTTGCCTGACCCATGACGCTGGCACCTGGTGCAACAAGTGGCACAAAGAGAACACCAACAAGAACTGGGATACCTTCAAGAAAGACTTCCTGGCAAGATTTGTGCTCAAGGATATAACACTTGTGATAATACACCAAGTAAAGAACCTAATCCAGACAGGCGCTGTGAAGGAACTCACCTGCGCCTACGAGGAACTCTAACTTTGTGCACCATCCAACATGGCATTTGACACCCCAGCCACACACCTCATGTACTACAACACCCTCAAGTTGCATGTGATAAGACATGTAAACCTGGACCAGGTGACCAACCTGTAAAGCTTGTACCATGAAGCAGAGAAAGCAGAGCAAACCTCCAACGCACTTCACAAGGCACAAACTGGGAAACAAGAAAGACCCAAGGACTCCCATCCAGGCAGGTGCTCCACTTGACCACGCCCTGGAGACAACAGGAATAACAACAACCACAAACTCACGGGTTCTAATGGACATGGGAATTGAAACAATGGCCAATTGAACTGTACCCATTTCAGTGTCACTGCCACACAAGGCAACCAAGACAAGGGAAAAGCCCGGGGAAAGCACTAAGAGAGTCAAGCTCTTCCCACACAACTCCTGACTTGCCCAATGATGAGTACAGACCCAAGGACTGGACCAATGCCCAAAGATCCAAGTGCCCTTGGAGGACTCGGTACTGTACACCATTGCCAGACATCCCAAGAAACTGATGTCCTATCCTCTCTGCTTTTGCAGTTACACAGGCTCAGTACTCCTGGATTTGAGCGCAGATTGAACCCTAGTCAACAGTAGCTTTATGGACAAGTTCAAGCCGGCCACTGATCCTTTGCAGATTAAAAATGTGGTCCTGGCTGACAAACACCACATTGCTGTGACAAAGGAAACTGCCCCCTTCTCCATCATTCTTGAGAACCTCCACTCCACCATCCAAGGTCCCGTCATCAACTTCCCAAAGTTTGATATTGTTCTGGGGCTAGATTGGTTACAAAAGAACAATCCTCACACAGACTGGGCGACCTCAGTGTTGACCATCAAGCATGAGGGTGTCAACCACCAGATCTACCCTGACTCTGTGGACCAACTCCTATGCAACCACGTCTTTGTACGCATCATAGAGACCCTGGACAAAAAGGAAAACCTGAAGGCAATCAACTTGGACTCCTGCCAGTTGAGATCATACATTTCAAAGATCACCAGGATACCTCCACGCCTCAGGACCGCGAAATTGTGGCTTGCCATCCAGAAATCTTCAAAGAAGCGCTACCTGGGATGCCCCCTGAGAAGCACATTCAGCATTCCATCCAACTCAAGGGGGCTGTACCCAAGGCACGCCCTTTTTACAGGCTGACCCCAAATAAAGACAACACCTTACGTGCCAACCTCAAGGAGGCATTGGAAAAAGGACTTATCCGCCCCTCACAGTCTCCCTTTGGGGCCACCATATTCTTTGTGGCCAAGAAGGATGGTACCTTACGTCTGGTCACAGACTACCAAGCTCTAAACAAAGTTACCATCAAGAATTGTTATGCACTGCCACTGATGCAAACCTCTTTGATACCTTAGGAGGAGCCACAGTCTTCTCCAAGATTGATCTGACAGCAGGCTACAACCAGATTTGCATCAAGGAGGAAGACATCCCCAAAACAGCCTTCTGTACCAAGTACGGCTCCTACAAGTGTGTGGTGCTCAACTTTAGCATGACAAATGCCATGTCCACCTTTGTAACCTTCATGAACAAAGTATTTGTGCCCAACATAGGCAAGTACGCCCTAGTGTACCTGGACAACATTATTATCTACAGTCCCTTGGTGGAACAACACCACAGAGACCTTGAGGCAGTCTTTGCTACCTTGGCATGACATAAGCTGTTAGCCAAGCCCTCCAAGTGCCAGTTC
Organism: Entomophthora muscae; assembly: GCA_014839935.2. NCBI lineage: Eukaryota > Fungi > Entomophthoromycota > Entomophthoromycetes > Entomophthorales > Entomophthoraceae > Entomophthora > Entomophthora muscae. The sequence goes on from QTSX02006404.1 coordinate 704,380, forward strand.
TTCTGTGAGCAACTACCCTTCCTGGGGCACATAGTCTCAAAGGACGGCATCAAACCCAAAAGTCAAAAGATAAAGGCCATCTGCAAGATGCCACCACCCAAGGATAAGTTAGAACTCTGCACGTTCCTAAGAATGGTGGCCTACTTACACCGTTTCATACCTGACTGCAGCATTTTGACTGCACCCCTATCCACCATAACTGGCGCCAAATCTAAGTTTGTGTTGACCCCCCAACGTGACCTCTGTTTTAGACGCCTCGAAGAGAAACTCACAACAGCTCCCATCCTGCAATACCCCAAACGTGACAGGGAATACCAAATGGAAACCAACACCTCAGATGCATCCATTGGGGGAGTACTACAAATCAAAAATAATGACGGTGACTTCCTGCCTGTAGCTTACAAATTGCTAAAATTGACAGATGGCAAGTGTCAATAACCTATCCACAACAAAGAACTGTTGGCTATTGTGCACTGTCTAGTCAAATGGCGCTGTTACCTAGAACAGCAGGAAGAATCTAAAGCATTAACTAATCACAAGTTGCTCATCTATTTTAAGACTCAAGCAAATCTGTTGTGCCGCCAAGCCCAATGGATGAAGCTGTTGGAGAGATTCAACATGCCCATCCAGTACAAACCTGGGGCCAAGCTTGCCATGGCAGACGCCCTTTCCCACCTGTATGTCTGTGCCTCAAGAGGAGAGAATGGGCTTGACCCAGACTGGCCTCTCTTAGTACTGCAAACAAAAGATGAAGGTTCCCCCCAGTACAACCAATATAACAAAGGAAGCAGTCATCAAAAATGAACACCTATTTGCTGACGTATATGGGACTCTATACAGAAAAATGTCTGACGGCACGTCCATTCCCTACATACCCACGCATCAGCAAGTAGACACCATCCTACGCTATCACAGAAACGTTGGACATACCAAGAGCCAAAACTATATGAGTTCCTTAAGCATAAGCCCTGGTGGCCAACCTTATATTGCAATGTTCAATAAGTTCTAGACCAGTGTGAGGTATGCAAAAATTTTGCCAAAAGCAAAACCCTGCCAAAGTCAGTACTTCCCATTGTACACAACTACTTTTCAAAGTATGGGCTCTTGAAATTGTTAGCCCCATGCCAGGAAAACACACTGAAAAGAAATACATCATCACTGCCATTAACTTTGCTACAAGATGGCCAGTAGCCCAAGCAGTAAAGGCACACACTGGCAATGACGTATGATGCTTTATTGGCAAGGAGATAATCAGCAAGTTTGGAAATCCAGAACTCCTGATAACCAATGGAGGGAAAAAAATTAACCTCTGAAACCACCAATGTATACCTTGCAAAAAACGGGGTCAAACACACTGTAACAACATCATACCACCTACAGGCCAATGGACGTGTAGAGCAGCTAAATGGCAGCCTTGTGCAAGCCTTAGCCAAACTCACTGCCAGGAGACCTGAAGACTGGTATAAGCAGCTACCAACTGCACTACTTGTGTGTCAAACCTGAGTGAACAGATCCACTGGAAACAGCCCGTTTGATTTGGTATACAGCACACAGCCAAATATCATTCAAGCATTGACAGGACCTAAACTGGAAATTCCAAGTGAAGTTCTCCCACGCTCAGACCCTCACGTTGTAGAAGCTAACAGCAAACAAACAGCAAAGGAGAATGAACATCTACAAAAAAACCTTTGTCCCCATCTGCAACAGACATGAGGTTAGGGACAAAGTTTAGGTCATGAACGTTGACAAGAGCAAACTATAACCCAAGAAAGTAGGGCCAGAAATCATCCTAAAGGTAAACAACAATAACACTTACCTTGTGCAAGGGCTTGGAAAACATAAACAAGACAAGACCCTACACCATGATTGCCTACGACCCTGCAAAGCAAGACAAAAATAACAAGAAACCACCCTGCCCTCCACAGAACAACAATTAGTCCAATATGACGCCCGGGCTCCTGACAACCTCCCTGAAAAACTGCCCCCAGAGGAGGCCAACCTTTAATTGGGGGGGTGTCAAAACTGCAGGCTCAACCTGCCAGCAAGGTTCCAACCAAACAGGTTTGTGACCAGCAATCCAATTACCCGGTCACTCAAAGACAGACTAGTAAGTCAACTTGAATTATCAAATCCAACAACATGAACAGATATTGATCCTTTATGGTGAATACATCATTTTGGCGCTTGAATCATTACCAGGATCAAGCCACCCCCTTCTTCCATCCAACTGTGTGATCAACAATCATATTCCTGTTATCCTTGATTCACAATGACTATATAATCACTATCTCACAATAAAGATTATTATCTAGCTTCTAAATATTTTTCCCCTTGTAACTTTGCTAAAACAGCACAGTTACAACAGTATTTTGATTTTAGCTACTAGTAAAAACATTTTAAAAAAGTCAAATTTAAGAAAAATATTAATTTTTAGGGAAAAATTTTATTGAAAAAAAGTGCAGAGATAAAAAATCTATCAATTTGGAGATTTCAATATCCACACTTTGGCTTTAGGCACTTGTCCGCTTGTAAGCAGTTCTGCAGTACATAATGTTAAGTACCATGGCAGGGTGCTATAGCAATTCATTATATTAATTTGTGGTCTTGTTGTTGTGGGAGGTCATTAATAACTGATAATGATCCTGTTGGGATAGTGCTATCTGTATGGAAACACGTCCCATGGGTCCTTGATCAACAATCACTGAGTCCAGTTGCAAGGAGAAGCATATGTTAGCTATCCATAGGTACTTGTATTCCATGAATAGACAATCATCCTTTAAATTTGCAATCACCAAAGAAATCTCTAAAGCAGAATTTACTGTGGTGATCTCCTCCCCCCACAAAGACAAGTCAGTCAGTGGGTTAAAGTGCATCTCATCATGTATGAAGGCAATATGGGCAATGACTGGCGGTCTTGAGAGGCAGTCTTCATTTTATGTTGTGTCACCAGAATAGTATAGGGCAATCTTTTCATCTGGTTCTGCTTCAGTAGGGAGGTGTTCTCTTCCAACCACAGGATAGCTTCTTTGACAGAAGTTTGGAACTTCAGAGCAATGACTAATGGAGTGTTCATAACTAATCTCTTCTTGTTGAGATAGTACAGAACCCATGTCTGTGAGGATGATGATGTTATGTTAAACAGAGGTCTTGAAGAGGATAATATATAAGAAAGAGGAACATATCATTGCTCTTGTTGCAACTGAACCAATGCGGATTCAGTATTTGAGTTGGAGAAGACAACAGTCCAATAGAAAGGACAGGAATAATAAGAATAAGGTATTGTTTATTGCAGTATACTACAATTAATAATGATATGGGAAAGCCACTGGGCCACAAGGGGGTGGCATGGTGGTGTGTTCCATGTAAAGATTGAAGCCAAGGAATAACTTGTGCTGGATCAGCAGGTCAAATTGACAGTGCTCCTAATTAGGAAAAAGTGCCCGTTGTTTGACATTGCCATCAGATGGGTTCAGGTTGTTAGATATGTCAAGGGGCAACTCATAGAGCACCCCCTGTGTATCATAAGATATGTTGGCAGGCAAGTCTAGGAACTTGGTTGCAACACCCCCCCTTGCCCCCTGCTTGTTGTCAGACATCAGGATTGGAGTTTGTGGGAGATCTGGGAAGGTCCACACAAACAACCTTTGTGTGGGGATGGCGCAGAAAGGGTGCAAGAAATTGTGGTGAAGCTTCTTAATGTTCCCTTGGGCTTCTTCAAGTTGGTAGGTGTGGTTGTCATAGACCGCGGCTATCTTAAGGGTCCCAAGTGGTTGGGTTCTAATTTTGCTGAATAGGGATTGAGGGCATAGACAGGGTCTCCTATGGCATAGCTGGCCTCAAGATGTCTTGTACCTCCCTCAATTTGTTTGTTTTTAATATCTTGGGCCTAAGCGCGCCACTAGCTCAGGGAAGGGGTAGGTAACAAGGGGAGTTTTTCAGGAACTGTGGATCATAATCTTCCTTGTTCCACTTTTGCCAAACCATCAGGTGTTCCAAAGGCCAAGGTTCTGGGGCTGAACCCGGTGCCTCTATTGATTCTTGCTTGCAAGATAAGTAATGCAGTGGGCAGATGTTCAGTCCATGCAGTATTAGTATGTTCCTGTGAGATTTTGGCAATCAACTGGACCAGAAAGTCATTCAATTGCTCTACGCGCCCATTGGCTTGCAGATGGTATGGAGTTGTGACTATTTTTTGTAGGACATTCTTGGCGCAGTACACCTTCATGACATGTCCCACAAGCTCAGGTCCCCATCTGTAATGAGACGTTTGGGTCATCCAAAGCAAGACACAATTTCCTTACCAATGAAGCAAGTGATGGTGGTGTGGTTGGTGATTGCCCATGCTACTGGCCAATGGGTGAAGTAGTCAGTTGCTGTAATGATGTACTTCTTCCCAAGTCTGTCTTTAGGGAGGGGTCTAAAATTGTCAAGGGCCCACTGTTTGAAGGGTTCCATGGCCTTAATGGGTAGGACAGACTTGGGGGGTGCAGGCTTTGTTGTATTCTTTTCACACAACACACATGTCTCAAGAAGATCTAAGATGTCTTGGTGCACATGTGGCCATCAAACTGTATGCTTCATGATTTCAAAGAGGTTGCGTCCTTTGACATGGCCCAAGGTGCAGTGGTAGTGCAGTATGGTGTCACCTTGCTGTGTGGTGGGGATGTAGGGAGTCTTCTATCCTGTTTCTGCGCGGCAGCAGAAATTGCCCGCATTGGTAGTGAACTGACTTTTGTTGTCTTTCAACTTGGAGATGGTTACCAAGTTAAGGCCTTTGTAGCAGGTTGCTTCAGGGCGGAGGTAGAGCATTGGTTAATCTGGGTTCAAGCCATTGTCTCTGGTGATGGACGCCACGTGGAGTATTGAGAGGGCATCTGCCATGACAAGCTCCTTCCCAGGATTGTATTTGATATACAACTGATAAGTGGATAGGCACTTGACCCAGCCTGCCTGGTGGCGTGTCAAGTGGAACTGTGTGTTGAAGTATTGAAGGGACTTGTGGTCCGTCAGGACACAGGGTGGAAACATGGCCCCCTCTAAGTAACAGCGCCATTTCTTAATGCAGTAAACAATTGCCTCTAACTCTTTGTCATGAATTAGATAATGTTGCTCTGAGTCAGTGAGCTTCCTGGATTTGTATGCTACGGGAAGGAAGACGCCCTTGTCAGTTTCTACCCGTAACACACCCCCTATGGCCCTGTCAGAGAAATCAGTCTCAAGTTTGTATTGGCGGTTTTGATTAGGAAACTGCAATACAGGCGCAGTTGTAAGTCTTTGCTTTAGTGTCTCAAAGGCTTGATATCTGATGGTAGTCCAATAGAAGCGCTGTTTAGTGTTTAAGAGCTCAGTGAGCAGTACAATAAGTTCTCTGCAATTGGGGATAAATTTACACACGTAGGCAACCATACCTAATAATGTGCGCACTTGACCAATATTGGTGGGAGGTGGCATACTGGTGAGTGCCTTGATTTTGGCAGGGTCAGGCTTTATCCCTTGGGCAGAGATGGTGTGCCTAAGGAACAAGAGCTTCAACTTGAGGAATCCACATTTGGAGGGCTTAGCCTTCAACTGGTTTTTCTGAAGGGTGTCAAGGACAGCATAGAGGTGTTGGAGGTGCGTGGTTTGATCTTGACTGAAGACAATAATGTTGTCAAAGTACACAACAACATACTTTCCAGTTGATCCCTCAAATGCTTTGTTCATCAACATAGCAAAGGTGGAAGGAGTGTTGGTCATTTTAAAATTCATAATCTGGCACTCAAATAACCTGTAGCGTGTTCAGAAGGCAGTTTTTGCCTCATCCCCTTGTGCAATGCAGACCTGGTTATACCCTGCGGTAAGATCAATCTTGCTAAAGACCTTCACTCCCGCAAGCGTATCAAACAGGTTGTCAATTGATGGCAGGGGGTACTTGTTCTTAACAGTCACCTCATTTAGGGCGCGGTAATCTGTGACTAAGCAAAGGGACCCGTCCTTCTTGGCTACAAAGAAGACAGCAGATCTGTATGGCAAAAGCAAGGGGCATATGAAGCCCTTATCAAGTGTGTCTACAAGGTGCTGGAGGAGGGTTTCATCTTCTTTTGGTGTCAAGCAATAGAGGAGGCCTGCCTTGGGAAGCAACCCTTGTAGCTGTACAGCATGCTGGATCTCCTGAGGAGGGGGGTTAGTTGTTCTAGTGTTTCACTGAAACGTCCTTATACTCCTTGAGGAGAGCGGCAAGTGCTGGTGGAGGTGGAGTAGTCAAGGGGAGGGCTGCAGGTGGTTCTGCACAGATAACTTTGACTGAGCATTGAGTGAAGTCTAGTTCCTCCCCTCAAAATTGTATGAGGCTGTTTCTGTTAACCTGACAAAGAAAGTATTGTGAAGTAGCTTGCTCATTTTGACAGGATATATCTGAAAACCAACCCCATTTCTATTGAGGGTAATTACAGATGTATCCCAGTCAATGTAGGGACAGTTGTGACAAAGCCAGTCAAGGCCAGTGATGGCATTGTGGCTGAGCCCTGCCATGATTGGTCCAGAGAGCTTAACCTGGATGTTCCCCATTCTCACAGAGAAGGGTACCCTCTCATGGGCAACTGTGGTAAGTTTAACTCCCTGGTGATTGGCTCCCTGGTACTTGACACTTTGTCAAGTATCAGGGAGTTGAGTGCTGCATATGTGAATCTATTAGCATTTTTGGCTTAGCTGATTTTAAGCTAATTTTTAATAGTAATTTAGGGGTTCAAACCCAAAAAAAGTTTAAATTTACTCAAATTTGACTCTGTTTAATAATTTGGTAAGCTAAAATACTAATTTTAGGGGCAATTTATAAGTAAATTTACTAATAGAAATGAAAAAAACTGTGTTCAACACTCTAAAACAAAAAGTGGCCAGTTTGACACTTTTTAAGCCAAATTTTAATTTTATTAATAAAATACATATGCGCTTATATAAAATTTGTTATTTACTGTTATATTTACATTATTAGTGTCCATAGTTGTCAATTAGGCTCCCAAGCACCACTATACGGGATTTAGTGGTATAGACATTAATCAAATATATCACTTGTTTTACATTATGTCTTTCCTGGGTTTGTGGATTAAGTCGTGCCACATAAATTAAGCCCAATTTATTAAGAGATTTCATATGTACTTTATAAAAAACAGAAATTCAACTCCCCCTCTGTTTGACTCTATCCACTAGCCACACACTTGGTTTTTGATTTAACTAATCAAAGGCTTGGAATTAAGGCCAAATTAATATTTGATGCACAATGAGCGCCACTCAACACTCATCCACTCAACACTTTAACTTGGGGATTAGTACGGAGAGCTTATTAATGTTTTAATCAACACTATGGTAAATAAGTCACTCCCAGCTCCTCACAGCATAAATTAAACACTAATAAACACCTTCCTACTCATTTACTTTTTTAACTTATGTTGTATTTTTTATTTTTGAGCATATGAAACTGCCTTGCTTTTGGGTTAACTTTCAAACCTGTTTTAAATTTAAGCAAGTTTTATATGTAAAAAATATATTAAATTTGATTTTTCTGCTTGACTCCAGCATACTTGACAGTGAGAATTCAGATTTTCCCAGCTGATTGACAGTGTCAAACTCCACACTTTAATATGTTTTGAATTTCCAACTCCCAGTAAAAAAATTTCACTTAATAATTTTTTTTACAATTTTAATCTACTACTTTTCCTGCTACTCTCCATATAATTTTTATATATTTTTTATATATTTTTTAATTTTTAATTATAGTTTTACATTGATTTAGCACTAAGATGTTATGCTGGACCTAAAATCTTTGATGCTTCATCATAAATTCACTTATTTTCTATGTTTTAACCTTTATATCTATACTTTGAGTTTCTATTTTGCTTCTATTTACTTTGTTATGTTTTTTTCTTGATAAATAAAGCTTTATTTGCATACTTTTTTTAACTTTTACTTTGCTTTAACTCTGTGTTTATATCTTTCATACTGTTTTATTTATAAAACTAATCTTTTCTTTTGCCAAGATCATCCAAATCCAACAAGCCTACCAAGTGCCAAGCCTCCAAGGGCTCCAAGGAACCAGCCACCACCCCCAAGTGTATCAAGAAGCCTTCAAAGGCAAAGTCTCCAACTCCATCTCCCCCAACCCATCTCCTCCCACTCCTCCCCCCTCCACCCTCATCTTCAACTTCCTCCCCCAATTCCTCAAATAAAAGTGATGACTCCCTCAATGATCACTCTTTTTACAAGTCAGAGGCTGACTCTGAACCCACCAAGGAGCACTGTACCAAGAAGTCAAAGGCTGACAAGGAGCCCACCTCTTCTTCTGGTAAGAAAAAGGAGGCATCCAAGCAGGGCTTGAAGAACCCTTCCCCTCCTCCTCCTGATGGCTCTTCCCCTCTCCCTCATCTGACCCCCAGGATGAGCCTGAGGAATATTCCAAGATGTTCAAAGCTTCTGGTTGTGTGGCTTGGGATCCACTGGCCATCTAAAAAATCTGCAATGTGGACAGAGAGTTCAAAGTCCCTAAGTGCTTCCCCCGTTTTTCCCCATCATGTCAGTAAAGGGCAGCCCTGGCTACGTTGCAGATAATTACATTTTCAACTGTAATAATCAAAACATGCACCTCCAAGAGCAAGCACTTTGTATGTGAGGATAAGACTTGCAGGGCCCAGCTGAACACTGAGGGTTGGGAGCGGGTTACTGCTGAGAAGGGGGAGCACACCTGTGAGCCCCCCCCCCAATCACCAGATCACTTGTATGCTGAAGTAGTACCTTGTCCAAGTGATCCCCACCTCTGCCAACCTCCGTACTTCAGATCTGGCCATCAAGGCCCTTCAACACCTGCAGCCCAACAATCTTAAGTTGGTGCCCACCCAGGAGCAATTTTCATTTTCATCAGCAATAAGAGAATTGCTGCCAATCCCCCTCCTCCCAAGGCTTCTGATGTCCTCTCTGAGCTTACTCTCACCCACGAGCTCAAGCAGCTTCCAAGTGGGGGTTGCTTCCTCCTTCACAACAATGGGCCCAGCAGTAATGACCGGATAATCTGCTATGCCACTCAGCAGAACCTGCTGGAGTTAAAAAGGGCTTCAACCTGGCTAGTTGATGGTACCATTGCCACTTGCCCCCAGATGTTCTACCAGCTCTGGATGATCCATGCCCAGATTGACATCCAGGTGATTCCACTTGCTTTCTTCCTTCTCCCTGGGGCCACTGAGGCCATCTACACCTGTGCTTAATCCATCCTTTGCCAAACACTTTCCCTCCTTCCTGACAACAACCATGCTAAGAAGACCCCCCTATACCCGCACCAACCCTCCTGCTGCTGACAGGGACTAGGTCATCCTGGACTTGGAAGAAAAGGTAAAGCTGAGAGCTCTGGGGCCTCACATTTGCATCATGGACTTTGAGCCTGCTCAGTTCAATGCATTTGAGCAGCTTTTCAGCAGGGAGGTGCAGGAGTGCCACTTCCACTACTGCCAAGCAGTTGCTCAGAATGTGCATGCCCATGCCAAGCTTAGTAGGTTGAACCAGAGGGACACTTTGGACACCTGTAAATTTGTGCTTGCACAATTTAGTGCCTTGGCTTTTTTAAAGCCAGAGAACACTGCACAGGGGTTTGAGGTTCTCTCAAAGGATCCTTACATAGTAAAGCACTCAGAGTTCAAGCCTTTTCTTGAGTACTTTGAGCCCCAGTGGATTGGGAAGGTTGTCACACAGAGGCAAGGCAAGGCCCACGCCAAGGCCTGTTGAAACGTTTACCGGGCGGCCATCAACGGGGAGCTCAAGACCACCTTGGTACTAGAGGCTTATCACAAGCATCTTAAGGCCAATTTTGGGCTTAATTTGAAGTTCAATCAGTTCTTCTCCCTCCTGCAGCATGAGCAAGAGAAAACCATCTCCAAGCTCAGAGATCTTGCCAACCGCGTCCCCCCCACCAAGCCTACAACCTGCTCCACCCTCTTCACCAAGGCCATCCAGGGTGTGACCAAGCACAAGTATAAGGCCTCTGAGATTAAGAAGCAGCTTGATCTTATTGTCACTGTCCTCCTGGAAGGGTCTAAAATAAAAATGGGAAATAAGGATGAAGAGTAAAATTGCTTGCTTGCTTGGTTATATGATTTTTACTTTTAACTTTTAACTTTTTAGCTTTAATTTTTACTTTTTAGTTCTGATCATTCAGTTTTTAGTTTTAATTTTTGATTTTTTTGATTTAATTAGATAGCACTGATTTTTTATTATGTATACATGGCAAGTTTGAGATGAATTATTATAGTTGAAAGTGATTGAAATATCTTAATTTTTGTTAATTTACTAGTAAAACATAAAATATTCACATTTGTACTTATATGAAATATATCAAATAATTATTGATTTTCTTCATATTTAGCATAACTTTTACTGTTGTGCTTATGTTTATTCTTGGTTCATTGGAATTTTTTATGGTAATCAAAAATATTTTATGATAAAGAGTGTAAATTACATAGTAAAATGAGAAACATTTGTTTATTTCTCCTTATTCACACAAGTTACAATACACTTTTTTTTTGCATTTTTGAGCTCTCTGGAGCTACTTTAGCATACCATAGCTATAAGGCTTAATTTTTTATAATAAAAATTTTCAGTACATCAAGATCTTTTAATTAAAAAAGTGTTGATTTCCAGTTGTCAATCAGGGAAAAAGCTGAATTCTCACTTTACTATAGTATCAAGCACCAGGGAGTCAATCACCAGGAAGATGAACTTACCAAAGTTGCCGTCTCATGAGTAATTGCCACTCTTTGGGAATCAGCCACTAGTAATGCCTTGAACCTGCTTGGGACTTGGTCTAGCTGTTGAGTATCTGCAAACGTCTGGTCCACCATAGTGTGATTGGCCCCAGTATCTACCAGTAGTTTGTGGGTGTTCCCATGGAAACAAAAGGGATAAGACAAGTGTGTTACTTTATTTGTAGAGTGACTTGCTTGTGTATGGGATTGTTGCTGTGAACTTGGAAGACGTTGAGGGTCTCAACTTTGGGAATGTTGTAGTTGCCGGGGTTCTTTGCTAGGAGGGATTGAGAGTGAGGATCAAGTGAGGTTGTAGAACCTTTCTTAACTACAACCCCCAGGCTTTGCCCAGGTCTTAAATTTTTTCTAACTGAAGTTACCCTTCATGGGGACGTTTGATCCCATTTTCTTGTTGGCATGGCTGGCAGCAGTCTACTTGGTTGTGAGCGCTGCCAGGCGCGGGACGAGGTTGAGGGGGTGCATCATTGGATCTGCAGAAGCCCATTGAAGCCTGGTTATTGGTCTCCAAAATGGCTTTGTAACAGTCATCAAGGGAGGTGCAACAACCTACAAGAAACCACTTGCAGATATGGGGTTTTAACCCATTGACCATCAAGGTAAGGAGCATGGAGTTTCCATCAGTTACAGCTTCTGGTATGGCAGCAAGAGCTTGCTGCCAGGCAGCAAGGTATTCAGGAACAGACCTGGTTTATTTGATAGCCAGGAGGGGAGTCCCTACCACAATGGGTGAGAATGTCTCACTGTAGCAGGACTTCACAGCATCCCTGAATGATGCCCAGGTGATCTCTATCTCTTGGCTGGCCCAGGTGGTGAACCAAACTGCAGCAGGTCCAGTAAGGCGGCCTGAAGTGGTGGCAACCCACATAGGCTCAGGTACCTGACATACACAGAGGCGGATCTCAGTGGAGTGGAGCCAACTGACAATGTTGGCCCCCTCCACGCCACCCACAAAGGTTTCTAACTGACAGTTGAGCATACATTGCAACAGATCTGACTGGGGAAGAGTGACACTAGCGTTGAGCTGCCCAAGGCGGAGTTGCTTGTACACACTTGTAAGTACCAGTTGGTCTTGATAGATAATGTACCTGTCGGGAATATCCCCCTTGGGGATTGGCAGGAAGGTTTCTTGGTGGGGAGTAGCCATACAGCCCGTACTCTGTCCTTTCTTGGGGGAATTTTCTCTTTAGGTAGGTCATTAACCTACTGCTGCTACCACTGTTGCAACTGAACCAATGAGGATTCAGTATTTGAATTGGGGAAGACAACAGTCTAATAGAAAGGACAGGAATAATAATAAGGTATTTTTTATTGCATAATACTACAATTAATATATTATATGGGAAAGCCACTGGGCCATAAGGGGGTGACATGGTGGTGTGTTCCATGTAAAGATTGAAGCCAAGGAATAACTTGTGCTGGATCAGCAGGTCAAATTGGCAGTGCTCCTAATTAGGAGAAAGTGCCCATTTTTTGACATTGCCATCATATTGGTTCATGTTGTTAGATACGTCAAGGGGCAACTCATAGAGTGCCCCCTGTGTATTGTAAGATATGTTGGCAGGCAAGTCTGGGAACTTGGTTGCAACACTCTCTTCAGTTCATCAAGGGCAACTTGGAAGGCAACAAAGGTAATGATCAATCCAAGCTTCATACTGATGAACTGGATCACCTCTTCTTTAATGTGAATGATGCATTTCTCCTGAACTTCAGGAGGCAAGCATGGTTTCCGGTAGCTAGTGATTAACTTCATAGTTCTGAAGTGAAGCGCTTCACCAAGCCAGTCCAGAGTATAATTTATACTAAGCAGAGAGTATGGCTCCATTTTGGAACAGGATTCCAAAAATCTGTAGTTAGTGAAAGCTCTGTTGGAACTGGGTTTCTTTTTGTCACTCCAACAAGGAGATGTCAAGTAGTTTTTGCAGGGATCATCACGCTCACAGCTAAGGAGTGTCTGAAGCACTTTTTTTACAATATCCTGGACTGGATGGCCTTCATTTCTGGTCAGGGCTTCCTTGTATCTCTCCAAGAGGGGCTGTACTTGGTACTTCTGTAATTCTTCTGAACCAAGCAGGAATTCATGGAAGATACAGGTCAGGGTTGAAATATTGGCTCCTGATGATCTTAGCTTGTTTAGCCCACAATTAGTCTGGGGCTCTGCTAGAATAACATTTTATTCCAGCTCTAGATATCCTAATATCAAGCTATTGCAGATAGTATTCAAAGCACTAACCAGAGATAAGCATGCTTTGTTTGAGCTCTCTTGAGGTCCAGAGAAATGGTAGGCTTTTAACAGCTGGGGAATATGTTCAGCACAAATACTTTTTTTGGGTATTTCAAAAGCAGGTACAGGTAGTTCCTGGGGCTCTTGTATCTCCTCAGGGTGGAGAAGTTCAGCCTTGGAGTCTTTTTTGCATTATATTAGAGCAAGGAGAGAGACGTAAGAAGATACATGTGGGTTGGTGCCAGGATCATCAGGAGGCAAAGGTTCAGGCAGAGAAAAGGGAGGCACTACTATTTTTTCAACCAATTATTCTTTGTCAACTTGGCTGATTAGAAATACCACTGATTCCTCTTCTTGAAGATCTTTATCAGTCTCTTCATATTTGCTACAACACTCAGAGGACAAGGAAATCAATGATTGATCCTTATCTTGGATGCATCTTATCTTTTCTGGCTCTGTTAGAGAAGGTACTTTATCATCCTTAAAGTCTTCCACATCATTGAAAAATACTTTTGCTCTAGTCAGATTAACTTTAGCACAGGATTGATGATCTTCACAAGGAAAGTGTCCAGGTTGGATATATCCATCTGTGATACCAGGGGAAGAGGATTGTCCAGGGTTGACTTCAGTCAGGGCAAGGCTTCCAAAATATTCCAAGTGATACCCTTTAGGAAGGCATTTATCCTCAAATTTTTTTCCTGAACAGGATTTGTTGTGAGGCTGTATGCTGAAGCCTGGTTTTCAGGAGGCAAGGATTCTGGTAGGAAAAGGAGAGGTACTATTATATTTTCAGCCAGGGATCTGTACTCAACTTGGCTGATTAGCAGTTCTGCTAATTTCTCTTCTTGTGAAGAATCATCATCTCCAGAGACTTTCTCATCTTTGAAGCAATCTCCAGCTTTAATAGGGTAGAGCTTTTCACTGAAGAGCTTGTCAGTGCAAGTGGATGTCTCACTATTACTGTTGACCAGAGTAGGAGATTCTAAGTGGCAGTCTTTAGGTTGGGTAACTGTCTCAAGGATTTTCTTGGGCCTGGCTTTAGCTTGGGCCTGTGGATAGAAGAGTTTACGCTTGAACACTCTTTTCAAATAGTCATATGGGTATCCCTGGCTAAGACAAGATAGGATGGTATCAAATGAATTTTGACACAAGTAATTGAGCAGAAATATAATCTTCTGCTTCTCAGTATAGCTGGCTGTATGATCCTCCACATCAAGCAGAAAGGCTTCCAAATCTTCATCAAAGTAGACGTCAGGAAGAGACCCTTCCTCCTAGGGCTGAAGCAGGACACAGCACGGGTGTCTTGCAGGTTTTGCATATCCAGTAGGATATATATTGAAGTGAGAACTAATGTCATGAATTTAGCCTTATGGACATCTTGTAGATTAACGTCTGGAGTTCTAGCTTGTAGATTATGGTTGTAGGCCTATACAAAAATCAATACAAGTCTTAAAGTCTCTGAAGTATTTACATTTAAATCTAAGGTAACAGCTAAGTAGAGTGTAAAAGCAAGTAGGTAATGTGTAAAAGTATATTTTTATTGGGAGAAAGAAGGGAAGTTTATATACTTGAAAGGGTGTACAATGGATGCAGGAGTGTTTTTAACACCTGAATCATTGTCTGGAATATTACAGCATCTTCTGGTGTCTACCAGGCTCTTACATCTGCGTTCTTTCCATCTAGGGATGATCTGGACAATCCAGTGGGCATAGTAGGTGCACATTACCCCAAAGTGGCTGCAGGTTGCAGCTGCCCATTACAGAAGCCGCTTGCAGTTCCCAAACCCAGTCCATCTGGATGTAAAAGGTCGGCCAAACCATTGTAACATCCAAATTACAATTAGGAATGCAAATCAATCAGATCCAATGGATTTGTTGCAAACCAAATTAGCCATGAATATCAGGATTAATTCCACTGATGCCTTGACCATTCTATTAATGCAGTATAATTTACGCCACCTTGTGTGGCCATCTTCTGATGACCATGCTGATAAATAAGATCATATTGGGTGACTCTCATATTACATCAATATATCAGTGTCAGCTTTCAAAAGGGAATTTAATACAACTGGCAAACTGGAGTGGCTGTAACCCATTTTCAATCAACTGTTTGATTTAAATCCATCAAATCAGTTAATTTTTAACGGGTTTCCAGATTTTTGAGCTTTCCTACTTGGGCAAATAATTCCTGGCATTATGAAATCTACTGTGACAACTTGAGGGTCCAGCTGCAGAGGGTCTGCAGGACGTCTCTGACTACAAGTAGACACATGCAGTTCCCTGATTGTGTCCCATAGCTTCTGTTCCCTATCCATCATATCACCAGACAGAGGCAAAGGAGGAACATCCAGTTTAGGCGCAGACAACTTGTCTACTTGGGTCTAAAGCTTATCAATGCAGCAGCCATGGCGGCTCTCTCTTGATCAAACTCCTCTTGTAGTTCATGGAGACCTTGAGAAGTGTGCTCAGCCACCTGCTGTAATTGATCAAAGGAGTAGGCGCTAAAGGCATTAAGTTGCTCCATATTGCTTGAAGTCAGAGAGGTAAGTGTTCAGGGTGGAATCAACTTAGGTTTGCCAGGGTTGTTGTAGCTGGTGAAATTCATGCAGACGTTCCCTGACGTATTTGGGGATGAACAAGAACATCTGCTCTATAGAGGTAACCAAGCAAGCCTGAGAGGTGATGGAGCTGTGTTGTTTATCAGATACCAAAGAGAACAGGGAGTGAATCTATTGCTGATAGGTAGCAAACTGATCCCAATGATTAGTTACAGCGGCTTGGAGCAACAAAATCTCTTGGACTGAAGCCCCAGCACCATTTGGTGATGAGCTAAGGCAGGCTGCACAAAGGATGAAAGTAGGTGCTCAGCAGAGCTAGCCACTGAGAGGAGATGTAGGAACTGTGGGGCAATAATTAAATTGTAGTATTCTGCTCAATTAAACTGTAGTTGAAGACTGGGGATGCTCCACTACAAGCTATTCCAATGACTATTGCCATGACTTGTTCCAAGTTGGGGGTACCCATAAGGTAAACTACTAGGCGGGGACTATTTCCTAAGTTCAAGACAGTGGGGACAATAGGCAGGTTTGAGATGTCCTCTTCAATAGGCAGACTGTTAATTTCAGGCAAAGACGGTTCCTGTAGCAGAGTAGGAGATGGGCCTGAGAATGTAGTGATAAAAGGGATAACCAAGGGGCTTGTGGTCCCTTTATTAAGCACCATTTTTGTTGTGTTCTGAGGCGCACCACAGACAAAGAACAGAAAATCCTAACCTTAGGATTGGATTTGTACTAATTCTTGGTTAGTAAGTAGGGAAGGTGATGCAATTATCTTTTGGTCCTGAATAATAAGTCTCTATTAGTTGTGGCTAGAGATAGGCACTGAAGTACTTGAAAAACACAAAGACAGAAATGTGAATAGAACTTAAATTTTATTGAAGATAGGGAATTGAAATACATATTATTCAGTGATACCACAAAACAATACACAGACAGTAGGATCACTTGCCACAAGCATGAGTGGGGAAAGTGAGCTGCGCAGAGTCAGGAAACCAAACAGCTGAATTTCTAATTTTGGAAATAGGCCCATTTTGAGGAGCAAAAGCTAAAGCAAGGGATTTTTCCTTGAAATAACCCAACAAAGGCAAAATCAAAATAGTGTATATATAGGCATTCACAACACTTAGTGTCTTTTGATTTTATTTTAGGTAAGTCTTGTAAGTGATTTATGTGATATATTTGAAGATAATTTAACTCAATAATAGCACAAACTATCATCAAGTGATTGAACTTTATTATATACTAGTGCCTGGATGTGGCATGGATATTGAAAAGCATGGGATTGGGAACACCAAACACTTAGTTTTGTCTGATATTCCCTTTCTGGAGTGGCATTGTGATGGATTCAGTGGCAATGTATTGCCAATTCCTGGCTGGTAGTAGCATAATAATATTGGGATTTTTTCATGCACCCAAATTCCATTATCTGCATTTGGTGCATGAACATTGGTACAGTGTAGCTTTTCAACCCCTCTCATATTTGGAAGATTCCTAATTTGGGCAGCAGTTCCCCCAAATTAGGATTTGGTGAAATTTCCTTTTTTGGTTTCCTTATTTGGAAGTTTTCCCAATCAGGGGAAACTACTGCAAATAATCCCCTTTATTCTTTGGCGCCATTGTGTTGCAAACATTGATTTCTTGTGTTATTTGTCAGGAATATTCCTGAAAAATGATTGGCAAAAACAAAGGAAAAAAGTATATTATCACAGTTACCACCTATTCAACTTGGTAGCCTGTAGCACAAGCACAAAAGAACACAAAGAAAACAATGTAAGACTGTTTATTGGTAAGAGATTCAAAGCTAAGTGTCGCAGATCCTGAATGGATTAGACAAAAAGTTGTCCATCTAGGGATTAAGCAATGGAACAATCACGTGGTTGCGCTATTGCATCCTGATTCTACTAGTGGTAAAGACATTTAAAACTCCCCTAAAACAGGTGTTTGATTTGCCTTTCAAATGCGCACAAGGCACATGCTTCACTTCCGGGATTATAAATAGAACAACAAAGTTATTTACATCTACCTCCTTAAGGAAAGCCTT